>JARQOC010000002.1:139038266-139064874 GCA_033576535.1 Allobates femoralis
GGGCCATAGATTAGGTGACAGGTTCCCTTTAATGAGTGGGACCCAGGAAAGACTAGTGTAATGCTTTATTCACAGACTTCCCACTTAGTTGTGACCCCGAACTTTACATGATGTGATGATACCGCACATGCTCAGTAGTCATGCCAGATCCAGTTTTACTTGATCCGACATGATCCAGTAATACCGGATCCAGTACCAACATTGACTTCAATTATGATCGATACCTGATCTGTGAAGATGTGTTTTTTTGCCATGCACAAAAAACATTGCATGTAGCATTTTTGGGCTTGGTAAAAAAACGCATCCAGCCAGACCTGGCAGCAACCGGAAGCTACCTGAAGCAACCGGATGCTACTGAACTCCATTGAAAATGAATGGGTAAAAACAAATTCCATACAGTATCCGTTTTTTGCTCAAAACTCTCATCTGTGCACGAATTGAAAAACACTGGTGTGAAAATAACCTAAGTTGGCCATACTGTTAGATATTTTAGATACTGTTTAGATTCCTTTGTTAATTTCTTTGCATACCATCTTCTCTATTACTACGTGTATTTTGCAGTATTAATGTTTGTCATAATTACTTGGTAACCTGTTGAGGTGACTACCACATGAGCAGTGAAATTGTCAAAGACTACAAAATATGTTACTTGTGTTAAAAGAGGGAAGTTTAACAATTAACAGACATTTTGTGAAACATGAGGTCAGATCATCACAGCATTGTAATGATATCTAAGTAGACATCTAAACATTGACTTTTTACTCTTAGCAGCATGAGTTCTATAAATGCTGAATAACAGAAGAGCATATCCGGCAGCTCCCAGAGCACATGTCATGAATTTTATTTTGGATTATTGAAGTAACACCCTATAAAACATGAGATTAGGATTAAAATGTCACTCTTCTTTTTCTAGGAAACAAAGGAAATTGTGGCAATTAAAAAGTTTAAAGACAGCGAAGGTATGTATCATCTTGGATATCACTGTAATGTAATATGCCAATAAATAGATGTACTTGTTGAGTGGATCCTAACTTTGGCTGTATTTACACTAAATTATTTCCATGCTCAGTCCAGCTAGTATTTAGCTGCATTGTTTTTAGTAACAAAGTCAGTTATAGAAATATTGCCATAAAAAGCTGCAGTTTGGTCTCTCTTTAATGTATATTTGAATCCATCATGGTTTACCTCAATTCCATAGTTCACAGCTTAGAAGGACCAAAAGGAGAAACCCAAAGCCAAAAGAATTATCAACTGTTCATATATCTAACCCCTGTTCAGGGATCTAAATTAGTGCATCTAATGTGATGCGCTAATTCTGTGGGTTGGTATACAGGCTAGTATTTCCATGCTGGGAAGGGCCAAATAACCATGGACCTTCCCAGCTCCAGCTGTCTTTTTTACCTTGGCTGATTATCAAAAATTTGGGAATCTCACGTCATATTTTTGAATTATTTATTTAGTTCCCAGTAGCGAGGTTGCAGTCAGAAATGTGTCCAGGCATCTTCCCCATGCTGTTCCCATTCCATTTGAGTGCTGCGTCCATCCATTTCAGTGATTTCCCTGCTGCCCTCTCCCCTCTCCTGTTAGGGTCTTCTGGAAAAATGCTTGAGTTTCCATTTGACTTCCATTATACTTGGTACTCGAATTGACCTTGGCCGAGTATCGAGCCTGCTCGATTCCAGTAAGGAGCACTCAAGCATTTTAGTCTTCGCTCATCAGTAATCATCACATCACCTTTTTTTCAAGTATAATCATCACATCACCTTTATACACTTCTCCAACTTTATTAAATGCCCTGTAGGGGCAAAAAGTAGTTTCTGAAAGTAGCAACAGCTGACATGAAACTGGTCGCACAAAACCACTTAATTAACAGACCAAAGACATATTCAGATGGGTAAATTTCAGGGCAGTTGAAATACTCCACAACAATAGTCAGTCAGAAGGTCGGGTCAAGCAGCAGACAGAACAATGTGGTCACATGGCAAGCTCCAGATAACGGGAATAGGAAATAGAAGAACATCTTGACAGCTTCTAGAACTTTATTGCTTAGGCACAGAATCCGTTAGAAACTTAGTTTCTGGCAGGAGCAGTGCATAGCGTTAACGGCATGTAACACTATGCACCGCCTGCCTATGCACCACTATGGGAACGTGATGCTTACCGCACCCGCCAGCTCCACAGAGAAGACACGGATATGTCCTATTGCAGAACGTACATGAAAACGCTGCAAACTGCTTTTTCTGTGTGCTCTGCAATAGTGCATATCTGGGTCTCCTCAGTGGAGCCGGCGGGTGCGGTAAGCTTCATGTTACCATAGCTATGAATGGGCATGCGGCGCATAGCGTTACCTGCTGGTAACGCTATGCGCTACGCCTGCCAGGCACTACGTTTTTAACAGAAGCGTCAGCCTGAGTGCTGAAGGCTAATATGACCCTAGCTTAAGGCTAGGGTCAGACCTGCATCTGCCCTCAGTCTGCCGGATCCGTTTAAAACTTAGACCCTGGCAAACCGCATTTCCTGTGTGCTCTGCAATAGCGCATATCCAGGGATTCTCTGTGGAGCCGGCGGCTGTGGTAAGCATCATGTTACTATAAAGATGCATAGGAAGGCAGTACATAGCGTTACATGCAGGTAACACTATACGCTCAGCCTGCCAGAAACTAAGTTTCTAACTGATTCAGCAGGCTGAGGGCAGACGCAGGTTAAAACTTAGGCTAGGGTTAGACCTGCGTCTGCCCTCAGCCTGCCAAATCCATTAAAAACTTAATTTTTTGTCGGCTGAGCGTATAGTGTTACCAGCATGTAACGCTATGCACCACCGCCTATGTATCACTATGGTAACCTGAAGCTTCGCGCAGCTGCCGGCTCCACACAAAAGACCCGGATATGCGCTATTGCAGCGTGCACAGGAAAACGCTGCAAAACCGTGTTTCCTAAGCACTCTGCAATAGCCCATAGCTGGGAATTCTCTGCCGGCGAGGCAAAGCCTCAGGTTACCATAGCAATGCACAAGCAGGCGACGCATAGCGTTACATGACGTTAACATTATGCCCTGAGCCTGCCAGGGACCAAGTTTGAAGCTTAGCGCAGCCAGCGGCTCCACACAGAAGTCCCGGAGCGGAGAATGGAGCCCCGGAGCCCGCCCACCGCAGGCTATGGATGCGGTCTACACATAACTTTATACGTTTTTTTCTTACTCTTTATAGGGCACTCTTAGTTGAGACAGGGATGGTTAGGGATCAGCTAGGAAGGTGCAGGGACAGGTAGTGATAGGATGGTAGGATAGGGAGGTAAATCAAGGTGACAGGTTTTAAAAAATAAAAAAATAAAACCTACACGTTTGATATCTATGAACTCGTACTGACCTGAGAAATCATACTGCCAGGTAAGTTTTACCATATATTGAACATGGTAAATAAAAAAAACCAAAAACAAAAGAATCAGTAGAATTGCACTAATATTGCAATGTCAACGGACTTGGAATTTTTTCTCTGTTTTCCAGCACACTGTATGGGAAAATTAATGGTCTAATTCAAAAGTACATCTTGTTCCACAAAAAACAAAACCTCATAAGGCTATATTAACAGAAAAATAAAAAATTATGGCTCTTGAAAGAAGGGGAGGCAAAAATGAAAAATGGAAAATCTCCTGTGGGGGAAGAGGGTTAATTTAGGAAAATAAAGCAGGTTTTTGTATTTTTTTATTGAAGGCTTAATGTATTTAGCTTTTGAAAACTTTAATATATCATTGGTGATTGCATTGTTTAAACATATTTTTAATTCTTTTTCTCTATATTAAGTTACTTGATCTAAAGTATACGTACCCTTTACCTTATATGATATGTATCTTTATATGTATATAAATCTGGAATATTACTGTGGTTGCCATAAACTGAGCCTTGTCTAGAATGTGTCATTTCCTTCATCCCACAAGGTCTCTAATTCATGTGTAATTGTAGTAAATTACATATGTGGAGGCACCAAACAATGACCATTAATTGCTCTGTATGTGTGAGTGAAGCTAAAACAGCTGCATGAGGAGGTGTTCGAGCTTTTTCAATGTGGTGGGAGCCTGGACAATGCGAGTCAGTGCACAATGAAACACCATTTTATCCTATTTATTCTTAATAATGAAAATATTCTCTGAATAGGTAGAAATTTTACACGTTCAGTATATCATTATTATTATTTATTAATATAGCACCATTCATTCCATTGCCCATTACAGGCTAAAAGGTGCATACATAGACAAGTACAACATTTATAAACAATACAAGGCACAGACTGGTACAGGAGGAGAGAAGACCCTGCCCACGAGGGCTCACAGTCTACAAGGGATGGGTGAGGATACACTAGGAGAGGGTAGAGCTGGTCGTGCGGTGATTCAGTATGTAGGTAGGCTTGTTTGAAGTTGTGGGTCTTGAGGTTCCTTTTAAGGGTGCGTTTACACACTGTGTACTTGCTGCATATTTTTACACGAGTGCTCTTGCAGTTTTTGTAGCCAAAACCAGGAGTGGCTGATTAAAACCAGCAGTGGATGATTAAATACAGACGTGCAGCACTTGTTTCTATTAGACTTTTCCTCTGATTGTTCCACTCCTGGTTTTGGCTACAAAAACTGCAACAGCACTCGCGTAAAAATATGCAGCACTTCCAGTTCTGGCCCTGATGCAAGCGCCATGGAGGTGAGAAGCTTCGGACACCCACAGCCGCATACCTACCAATAATCGCCACAGCAAGAAGTCTTCAGGCCCGGAGCAGCGGGAGACTGCTGTGCAAGCACCCGGCTGCTTGATGTACCGCTGGTTGCGGAGGTCACGGCGTGAAACAGAGGGCGGAGAGCAAGAAGATGATACCACTACTCCCAGCAAGATGGCGGGGACAGTGAAGAGGCGGGACAAACAACAATAGCAGCCCCGAGGTGAGAGACAGAGGGAGGAGGAAGATGTAGCGGTTCACTCACTGAGCCAAAGCGAGATCCACCACTTGTGGTTGGAGGGGGAGGAAACTATGGAGCAATCAGACTTCTCCAAGACATTTGCTGACATGGCCAGAGATCTTAAAAGCCACTTGTCTGAAAGTCTGCAGGCCATAGTGAGGGACATAATAAAATCCTCAATGATGGCAATAAAAGAGGAAGTGGCACAACAAGGCTAGACAAGGCAGAACAACATCTCTCAGACGCTGAAGATAGAATCTACCAACTGGAGCAGGAGATCTTGGAAGCAGCTAAAGTATCAAGATGGATGAGGGAGAAAGTAGACGAACTAGAGAACAGGTCTCAGAGGAATAACCTGCGGGTGGTGGGCCTCCCTGAGACTAAACCTTATGCCCACTTGAATGACATCTTTGAAAAAGAGATCCCGGAGGCTCTGGGGGTCAAAAGACTGTGCAAGGTAGAGAGGGCACATAGGGTAGGCGCCCCACATGGCCTGCCAGACCGATTGGGAACCAAAGAGGAAGGAGACCAGAGAACATTGGGTAATTCCCAGAAGCCTCGCCAGACCATTGCATGATACCTGGACTTCAAAGTCAAAGAAACCTTACTCCAAACCTTTCGCAAGAGGAGGCAACCACTCCATGATAGAGGACATAAAGTGGTTATTTTCAATGATTATTCACCAGAGGTTTCCAGGAAACTGAAACAATTTAACGAGATATGCAGCCTCTTACATAAATGCAATATCCCTTTCCAGCTACTCTACCCTGCGACCCTTAAGGTGACAGATGGCAGAGGTTCCCCCCTTTATTTTAAGGACGGTAGAGAAGCATTGAAACGTTATACCACCAGCTGCAGAGTACCACCTACGTCCCGGAGAGAATCACCATCATCATCGCCTAGGTTTGACCCCTTGAGAGATAAACCACCTACTTGGCCGGAGACACTGACATTGCCCCCTGAACCAGCTGCCAAAAGCTGCAGAGAGAGGTCAAGTTCTACAACCGGACAGTGAGGAGGAGATCTCTCTGCTGCCGCAGAAGGAACACTGGAGGGTGACAAATAATTCTCTCATATTAGAAGATGCCTTCTCAGGGCAGCAATTTTAAGATCTCTCCACAGTTTTTCATTGGATATAGATCGAAACTCATTGCTGCCACTTCAGAACTCTCCAGTCCCTTGTTTCCATCCATTTCTGGGTGCTTCCTATGTTTGGGGTCATTGTCCTCCTGGAAGACCCATGACCAAGGACACAAACCAGCTTTCTGACACTGGGCACTACATTATGACCTGACATCATTTGGTAATTTTCAGATTTCATGATGCCTTGCACACAGTCAAGGCACCCTTTCCCAGAGGCAGCAAAACAATCCCAAAATATCTGTAAGTCTGCATATGTAGCCATATTTGACTGTAGATTGTGTGCTTTTTTTAGTTGCCTCATTAAATTTTTGGTAAACTCTAGAATGATGTACTTTACCAGAAAGTTCTATCATGGTCTCATCTGTCTAAAAGATGCTTTCCCAGAAGGATTTTAGCTTACTCATGTACATTTGGGTAAACTGAAGTCTAGCTTTTTTTTAAATCTCTGTGTCAGTGAGGTCCTCCTAGGTCCCCTGCCATACTGACTCATTTCATTGATATACATGGATAGCTCACATGGACACTAATGAAACCTGAACCTGCAGGACAGCTTGAATGTCTTTGAAATTGATTGTCACTGCTTATCCACCATCCAAGCTATCTTGCGTTGCAACCTTTTATCAATTTTTTGCCTCTATCCACATCTACATCAGCGGAGATTAGCTACAGCGCCATGGATTGTAAATGTCTTGACTATGTTGTACACTGTGGACAAGGGAACATCAAGCTCTCTGGAGATGAACTTGTAGTCTTGAGATTGTTGATATTTTTCAACTATTTTGGTTCTCAAGTCCTCAGACAGCTCTCTTTTCTTTTCTCCATGCTTAGTGTAGCACACATATACATACAATGCAATGATTGAGTCAACTTCTCCCCTTTTTTCCTGGTTTCAAGTGTGATTTTCATATTGCCCACACCTGTTACTTAAAGAAAACTATAAAGAAGGAAAGAAAGCGCACTAGGGTCTTATCCTTGGAACAACAGTTGTGTGACCCACTGCAAGTGTATAGTATGGCTGCTGTAGGATCCACACTCCACATGCAGGCAGTGGTAACCAAAAGACGAACCCAAACAGGACAGTGTGTCCTAGATCCACGCTGCTCTTACGATGAAAGATCCACAGTTGTCAGATAGTAATGGCTTTATTCCAACATGTTTCAGAGCTGTATCCCCGCTCCTTCCTCAGGAAGCCAACATAATACCTCTCCACAATCAGTGTAAACGTATAGTATGGCTGCTGCAGGATCCACACTCCACATGCAGGCAGTGGTAACCAAAAGACGAACCCAAAAGGACAGTGTTTCCTAGATCTGTGCTGCCCATACGATGAAAGAACTACAGTTGTCAGATACTGATGGCTTTATTCCAACTCGTTTTGGAGGTGTATCCCCGCTCCTTCCTTAGGGAGCTGCTCTCTATACACAGAGTGGTGACTGAACCCGTGCCGACGTCTCTCCTGTGACTGCAACTGGAACGCTGATTAACCCCATATCTGCAGGTTAATAGCATATTTCCACATGACAGGTTCCCTTTAAAACCATTTGTATCAATATATATAAACCTTTTTAATATTAATGCTAAAAAACCATAATTGATCATAAAAATAACACTGCAAGACTCATATCAATAGTCAAATAATTTAAAATGCTAATGTAAGATACTGCAACTATGGTTAACAGAAATGTTGGATACAATATGAGTTTGTGTTGGATACACTGTTACAGTCATATTTTGTTTCCGTGTGAATAGCATAGAAAATATCATAAAAATCTTATTAATAAATCTGAGAAGGTCTAGAAACAGGCTTCCAGGTTGACAAATTAAAGTTCCCTTCACAAGTTCTAAAATGTCACATAACACATTCAGAATTTGGAATACCTTGTCAGGTCCATTCTGGTTACATAGTTGTCAAGCTGTCAGAAGGAAAAAATGGAATTGCTTCCCAGAACAGGCAATACCTTCCATGGCATAAGTAATAAATAACACAGGCTGCAAACCATTAATCTTCAAAACTTATGTTCAAACTTTGTATTTTCCTGTAAGTAAGCAAAGAATGGCACTTTCCCGATGAAATGTCAGCCATGCTTTCCCTTCTAATCAAAATTACATGATGTGACAGATTTTGTTTGAAATATGTGCGAAACGCGTTGGCAGCTAGTCTAGGAAATAACTGGAACTTGGAATCTCTACATGGGTGATATAGAATTTTGACAACCCTATATTGATGGAAATGTCTACTCTGGAATAAAAACCTGGGACTCTGAATATAACCATCCCTTTCATTCATCTTTTTTGGCATTTTATTCCATTTTTATAACAAATTATGCCGGAACATAGGCGAAGGCGTTGTGCAACTGTCAAATGGATGTGCTGATTGCAAAGAATACAGCGAGAATACCCATATCATTTTCATATACACCAGCAAAGAAAGACCAATGATGTCTACTACATTGATGATGAAATGTATGTAGTCTGCAAATTCTTGAACTTAGCCTGAATCACAGTCTGCACATCGTTTTTACAAGTTGTTGCTAGAAAGAGTCGACATCTTTTTGATTGACTTAATGTAAGGTTTTGCCACATATAGGAGGTGAGCAGTATGGAAAGACTTTTGTGATTGAGATTTTGGACGGAAAGCCATTAGTTGCTGCTATAAATGGAAAGACCCAAGAGAATAACACAAAATGAGCATATTTCCCATAATAAAGTAAATAGTTGTACTTTTAAATAACAGGGCACTTAGTTAACACTGAACAAAGAATGTATCCCATCGCAACAAGATTTAACCATCGAGACGGTCCTACTCCTGTAAAAAATAACTTTAACTTGAGTCAGTGACATCAATGTGAATAACGGCAGGGAACCACAGTGCTCCGACTACAGCAACCTGTCCAAGCTATCTAGATGAAGTGCCTAGCTCAGAGGGAGGGACCACACCCCAAATGGGGGGAGGCAGATAACGAACCTACATAGTGTGTCTTTATTTAAGTGGTGGAAAGAAACTAGGACGTTTGTTAAAATAATAGTTTGCCTCTCTTGCCATTTCCGAAACGTGTAATGATTTAAACTTTTGGTTGACGGAGCCTTGTGAAGGCTTGTTTTTTTAGCGGCATTAGATGGCATTTTTATTGATACTATGCTTGGATAGATATGGTATTTTGATCGCCTCTTATTGCAGTGTTGTTGCAGCTCATAAAAACACAATTCAAATCATTATGTCATTTAATGATTAGGTTAAATAAATTCATAGTTTGATAGATTGGACTTTTACGGACATAGCGATACCATTTTTTAACATTATTTTTCATGGGGGAAAAGGGGATAATTTGACCTTTAATGTATTTTTTTCATATTTAAAAATAAAAAGTTTATTTTTTACTGTAATGGTTAGTCCCCTTAGGGGACTTGAATTTGCAAACATCCAATCGCTTGTACTGTACACAGCAATGCTACAGTACTGCTCTGTATAGTAAAAGTGGTGTACACTTATGTGAATATATTGAATATATGGAGTATTGGTGCTCCCTATAGTTAATGTGTATAGCAAAAATCACAGTCTTCTATGAATGCCAGCTGTCATGGCAACTCATTGGTGCCCTGCAATTATGTCACAGGCACACCAGTGGGCAGGTTAACAGCTGCAGCTGGAGCAGCGCTCCACCTACAGCAGTTAAAGACATATGATGGCCAAATACCATTGCTCCATTGCTTCTCTATGAGGCTTGTGGAAAAATCTGAGTGCAAGACTTTGCGGCCCCATAGGGAGTTCATGGTAGGGCAGTTGAGAATGCAGCGGTCAGTTTTTGCTTGTGACGATGTCATCCGTGCAGAATCCAAAGACATAATTCATGTTTAGGCATTTTAAAAAAAATCTCAGACAGCTGTTATCACTCTCTTTAGTAATCACTTAATTTAACATTTTGACTTTTAGAGCTGTAAACAATGTAAAGTGTAAATCCTGTGAAACCTATAGAATCATCTCAATTCGCAGCCGTTGCCTTTCATTATTACCCCATGCTCATACTCTGAAATAGATATACAGTACATGCTGTAGTAAGCCTCAGGTGAAATGTCATCTGCAAGAGTCAGAAAGAAGTTGTGTTCTGACAGGTCTGGAATGATTTAGCAGGGTTTTCGAAGCAACTTCCCGAATCTAACTATAGCATAGAGTTTTGTAGAAAATCTTCACATTTGGTTACATTCATCTATAAATAATTCAGTTAAGATATACTTGGGTAAAGATTCCACCTCACAACAGTGACTGATATGGAGAGATAGAGGAATAAAATACACATCTATATAAGGAGGAAATAACACAACATAATCATAGACCTACTGGGGGAAGGCTTGGCCCAGGCATGATGTTTATCAGAAGACAATTTAGGCAGGCTTCACACCATGTTTTTTGGCATCCTGTTCTGTCCATTTTGAAAAGGACAGAACAGGATTCTTTTTTGCCTCCCATGCATCCCTATGGTGCTGTGTTTGGTCATGTATAGCCATCCGTTTTATTGAATTTAGTCCAGGATTCGTTTTTGTCCTATATTTTTTCGTGACCCAAAATCGGAGACAGCACTGTTTTTGGACACACCAGACAAAATCGGACAGAAACTAATCCGGAACACATATAATGGGAGTCTATGGTGTCAGATTCGGGAAAAAACAGAATTGTTTCCCGGATCCGGTTTAGTCAGTGAGCATGCTCAGAACAGATTTAATAATCCTCCTAGCCCAATTTTTGTTCCGGGTGTCTCTCTCTTTCTCTCTCTCTCCCTCTGTCTCTCTCTCCAGACTGACATTATCATTATTTCCCTATCACTGAGATCTTGTTGCAGCTTTTCCATGAGGAAAACGGATCCTGTAAAAAACTAAATCCGGCGGCATAATTGCCATCTGTTTCCACACATCCCTGTCAGTCCGTCTGGTCCTGCAAATTACAGGATGCAGACGAACAGGCAAAAACCCTGATGTGAACCCAACCTTAGGATTGCAAAAAAGTTCACAATGCATGTTGCCACTTCACAAATGTATCTAATATGGACACTGCAGACAGACATGAGAAAATATGAGAGGGGCCAGAGGTTGCCATAGTCATGGGTGAGGGGCTCGAGGCTCTCTCGGTGCTCTGGCTACCTCCACAGACACTAAGTGTATGGATGAGCAAACATATACAGTTGAAACCAGAAGTTTACATACACTGTGTTTTTCTCACTATCTGACATGTATCTCACTATCTTAACACATTTTCTCTCTCATTATTTTGGCTTTTGGCAAATATGAATAAGGCCCCTCTCATATAGATGGTTTTTTTTAAATGCGGCAGATCTGGCAGATTTACCGCATCTGCCGCATCTTCCACCTAACGGCCGCACTTCCAGCACACCTGCTGCAAGCCCCATGCATTGTCTATAGGGTTTGCGGCAAGTGTGGTTCTGCCGGTTGTGGCAGATGCGGCAGTTGCGGCCACGAAAAAAAACGCTGCTGACCGCGTTTTTTTTCGCGGCCACAAGTGCCGCATCTGCCACAACCGGCAAAACCACACTTGCCGCACCTGACCGCAATCCCCATAGACAATGCATGGGGCTTGCCGGATCGGCGCTGCAACTGCGGCCGTTAGGTGGAAGATAACACAGATTCGGTACATCTGCCATATCTGCCGCATTTTTTAAAAAACGCCTATGTGAAAGCAGCCTTATTAAGGTAATCCTAATTGACCAAAAATGGGAAAGGTTTATTCTGATTTCATGTCAGATAGTGAAAAGAACATGCATATGTGTCTTTTTATATAGTTTATGTAGAATTCTGGTTTCAACTGTACAAAGACGTATAGGGGTGAAGGATATCACTGTTGGGCATCCAGGAAGCATATCCATCCTGAATTTTTCATTAGGGTTGTATGTTGTTTCTGTTAAATTGATGCCATGACTGCCAATTTTGACAGATGCCCAAAAGGATGTGATGGCTCATGTTTAATAAGTTTGTCATGAAAAGCTATGAAAAATCTTATTTGACAAATGGATCTGGTTATAGACTATGGGTGATGGATGTGTTAAACGGATAAACAGAAACGTAATAGTGACGTCCATTACCCATCTATTGAAAAGCTGATATCTGATACATACCTTATAATGTACAGTGATAGTTGTCACTCACATTTGTATGTTGCCATCTAATTTCGTTAAATTTTGTTGCATTTACTAAGACCAGTTTCTTAGGAAGTCGGATAGCCTGCTAGTATGTTTTGGATTTGGGCATAAACCAGAGTAGCTAGAGTAAAGCTTATGCAGATACGGAGAGATCTCCATGCTGATCTTGTCCTAGGTCGGAACTAACCCACTGAGATGTAACGACTACTTGCCAATAATAGGGATTAATAATATAATAATTTAATATTCAACTAATTATAGTAATTTGTACATGATTTGTGCAATATCCATAAAAATGATTGTTGAACAAGACCTGTAATTGATGCTGGCAGATCATATGACAACCTACATCCAGAGACTTAAAATCGTCGTGTAGGTGTTTAACGCCATTATTATTAAGAGCAAGTTTAAAGTTTGAAGGTTGAAAATGTGCAATTAGGATGCTTTTCCTCAATTCACCTTCTCTAAGAAAAAGAATAGGAGTAAAGCACTAACTTTAAGAGAGATCATTTATTTTACAGAGCAGCATTGTCACTACACCACTAATTTTGGCCTTTTCCCTTTTGTGCCTTGTCAGAAAATGAAGAAGTCAAGGAGACGACGCTGCGCGAGCTTAAGATGCTTCGCACTTTGAAGCAAGAAAATATAGTTGAGCTGAAAGAAGCATTTAGAAGAAGAGGCAAATTATACCTAGTCTTTGAATATGTTGAAAAGGTAAGTGGATAGAAATGTCATCCGGAAATCCAGTTCAAGCACATCTGTCTGCAATAAGGCGTCTTGAATAAATGTCATGGCAAATGGAGAGCGCTATTTTCGTCATTGCTTCCAACTAGTATACACCACATATGCTGGCTTTACTTAGAATAATCATTTTCTTGAGGAAAATATCTGTATCTTTATATTGTATACCAGAGTTCAGTAATTAAGGACCACATGTTGGCAGAATACTGATTCTATAAGGTGGTTCTCTAGGAATGGAAAGATGAATGAAAATGTCATAATAAATTCCTAAATACCAATAATTAGAAAATAAGACTTGTTTTGCTTAGGGAGGTAATCACTGTAGTGCATTGAAATTAAAGGGAACCCGTTAGGTCCCCAAACCCTAGTTTGGGGACCTAACAGCACACAATGACTGTTCAAACCAAGTACAGGCGTTCAGTGCACCATTGCAGGGCTAATCATTTACATACATCTTCCCCCTTGCTTGTTTTCCCACAATCTCGATCCTCCCGTCTAATTTTATTGTGGCTCTGGCTTCATAGAGCCAGAGAAAAGAGGAGATAGATGGAAAAACAGGCAGGTAGGAAGGTGCATGTAAATGATTAGCCATGCCATAATGCAACAAGCACCTGTGCTTGGTTTGAAGAGTCATTCTATGCTGACAGAGTGGCTTCAACCTGCAGATATTGAGTTATTCTGCAGATTAATGGTATTTAGAAATTGTGCATCCACTGCACTGAGACCTGTTCTACCAGGAGAAAATGAACTTCGCTCATTCCAGCATCCTCCAGCTTTCAGTCATAGAGGCGTGGCTGGGTCAGTTTCAGTCACTGCTCAGTAGATAGTGTCAGCTGTAACCTGTAACCACACCCCGGCACTGACTGACAGCCGACTCACCAATGATAAACTGCTGTCAGCCAGTGATGTGGCATGGTACAGTACAGATGAGCAAAATAAAGCTATAGCAACACACAGATATAACTAATTTTCAGGAATAAATAGTATAGGTATTCCCCAAAAATATATAATTTTGTATTTAAACAGTAATGAGTAAAATTAATTACGGTATGTGTATAGGACTACCTATTAGGTCGCCCAGCGTTACACCAATGATCAAAAATCATATAGCATAAAAGTTCACACAGAAAAGTAATGAAATATATGAATATTTATAATATATATATATATATATATATATATAAATGTTAATAAAATAAATTACACAAAACGTGACAGTAATAATCTAATGTTTACAGAAAAATGTCACTGGAGCACCATCAGGTAATATACAGCAAGTGAAAGTGTATTATTAAGCTATGAAAGGACCTAGGTAGAGTGAGGGTGCAGCTAGTCCCAAAGAAACACGTGGGGTACAGCAAAAAAAAAATAAGAAAAGAGTCCAATAGAGCAGTAACACATACAGTGGGGAAAAAAAGTGTTTAGTCAGCCACCAATTGTGCAAGTTCTCCTACTTAAAAAGATGACAGATGCCTATAATTGACATCATAGGTGACCTCAACAATGAGAGACAAAATGAGAAAACAAATCCTGAAAATCACATTGTCTGATGTAGAAAGAAATTTGTTTCACATTTTGGTGGAAATAAGTGTTTGGTCACCTACAAACAGGCTAGATTTCTGGCTCTCACCAACCTGCAATGGTACATTTACACGCGGCCACAGGAAGGTAGGAAAGACCACGATGTGGCGGTGTGTAATTCAGGACTTTCCTTCCTTCAGGGAAGACACAGGAAGGAAAGTCCTGAATTACACGCAGCCACATCGTGGTCTTTTCAAGGCAACAGGCACAATTGTGTCCGATGCCTGCCTGTTCCTACCTTCCTGTAGCCGCGTGTAAATGTACCATAACGTCTTCTTTAAGAGGCTCCTCTGTCCTCCACTCATTACCTGTGGTGCTGGCACCTGTTTGAACTTGTTATCAGTATAAAAGGCACATGTCCACAACCTCATACAGTCACACTCCAAACTCCACTATGGTGAAGACCAAAGAGCTGTTGAAGGACACCAGAAACAAAATTCTAGCCCTGCACTAGATTGTGAAGACTGAATCTGCAACAGGCAAGCAGCTTGGTGTGAAGAAATCAACTGTGAGAGCAATAATTAGAAAATAGTAGACATACAAGACCACTGATAATCTCCCTCGATCTGGGGCTCCACGCAAGATCTCACCCCGTGGGGTCAAAATGATCTCAAGAACGGTGAGCAAAAATCCCAGAGCCACATGGGGGGACCTAGTGAATGACCTGTAGAGAGCTGGGACCAACGTAACCTAGGCTACCATTAGTAACACACTAACTACGCCACTAGGGACTCAGATCCTGCAGTGCCAGACGTGTCCCCTTGCTTAAGCCATTATATGTCCAGACCCGTCTGAAGTTTGCTAGAGAGCATTTGGACATTTGGATAATCCAGAAGAGTATTGAGAGAATGTCATATGGTCAGATGAAACCAAAGTAGAACTGTTTGGTAGAAACACAACTCATCGTGTTTGGAGGAGAAAGAATGCTGAGTTGCATCCAAAGAACACCATACCTACTGTGAAGCATGGGGGTGGCAACAGCTTTGGGGACTGCTTCTCTGCCAAGGGACCAGGAGGACTGATCCGTGTACATGAAAGAATGAATGGGGCCATGTATTATAAGCGGTGATGTCACTGCAGGAGGCGGGGCGGCCGGCCTCCTGCTCTGACATCACCACCTTTCCCCGCCCTGCTCTATGTTAACCATAGAGCAGGGCGGGTATAAGCGGTGCCGTCACCGCAGGGGGCGGGGCTAAACGGCCATTTGTAAAAACAAAAAAACTCTGTTAAGCTGCAGAAGAGGGAGACAATGATTGGCAGCGGTGGGAAGATTAAACATGCAGGGGGTGTGAATCTGCCCTTCGGCTCCAGCCTCTAGCCACCTCCTTTCTGGCTGCAGGATGTAAGTTTTCTAAGTGTATTTACTCGGGGTACAAGGGGGCTCAAGGGTTGGGGGACCCCTTGCCTGGATGCAGCAGACATGCTGCATCCAGTGCTGTAATTAGATCACCATGCCTGGTTTGGTGACAGGTCCTCTTTAAGAACTGTTGATACGAAAGGTTCATGCTCACTTGGTTGTGCCATTTTATGTTGTAACTTAATGAGTTCTTTGACATATGATGTTACTTGTTATCAGGTTTTTGCTATGTAATCAAAGAGTGGCATAATGTAGGGGCAGAGTCTGATTCGTGCAATGTATCATTTACTGGACTACTTAGTGCAGTTTTGATAGAATCCCTATTTTGTCTGCTTTAGATGTAACTGTTCTGTGATTGTTGAGCTGTGTATAACCCCCCTACCTCTGTTTGTCAGCTTCCTGTGTATGAGACTGCCAACCAGTGGTGGGGGCGGGGTTACAAATGTTAACCTGATATGTTTGCATCTAAGACTCAGTGGTGCAGTGATAATCTCTTGCTGATAAAACACTGATTGGGTCTCTTTCAGCCTTGACCCACACAGTCAGTATAGCATGTCACAGTTGCTGTAAATTAGAAGACGTTACTGACATGTTGTGAACTACTTTCTACATTGTGCAAGAGATGATCTATAGCAGAGGTCCCCAAATCCAGGCCTCAAGGGCTGCCAACAGTGCATGTTTTCAGGATCTCCTTAGTATTGCACAGGGCTTGGAATCATTACCTGTGCAGATGATCACATTAGCACCTGTGCAATACTAAGGAAATCCTGAAAACCTGCACTGTTGGCGGGCCTTGAGGCCTGGAGTTGGGGACCTCTGATCTATAGGATTAGGCTCTAGAAACCATGAAGGCAAAGGAAGCAAGGAAATCTCAATGACTGTGTGAACCTTGAGTCATGTTGCACTTTCTAGCAGAAATTTTCTGTCATAGAGTAAGGCTACGTACACACACTGAGTATTTGATGAGTTTTTTACCTCAGGATTTGTAGCCAAAACCAGGAGTGGATAATTAAATACAGAAGTGGTGCAGGTGTTTCTATTAGACTTTTCCTCTGATTGTTCCACTCCTGGTTTTGTCTACAAATCTTGAGGTAAAAAACTCATCAAATACTCAGCGTGTGCATGTGGCCTAAAGAGTTGCCTTGAGGGGGAATGCATTACTCAGTGCGTATGACCCATTTTTCTAACATAATTCCACAGGTGTCAGAGGACTCGGTGTGCCAAGAAATAATCCCCAATAAAACTCCATGAGCTTTAAGGCTGGCTTCACACTGCGGTCAGGTCTGATCCGGGGCTGTTTGGTGTAAACCGGACAGCCTCGGACCCAATTGTCACCCCATGCAGCCCTATGGGGCTGGATGGAGCCGGATGGCAACTCTCTGCCATCCGGTTTCCATGTGTCCAGGAGAATCCGGGAGGAATCAGATTTTTCTCCTGAACCCAAAATCGGATCATGCTACATTTTTGTGTCCGGGGAGAAAAATCTCCCCAGATCGGATTCTCCCAGATCCAGGGCAATCCGGCGCTCCCTAACATGGGAGTCTATGGGACCGGATTGCTCCGATCCGGGAACAGGACACCTGCGACTGAAGTTCAGCGTGAGGTACGCTGAACTTCAGCACCAGGGAGCTGTCCCCTGTGAAGTCCGGTTGCACACCGGACCTGAGGGCATATTTGCCCTCTGGTTCTGTGTCCTGATCCGGTCCAGGGCTGTCAGGTTCACCCCTGACAGCCCTGGATCGGACTTGACCGCAGTGTGAAGCCAGCCTAACTGATCTTCTGACAAGAAGAGTTCATAAATTTTTGCTCCTTGCATCAAATTGTTACCCACACACCAACCTGGTGCAACGGAAAAATGGATATTAAATTTGTATGCAAGCTTTGTATTCAACTGCATTTTATTCATCATTCTCTTCCAAACTCTTTTGTCGACAAGTTGTATACATTCCTTTTTTGCTTGATGTTTGTGCAAACACTTGACACCATAGCAAAAGAAAATCCCACAAGGTTAGCAGTTTTTTGTCTAAATAATAGCCCGAAAGGTCTAGCACCTATGAGCATGTATCGTACGAATTGTTTGGATCCCTTGACTTTTATGTAGATTCACACTGAATACTCAGAAAACTTGCTCATTTGATTTTATGCACCAGTGATATGTGTCTCATTCCTATACATGGAACCTCCAGTTGTGAAGGGGCAAATGTCTCTAATAAAGTGGCTAATCAATGTGTGAATTAACTGATTATTGAGTGTTAGAATTACCATTCAAGGGAAGCTGTCAGGTAATTTGTACTGCTCAAACCACAAGCAGCATGAATCAGAGCCTGACTGCATGATTGCAGCCAATTATGTTTTCCCTGAAATGCTCTGGCGTGATTGAGAAAATATATTGAAGAGCCCAAGCGCTCTAAGTGATTGACACGTCTCTCATGTGTGCACAATGGAAAAGACCTGCCAATCAACTAGAGCCACACCAGAATAGTCAGGTCTCTCCATAGGGTCCTTGGCCACCTTTTTAACTTATGATCTTTCTGAAACACAGAGGGTTTTGGAGGGAAGCATACTGGGCTCTAGTCGTGCAGTCAAGCTCTGAATCACACTGACCGTGGATTGGGTTTGGTTAAAAGGTTCCTGTAAAGGAGCATAGTTTCATTGGTTTTAAGCCTGAAAGTAGACTTTTAAGTCCATCAAGCTCAACCTATAGCCTAACATGTTGATCTAGAGAAAGGCAAAAACCCCATGGGCAGAGACTAAGCTCCATGTTAGGAGAAAATTCCTTCCCGACTCCTCTGACAATCAGACTTGTTCCCTGGATCAATGCCCACTCACATAATCTAGTACACATAACCAGTAATATTATATTTTTCAAGAAAGGCATCCAGGCATTTCTTAAATGTTAGTAATGAGTCACTCATTACAACATCATGTGGCAGAGAGTTCCATAGTCTCACTGCTCTTACAGTAAAGAATCCGCGTCTGTGATTATGATTAAACCTTCTTTCCTCCAGACGTAGAGGATGCCCCCTTGTCCCGATCGCAGTCCTAGGTGTAAAAAGATCATTAGAAAGGTCTCTGTATTGTCCCATCATATATTTGTAGATTGCCTCTAAGCCTTCATTTTTCCAAACTGAATAACCACAAGTGTAATAACCTGTCTTGGCATTGCAGTCTACCCAGTTCTCTAATAACCTTGGTCGCTCTTCTCTGGACCCGCTCTAGTTCAGCTTGTCTTTCTTATACACCGGAGACCAGAATTGTACACAATATTCTAAGTGACTTGTATAGAGGTAAAACTATATTATTCTCATGAGCATATGTGCCTCTTTTAATATACCCTATTATTTTATCAGCCTTGGCAGCAGCTGCCTGACACTGGTCAGAAAAATTTAGTGTGCCATCTGCCCATAGTGGATGGCAAATTAACAGTTTTAACCAGTGTTTTATGATTAAAGGGGAACTTCAAGAAGAGAATTTTGTTTGGTACTTTCTCTGCCCTCCTACTTGATGAAGAAGAGCTGTACACTACAGTTCTAGGATCTATAGATCACATATAATTCAGTAAAATCATATCTGCTTCTCGGCACTCACCCCTCCCTTATGGGACAAAAGGTCACAGAGCAGATTCAGCAGAGGGCATGGCAGGGGCGTAGCCACCGACTCTGATGCTCCCCCTACATGCCACCTACACTCTATATTCCTGCTGTATGTATCGCTGTACTCTACTGAACTGACTGTGACAACTGCACAAACATTCACACCATCAATTAACTCATGAGAATCGTGCGATACATACAGCAGGCATATAGAGTGTGGGTGGCATGTAGTGAGAATATGGGGCTGGTGACCGTGTCCCTGCCACACCCCCTGTTCAGTACACTAACAAGAAGTATGAGGGGACTGGAATATAGGATGAGCAAGGAGCCCTCAGTGGCCACACCCCGGTCACACACCCCTGCTCTCAGCAGCAGCCTGAAGCAGAATCTGCTCTTGATGTAGTGTCCCATGCTGAGAAGCAGATATGATTTTATTAACTCACAAGCGATCTAAACATCCTAGAACTGTAGTGGACAGCTCAGCTTCATCATGTAGGAAGGCAGGGACTGTACAAATTTTTTTTCTCTCCAGAGTTCCCCTTTAAGTACAAAATTATGCATTTTATTTCCTCTGCCCCAGTGCATAACCTTACATTTGTCCACATTAAAGTTCAGTTGCCATTTCTCAACCTAAGCCTCCAGCTTACATAAATCCTTCTCTAATATTAAATTCCATTTTATCTGTATTGATTACCCTGCAGAGTTTAGTATCATCTGCAGATATTGAAATTCTACTCTGCATGCTTCCTATAAGGTCATTAATAAATATGTTAAAAAGAAGCAGGCCCAATACTGACTCCTGTGGTACCCCACTGTTAACTGTGACCCAGTCTGAGTGTGTTCCATTAATAATCACCCTTTGTTTCCTATCTCTGAGCCAGTTCTTAACCCAGTTACAAATATTTTCTTTTCCCCTATTCCCAGTATTCTAATTTTATGTACCACCTTTAGTGTGGTAGCGTATCAAACATTTTTTAAAAGTCCATGTAGACAACATCCATTCCATTTCCCTGGTCCTGTCTCTAAATTACCTCTTCATAGAAGGTAATCAGATTAGTTTGACACGACTGATCCCTGAAAAATCCATGTTGATGCTGGGTATGAGACTATTCTTCTTGAAATACTCTAGCATAGCATCTTGAGGGTTTTACCCACAGTAGAAGTTAAATTTCCAGGCACAGATTTAGTTCCCTTTTTGAATATTGGCACCACATTTGCTATGTGCCAGTCCTGTGGAACAGACCCTGTCATTGTGGAATCTGTGAAGATTAAAAATAATGTTCTGTCTATCATGGAACTTAATTCCTGCAGTACTCAGGGGTGTATACCATCAGGGCTTGTGGATTTGTGTACTTTAGAGATTTTGAGTTGGTGCAGTACTTCTTGCTGCGTTAATCAGGTGATATTTAATGGAGAATTTATGGTATCTCTGATCATGTCTTCTGTCATGAGATTTTCTTGTATAAAGACTATAGAGAAAAAAAAGAATCTAGCAGATCAGCATTTTGCTCATCCTCCTGCATCAGTTCACCCAGACTATGTTTGGGGAGGTCTTTCACAGTCTAATCCTTTCCAATCCATGGGCTGAATTTATAGTTTTGTTATATACTTTTTATCCCAAACTTTTTTATGGCTAATTATCAACAAAGCAATCACTCCTCGCCAACTAAAATAATAATTTTTAATCCCATCAAATAAGAATGACCAGGCATTACAGCATTTCGCTGCAGCCGTCTCACTCTTCGGCATAGTCAGCAATGAAAGAAATGAGTGTCTCAAAAGCCAGGATGTTGCTCAGTTCGTCAACATATGAAAAACAGCAGGAGTGAAGAATAAATGAATGGCACTCACCCAAGGTGATTTTCAACTTCAAAATTTAATCCAGAAATTCAGGTGAACAAGTGCAGGGAGGGGAGGGAGGACAGACGACGGTCCACCGTTTCGTATCTGGATAGGTACGTCTGCGGGTCCTTCAGGAGTATCTACCAGATACGAAATGGTGGACCGTCGTCCATCCTCCCTCCCATCCCTGCACTTGTTCACATGAATTCCTGGATTAAATTTTAAAGTTGAAAATCGCCTTGAGTGAGTGCCATTCATTTATTCTTCACTCCTGCTATTAAAATAATTGTACTGTGCAAAATAATGGTACTGTCCTTTTATAGGTCTCTTTGCACAAACAATTCTGTATATTCTTCCCATTAGAAAAGCAATTTTCCGTATTAAAAAGAGATGGCATAATACTCAAACATGCAATCACATTGATTGTGGTCGTCCGCCCTCTAGGACCCACACTAACCTTGACAATATAGGAAATATAGCATTAGTTTCCCTTTTTGATTTTCACTGCACATTGGTGCCCCAAGCCGCTTGAGTATGCAAGAAATTACAACTCTGCGCAATTATCTTGGATTGAGTCCACCCAGCAGTTAAGGGTACTTCACACACAGCAACATCACTAGGGACATCGCTGCAACGTCACAGGTTTTGTGACATAACTGCGACCTCGTTATGTGTGACACATAGCAGCGATCAGGCCCCCGCTGCGGGATTGCTGATTGTTACAAACCGTTCTGGACTATTTTTAGGTCATTGCGCTCCCGCTGGGCAGCATACATCGCTGTGTTTGATAGGGACAACGACCTCAATGTTATGCCAGAGAGTGATAGGGTCCCAATGACTACTGTATCGTTGCTGCGTCCCTGGTGAGATCTGACTGTTTGACATCTCACCAGCGATCACGTAGCGACGCCCCATCGATTCCGGCCAGGTCAAATCGTGGTCGTGATCCCGGGAAATTTGCAGTGTGTAAAGGGGCCCTAACCTGCATGGCTTTGTGGTATAATGTAAGAGCGGTCAGGCAAAAGTAAACCTGCATGGTGTCCCCTTCATTGTCAAAATTTGTGGGGGTCATAGAAGTCAGACTCCTCTGACCATAAGGTGTTGGAATATCCTAACCATCAACTAAGAAGATTAGAAAATTCTTTCAATCCTGTTTGTTTTCTCACAGATGAATTCCCACTGGTTATTTGCTTGTTGCTTGTTTTCCCTTTTGTAAGACTCACAGTTTAATGCTGGTAAACGGTGACAGTTTTATTCTACTCGGGCATTTTTAGCCTCTCAATGTCTTCTATTAGGACGGCATATGGCAATGTTCTGCTTCAGGAGATGACGGCGCCTTGGTTGGATCTCAGAGCTGTGCAGACTCTCATTTTATTTCCTACACAGTAATCAACGTGACTTGTGTCCTAGATACGGAGAAACCCTGTAGCCTTCAAACCTTTACACGGCGTTCTGATTAGTGGCTTCATATTGCAATCATATTCAAATTAGGAAACTCTGCATGGAAATCAGAAAATAGAAATTTAACATGAACTGTTTAAAGAGATATAACATCATTTTACATCTTTATCTAAAATACAAGTTTACCCTCATGTTAGTTTTCAGATTTATGATGCCCTTTGCTATTAATCATTTTATGTTTCACATTTTACTGAACGAATTATCAAAGGGATATTCCAGTTAATTATGACATTGTGTAGAGGTGTATCTAGGGGTTCAGCTCAGGGGGGCAAAACGTCTGAGTGGGCCTCTATCCAGATAATCAGGTTTACAACTATATTTGCACACCCTAATAGGAGAACCTCAGCAAGTGGCTGCACTAATACTGAAAACAAATCACTATAAAATGACCAACACCAATTTTGCTGCCATTCAGTGACCATACAATGGTAGACATCCGTAATGCCGAACATAAATGGATTACAGTACAGTTATATATAGTCACTTACAACTGATGTTCTTTTTGATGGAGTCGTTCATTTTTCCGTATTTTCCATCTGGGCCAGACCAACATGACAATTTCTTTAACCACTACTCATCTAGAAAGATTACAACAAAGACATATTTGACTTCTCACATTTATACCATTTTATAGAACTGTCCCCAACCTGCACAACTCCTCATCCTACTTATACCCCAATGCTAAGCTGCTTCTGCCATATGTATCCTTATTACTGCACCTACATGGTGCGTTTTCTTTTTCCTTATTTATATTTCATAGATTGAATCAGGAGATTATCATTGTCAGGCTGGGTCAGCTAGAGGTCACCTGGAGTGCTAGACTGGCTGATTTAGTGTACTTGTTCTTGTCTCCCTTATCCTCATGTAAAGCGCCATGGAACCTAATGGCGCTATATAAATAAATAATAATAATATATATGTATATACAGTATATATACCGTATATATATACATAGACAGTGAGCTGCTAATCACAGCAGGTGGAGAGATGATAAGAGCATGAATGAGTGTTTTAGCGGTGTCGTGGGTGAGGAAGGAGTGGATCCGTGAGATGTTCTTGAGCTGGAGCCAGAGGGATGTGGTGAGGGCCTCGATGTTGGGCTTGAAGAATAGGGAGGAGTCAAGGATTACCCCTTTATATATATATATATATATATATATATAGTATACAGAGAGGAGCCTGATGTGGATGGGGGCAGCTTTCTTAGCCCTGCTGCATTGTTAAATCTAAAAACTCTGTATTAGAACCACTGTATCTAGTAATCTAAGTGATACATCATCTGGTTCAGGACATCTTTTCCTACAATATGCTGTTCTCAGCAAAAGCTAGCTTACAGATTCACTTTATTAGAGGTTCCACTGAACGGCTTAGTGCAGTGGAATTCAGAGGTTCAGGGGTTTAAACACCAGACAGCCCTGACCAGAGTTCACTAGAAGGTGTAATAATAACCAGACAAGAATTATCCCCATAGCTCCCTGATGTAGTGGCCACAACAAAAGTCCTAGGAATAAAACAGGATTGTCACTACCATGGGTCACCTGCATGCAGCCAACCTGTGGCCAAATTGGAAACAGAGGGGACAGAAACCGGCACAGATGGTACAGTAAGTAAACCTAATCTTGTTAGCCAAGGCAATGTGTTCCAGAAGAGTACTTATATGCAGAAAGCTTAATGACCACCAGTACCACAATTTGAAGCTTATAGGCCCTGATGCCAAAGCTCAAACAGGGCCCCCAATTATTCCAAATCTTTAACAGCAATAGTCTTTTTCTATAGGCCGAAAGGACTTTTGATTCCCCCCCCAGGCTCCAGTTGCCCGTGTGGGATAGCAGCTCCTGACCCTGTTGTAGCTACGCCCCTGATGACCACAACCTCTTAGATAACAAGACAAGATTTACATACAAGGAAGTTGGTCATATCTAAAAAAATCCAAAGCATAGCAATAAGAAAAATAATGGCAGATTCAGTAGAGTAGTGGTAAAAAAATATAACACATTTATTGCCAGTGACAGGTTTTCTTTAAGAAACCTCAAATTTCCAGGAAAACAGGTTGAAAAGCAGTAGCCCAGATCAATGATCAAAAGATGATGATTGAGATGAGCCATAATATTAAACCCAGGTGACAGGTAACTTGAATGACATGAATTATCTTGTGACAGTGGCACCTGTCAAGAAGTGGGATGTATTAGGATTAGTGTTGAGCGAGTATGCTCGGCGCTACTCGGTACTCGCACGAGTATCTCGGTACTCGGGGTGCTCGGCGAGCACCGAGTACTGCCGAGATGCTCGGACCGCTCGGTAATAAATAGCGATCTGATACATGTACACAGCTCCCTTCAGTGCACACAGTGAGCTGGCACCATACAGGGAGCAGATTAATTGTTAGGATCCCTCTGGGGGCCACAGCAAGGTGTTATATGCTGCGGCGATTTGAAAAAGCCCACCCTCCCGCCCTTTTCCGGAATTACTCGTTTTATAACCGGAAGTCTGTGGGCGGAGCCTGTCACTCATTGACTTACATTGGGCTCGGTGCTCTGGCCGAGTTCAAGAGTATCTTGAGATGCTCGGCCAGAGCACCGAGCACCCGAGCATTTTAGTGCTCGCTCATCACTAATTAGGATGTATTCCATTGACAGCATGTGCTCAGTCAGTTCTTGAAGTTAGAGTGTCGGAAACAGGAAAAATGGGCAGACGTAAGGATTTTATCAACTTTGATAGGGCCAGATTGTGATTGCTTAATTAGCTGAAAGCCGCAGTTGTGAATTCACTGTTGTGCTATGCTGGGAGCTGTAGATTTGTATCCACTGTAAAGCCGGAGTTGGAGACCGGTGCTCTGGATAAAGAGTTAAATTTATAAAAAAACTGGAATTCTCTTATAAAACAATGCAAGTTCGCACCGCTGTATACTTAATTTACAGTCACATTTGTTACATAGTTCTCATTATTAGTCCACAGTGGGTAAACTGCACAGATTGCCAGAATACTCACATGAATCATATTCCATTCTATTCATTCTGCACAGGGTAAGATCTCGGCATCAACTAATTTGACCAGTTAATCAACATTTTTTGCATTAGTATATTGTATGAAACTGGCTTGTGAACCATAGGCTGTGCTTGCATGATTGCACTGGCATCATTCTTTTGGCTGGCAAATGCACCAGGCTGTGAGTGGGTTTAAGAAGCAGAAATGAGCCGTGGTAAATTGTAATAAGATTAACACTGAACCCAGTTGTACTTTTCTTTATTTAGAACATGCTTGAGTTATTGGAAGAAATGCCAAATGGAGTTCCTCCGGAAAAAGTCAAGAACTACATTTATCAGCTCATCAAGGCAATTCACTGGTGTCACAAGAATGACATTGTTCATAGAGGTGAGAGGCTGCGAAATCTATAGTGTTTCTATATTTACAAGATGTAATCAGTTCATGAGTTCTTTGTTCCTTGTTAAAAATAACTTCAACTTTAGTACAGACAATTCTAACCTACAGCCAGAAATCACCTCATAATAGAAGTGTCTCTTTTATGTTATATTGTTTGTAACTATTTTTCATTTTGTTATTATAATTGTTTCTTGGATCTTTATTTTTCAAAGGTGACAACAGAGGACAACAATACCCATAGGCTGTTATAGTTTATCGAACCCTAAGGGCCCCTTTAGACGCGGCTACATTTCTTGGGTGGCTACAGGTAACTTACTGGTTGCAGTGAAATCATGGAGACAAGGTTCTATCTTGTTGCTGTGTACAAATGGAATAATATCTCCATGATTTCACTGCAACCAGTAAGTTACCTGTAGCCACCCAAG
>JARQOC010000002.1:139064974-139136304 GCA_033576535.1 Allobates femoralis
CGTTACCCAAAGTTAGGTGAAGTCTTCTACCACAATATAACTTACTGCTGTTGATTTTTACAAGACTGAATACAGGTAAAATTAGAAAATATGTGAATGGTTGATGTACCTTAGATTCATGATGGGGTCCTCATGGTTACCTCTATTCATGTGTAAATTATTAGGGTAGACGAGGAGGAATGCAAAGAGGATTATTAGTATTTCTGTCGAATTCTTCCCTCGGTCTACAAAATCGCCATTAAAAAGATAAGTATTCTCAGGAGAGGGGAGACCATTCTGCAGAACACAACGTCAACATACAATAACCAGATGAATAACAATAAAGTGACACAAGACAATCACAAAACGTTGTGCAAACAAGACTGTGCTTAAAGAGGTTGACCACTACTGGACACCCCCAGCTTAATGAATTCAGCACCAAAACTAGAGTAAAAACTGTGTATGTCCACCTCCTGCAGTGGTGCCCTTCCTATAATGTAGGCATCCCGGAGGGTGATATGAATTTCTGTGTCATGTGCAGGTTGAAGCCAACAAGTGGCTGTAGTTTGACTGCAGCTCATTAATATTTCATCAGGTTGGATGACCGCTCTGACAAAATAGTAAATGCTGCAGCTGATAAGCGGCCACTCATTGGCTGCAGCCTGCATGTGACGCAACAACGGAAGTCACTCTTCAGGAACAAGAGCAGACCACTACAGGTAGTGAGTGTATATTGTTTTTATTTTAATTACGGTCCTGAATTGAATAAAGCTACTTTCATACCTCTAGGACTAGGAATTCAGATCCACGTAGATCCGTGGTCCAGATGATTCCGTGTCACATAGGCACCTGTTCAGATTTTACCCATGGTGCCTTGGATCTGGGTGAAACAGTTTTTTCACCAGACCAAAATCGTAACAAGACACAGATTTTGTCTCTGCAAAAAAATCTGTCAACACCTGCATCCACCCAGATCCAGGACAAATTGTACACAACTTGATGCACCCGCAAGTGTCTCCGGCCACATTGAAAGTCTCTGGGGCTGAAAACTGATGTGGGTGCATCCAGTTTGTGACAGATTCACATTAATGCCAAAAAACGCCAGTGTGAAACCAGCTTAATCCTCTTGCAGTCTTATGTTGCTTTTGGTGTTCTAGATTTATTTATTATTATTATTAATTTATTATTATTTATTTAATTATTATTAGATTTAGTGTTCTAGATAGATTCTAGATGGTGTTCTAGATGGTGTTCTAGGTGCGGCCTGGGAGGCAGCCATTTCTGGGAGCACTGGACCAGACAGAATCTGTTCATCTCTGTTCTACTTACTTGCTCCGAGATGAATGCTGTAGAGGCCATGCTCCGGGACCTCAGGGATGCTGCAGGCATCCATGGAGCACAATGGTTGCAGGACTCTGTGAGGAGCCTGCTGCGGGGGGAAGGAAGGGAGCACAGCCAGCCACCCCTCCGCTCACTCCGGCCACAGAGGGCTAAGCCTCTGGCACTCCTCAGTCCTGATGCAACCCCCTGGGTCCGGTGTCACTCAAGGAGCCCCCCTCAGGACTCTCCAGGCCGGGATGAGGGTCGGCCCGCCGCCTCCCGCCGATTTCGCCACCCCTTCTACTATGACGACGGAGGAATCCCTGCCGGGAGACGGTGTCATTGCGCAATGCTGGAGTGCGGAAGCAGGAGCACAAAGATCTGAGGCCGGTGAGCCGCGGGATGCAGCCATGACTTCACAGGGGATCCGGAGCGGAATGAGTAGCCATCGGGGATCAGAGGACACAGCAGCACCAACAGGGGGAAGACACAGGCAACAGTCAGCTGGCCCGGACAACAATGAGCAGCAAAATGCTGCGCTCGCATTGAGCACCCCTCTGGAGAAGGGGGGCTCAGCTGCAATCAGTGGCATGCAGGATCATCCAGGACCAAGGGCTCAACTGGATCCAGGACCCGCCGCTGCTGGGCTCACAGCACCCAGGCAGTCAGGTGAGAGTGCTCTCCCTTTATTTTGTGGCATCCCCCAGCCACTTTTTTGTACTGGGAGGGAAGTAGATGCTTCTACTTCATTGGGGGGGGGGGGGGGGGTGAATGTGTTATTGCAGGGATTTCACGACCTAGCAACAAGGACCGCCATTAACCGGATCCCTATTAGCAGCCTGGGCTGGGGGAGCCGGGTCAGGGAGGGTGCCGGGCTTGCTGTCCCCTCAGACCGTGCAGACTTTGTCAGATGGTATGGCATCATCTTACTCGGGGAGTGCGCAAAGGGAGCTGGCGAGTGCAGCTGGGGTGGTGTCACAGATTGTTAGCTCACCGCAGCGGGGATGGGGTCGGTGGATCACTGCACAGCTATTATGGGGACTGTGTCTGTGCCTGGTGAAGGGGTTAACACTTTTGCGCTGTCATCAGAACAGCGCAGAACATCATGTCATCAGAACAGGCAGAAAAGGACCCTCAGGATATGGTTCGGCTAGATCAGGGATCTAAAACTCCAAGCCTCGAGGGCTGCACACAGTGCAGGAAAGAGGACGAGGAAAAACAGCGATACCGTTTAATTCCTCAGACTTTTGCAAATGGCTCCAAGCATTTGCCATATTGGCGAGTGTGATAGGGGAAAAGGCGCCTGAGAACTGCTCAGCATTTTTTGCTACATGGATGGGGAAGCGCATTGGGTATATGGAGGGTTGGCATGGCTGCGGTATGACGAACAATTTCGTCAACGTAAAGCGGTTTGATCCAGCATTCGCTGGGATCACAAAAAAATTGTGTTGTGGCTGAAGGTGATGGCCCCAGTGAGAATGCCTCAGGGGGGGTCAGTCCTTTCCGGAGAGCTCCGAGGGTTCTGGGCAGGTGAGATACTCGGCAGCGATGCAACGCGGCCTGTGTTTTCTCTTCAACGAAGGAGGCTGTAAATTTGGTACCAAGTGCAAGTTCAAGCACGAGTGTACCACATGTGGGGGAAGCCACGGAGCCACAAAATGCTTTAGAAGTCCAAGGGGAAGAGTAAATAAGGGTGTTGACAAAAGGGGTGACACCAGTGCGGGTGCGAGAGATGCGCCCTTTCTAAGTAGGTATCCAGACAAGGAGGCGGTGGCCTTACTGTTTAGCTTCACCGTTGGTTTTAAAATCCCGTCCGTTGATAGGATAGTTAGTTGTTCCACTAAAAATTTACGTTGTGCGTTGCAATTCCCTGAAGTGGTTACTAAAAGACTTGAGAGTGAGGTGCGTTTATGGCGTATGGTGGGCCCATTTCCGAGACCCAATGGATAACCGGAGAGCGTTTCCATTGGGGGTGGTCTCAAAAAAGAAGGGAAAGTTTAAGTTAATACATGGCTCTTCGGTGAACGACGGTATCGACCCTGAGTTGTGTTCAGTTGTATACATATCTTTTGATGCTGCGATTGAGTGGGTGCGTCGGTTGGGCAGAGGGGCATTGCTTGCAAGGACGGACATAGAGTCAGCTTTCAGACTCTTACCTGTTCATCCCGACAGCATGCACTTGCTGGGTTGCTTTTGAGGTGATTCTTTTTTCGTGGGCTGTTGCCTCCCGATTGGGTGTTCGTTGTCTTGCGCTTACTTTGAGGCTTTTAGTACCTTTGTTGAGTGGGTGATACGGGACGTCTCGGGTTTGAAATCGATCATTCACTATTTGGATGACTTTCTATGCATTGGAGCAGCTGGCTCGAGTGAGTGTTTGTTGTTGTTGCGAACCATAGAGAGCATGGTGCAAAGATTCGGCATACCTTTGGCTAAGGAAAGGACAGAAGGTCCTGTTACAGTTATTAAGTTTTTTAGGTATAGTTATTGACACTGATGTCATGGAATGCCGTTTGCCAGAGGAGAAACTAGTCACCCTAAAGGCAGAAGTGGACAAGATTCATGGCATGAAAAAAGTTATCCTACGGGAACTGCAATCCTTGCCGGGCAAACTCAACTATGCGTGTCACATCATGTTTATGGGGCGAGTGTTTAGTCGGCGGTTAGCAATGGCAACTTCGGTGGTGGAGGCACGGCACCATTTTATAAGGTTAAAAAGTGAACTACGTGATGACTTGAACATCTGGGTGCAATTCCTGAAAAATTACAATGGCAGATCATTGTGGATACAGCCCATGATGCTCACAAGGGACCTGGAGGTGCACACGTCCAGTTCAGGACAGACAGGCTTTGACATTTATTGCCAAGAGTAATGGTTGTCGGACACATGACCTCAGTCGTGGAGGGAGCAGGGTTTAGTGAATAATTTGACGTTGATCGAACTATTCCCTATTGTGGTAGCATTGGTTACCTGGGGTGGTTCAGGAACAAGAAAGTGAAATTCCACTTTGGTAATTCGGGGGTAGCTGCTGCCATTAACTCTCTAACAGCGCCCTCTCTTGACGTGGTTAAGGTATTACAACACTTGGTTTTGCTTTCATTGTCGCTGAACACCTGGATTGTGGCTGATTTTCTTCCAAGTTTCAAGTCTGAGATTGCTGATTCTGCTTCTTGTTTGCAGTGGGAGTGCGTTCGTCGTCGGGAGCGGAGTGCGGCCTGACATGCCCAGAGGAGTTGTGGAATCTGCCATTCAGACGTTAAGGGAGTTGATTCTGGCGTCTTTGTCAGCCGGGCCGTGGTCGACGTATACGCGGGCCTGGAACAAGTGGGAAGAATGGTGTTTGGCTTTGGGCGACTCCATAACTGAAGAGGGCTTATTATTGGCCTTGATAGGACACTTGAAGTAAGAAGGTTGGTCTGTGACAAGGATTGCCAAATTTTTGGCTGGGTTAGCCTTTGTTTTCAAGGAAAGGGGTAGAGTGTATTTGACAAAATTGTTTTTTGTACTACAGGCCATGAAAGGTTGGAGGAAGAATTGGAAAGCTGAGGATAAGAGACGGCCCAGTCTCTTATTCGCTGTTGTCCCCTGCTGCTATTTCTTACAGCAGCTTACATTTTTCTTATTCCCCGAGATCTGGGAACAAACATGGTGGTGGAGTTAGCTTACTCCTGTCCCAACAATGTGCTTTCAAGGTCATCCCTCCAGCCCCAGCACTCTCATTCCCCTCTTTTGAGGTTCACACCATTATCTTATTCCATCCCCTTCCCCTCAGAGTAGCGGTAGTATACCGCCCCCCAGGGTCACCCACCCAGTTCCTCGACAATTTCGCTGCGTGGTTGATACACATTATGTCCTCAGAATTACCAGCTCTCATTCTGGGAGACTTTAACATCCCCACAAACAGCCCCATCTCCCCATCTCCATCTCAGCTCCTATCTCTAACCACGTCACTTGGCCTCTCATAGCTCTCAACCTCTGAGACACACAAGGATGGTAACACCCTTGTCCTGGTCTTTTCCCGACTCTGCTCAACCTCCTCCCTAAATAATTCATCTCTTCCTCTCTCTGACCACAACATTCTCTCCTTCACACTCACTAACCCTCACCCACCACAGCCCACCCTACCTATCAAACATCCAGAAATCTACAGGCCATTAACCCTCATGCACTCACAGACATCTCATCACTGTCCCCAATCTCCTCATTCTCCTGTCCAGATCTGGCAGCAAATCATGATAATGACACTGTCAGAAGCACCCTGGACCAAGTAGCGCCCCTCAACCTCAGAACCTCCAAACATAGAACAAAACAGCCCTGGCTCACATCACAAACTCAATTCCTCCAGCGATGCTCTAGGAGTGCTGAATGCCTATGGAGGAAAACTCGCTCACCAGAAGACTTTATCCATTATAAATTCATGCTAAAAACCTACAACTCTGCCCTTCACCTTGCCAAACAAACCTATTTCACCACCCTGATTTCCTCACTATCCAACAATCCAGAAATACTCTGACACCTTTCACTCTCTCCTCAGTCCTAAAGTGCAGGCCCTCATCACTGACCTCTGTGCTGATGATCTGGCCTCTTACTTTATGGAGAAAATAGACATCCGCCAGGAAATCAGCTGTTATCCTCCAAGCGCTGCCACTCCCATTCTTCCCCACATCTCCTCCGGCTCACTCTCCACATTTGACCCAGTTACAGAAGAAGAAGTTGCCAGGCTCCTCTCTTCCTCTTGTCCTACTACATGCACCACTGACCCCATTCCCTCACACCTACTCCAGTCTCTGTCCGGTCATCACCACTCACCTAACCAAAATCTTCAACCTCTCCTCTCTTCTGGCATCTTCCCCTCCTTCATCAAACACTCAATCATTCCTCCATTATTAAAAAAAGCTTGCCTCGACCCATCCTGCACAAATAACTACAGACCAGTCTCCAATCTCCCCTTCATCTCTACACTCTTGGAGTGCTTGGTCTAATCTTTCCTCACCCGTTACCTCGTCGCTTACTGTCTTCTAGATCCATTACGGTCTGGCTTCTGCCCCCTTTACTCTACAGAAACTGCCCTCAGCAAAGTGACTAATGACCTACTGACAGCAAAACGTAATAGTGACCACTCTCTGCTTATTCTTCTTGATCTCTCTGCAGCTTTTGACACTGTTGACCACCATCGCCTACTCTCTATGTTGCACTCCATTGCTATAAAGGACACCCTCTCTCCTGGTTCTCTTTCTATCTTTCTGACCGCTCTTTCAGTATATCATTAGCTGGCTCTACTTCCCCCCCTCTTCATCTCACTATTGGGGTCCCTCAGGGTTCAGTCCTTGGACCTCTTCTCTCTGTAAATTGAACACCATCAGCAGATTTGGCTCCCAGTACCATCTCTATGCTGACGACACACAATTTTACACTTCAGCCCCTGACCTTACCCCTGCGGTTTTAAAGAATACCAAAGACTGTCTAGCTGCAGTTTCCAACATCATGTCGGCTATCTATTTAAAACTCAACTTTTCCAAAACTGAAATTTTTTGCTCCTGCCCTCCACTAACCTCCCTAAATTGGACATCTCTCTCTCAGTGTGCGGCACTAAGATAACACCTAGGCAGCATGTTCCCTGTCTGGGTGTCATGTTTGACACCGATCTATCCTTCATCTCCTATATACAATCTCTCGTAAGCTCTTGTTGCTTACACCTGAAGAACATCTCTAGAGTCCGCCCCTTTCTCACCATGGAAACAACTAAAACCCTTACAGTGGCCCTAATCCACTTCCGCCTTGATTATTGCAATTCTCTATTAATTGGCCTCCCCCTCTCTAAACTTTCCCCTCTACAGTCCATCGTTAATGCAGCAACCAGGATCACCTACCTGGCCAATCATTACTCAGGTGCCTCCGCTCTGTGCCAGTCATTGCACTGGCTGTCTATACACTACAGGATAAAGTTCAAATTGCTTGTTCTCGCCCACAAAGCTCTTCACAATGCAGCACCCCCCTACATCTGCACCCCCCTACATCTCCTCCCTTATCTCTATCACCCCACCCGTTCTCTACGTTCTACAAATAATGACATTCGACTAACATCTGCACTAATCCGATCCTCCCAATCCTGGCTCCAAGACTTCTCCCGAGCTGCAATGCTCTACCCTAAGAAATCAGGACCATTCACAACTTGCATGGCTTCAGGCGCTCACTAAAAACACATCTTCAAGGCGGCCTATCATGCTCCCTGACAAAATTCCTTTGTACTGTACATAGCCCATTCACTATCTCTCTCGACATAACTCTTCTTCAAACTCCACCAAACCCAAAAGGTCTACACAGATTGTCTGGTGCCCACTCATGTAACTTTATTTCTATCCCCCATTTCCTCAAGATGCCTGGACCATCAAGGTAATAAGCTCCTGGACTTAGTGTAACCCTTATCTCATTGTATATTGTAAGCTCTTTTGAGCAGGGTCACCTTTACTTTTGCTTTATCTATTGTATTGTATTTTTTGATTCTATGCTTATTGTATTGTTTCCTATTATTGTACTGTATTCTTTCTCTACTGGAATTACTGTATTATATTGTGTATTGTCTTACTGTATTATACTGTGTACCGTATATACTCGTGTATAAGCCGAGTTTTTCAGCACAAAAAATGTGCTGAAAAGTCCCCCCTTGGCTTATACATGAGTCATACAGCGGTACCCAGTGGTATACAGCCCCCCCCCGTGGTATACAGGGCCCCCTTCCTTCTGGCAGACCTGTAAAGGAAGAGATCATTATACTTATCGTGTCGCTGCCGCCGCCGCTCTGTCACCGCCACCGCGCTATTCCGGGTCTTCATGCTTCCTTCTCCGGCGCACAGGAAATGACGTCATTTCCTGTGCGCCGGAGAAGGAAGCATGAAGACCCGGAATAGCGCGGTGGCGGTGACAGAGCGGCGGCGGCAGCGACCCGATAAGTATAATGATCTTTTCATTTACAGGTCTGCCAGAAGCAAGGGGGGGGGGGGGCCTGTATACCACTGGGTACCGCTGTATACACCACTGGGGCTGCTGCTTTATATACCACTGGGGCTGCTGCTTTATATACCACTGGGGCTGCTACTGTATACACCACTGGGGCTGCTGCTGTATACACCACTGTGGCTGCTGCTGTATACACCACTGGGGCTGCTGCTGTATACACCACTGGGGCTGCTGCTGTATACACCACTGGGGCTGCTGCTGTATACACCACTGGGGCTGCTGCTGTATATACCACTGGGGCTGCTGCTGTATACACCACTGGGGCTGCTGCTGTATACACCACTGGGGCTGCTGCTGTATATACCACTGGGGCTGCTGCTGTATACACCACTGGGGCTGCTGCTGTAACACTGCTGGGGCCTGTATATACCACTGGGGAGGCTGCTGTATACCACACTGCTGGGGGCTGTATACTTGTGCTGGGGTCCACCCTCGGCTTATACACGAGTCAATAGGTTTTCCCAGGTTTTGGGGGCAAAAGTAGGGGGGTCGGCTTATACACGGGTCGGCTTATACACGAGTATATACGGTAATTACGTTTATTACCCACTGTATTGTAATGCGCTGCAGAATATGTTGGCGCTATATAAATAATGATTTATTATTATTATTATTCTTTTGTCAAAGTAGCGGGGCGTAAGGGGAGAAAATCCTCGAAGTTGGTGGATGTGGTCATCTGTGGAGCAATGGGGGGAACCCTGGAGATTCTGGACCCCTCAGAGAGGAACAAAAAAGGGTTGTGGCGTTTGGTGGGATAAAAGGCTGGCAGACGTGCTTCTGAGCTGGCGATAATTGGCTGGAAGTAAGATTCAGCCTGGGCTAGGCCACCCATGTCAAGGGTCTTGTGGGGCTTCGAGGATCAATCCCCCCTTGATTTTTGGTACATTTTGGTTAACTGTTGTATGTTGATAATAAATAACTGCTTTGGCCAATTAATCCACTCACGTGTCATGCCTGTTTATTGGGTGAGCGGATGGGGGGGGGGAAGTTGGCTGGGCAGCTTAAGGGTGAGTGTAAATTTGGTTGGAGGATACCTCAAGACTCGCCAATACCCATTGTCAAGATTTACACTTTTTACTTTTATAACCAATGTATTTATACCAGAAAACACACACGCTATTACCTTTTCCAAACTGTTTAAATGCACTATTAATTTGAATGCTATCGACTTAAGGTATTCTGGTTGATATGTATAGATTCAATTCTGTACCATCACATATACTAAAGTGAAGGTGTCTAAGAGAACCAATTATCCAGAAGCCAGTTGATTTGTGTGACCTCACTTACACTAAGCATAGTAATTCTCTAAGAGTACTCCCAATGGAGCTGTTCTCTGCACATCCCTTCCACACCCTGGTGCATTTTGGTATTGTTTAGTCACTAGAGACCTCAATAATTCAACTAGCAAGTGTCAGGGGACAAAAACGTCTGAGTTAGCAGATTGCTTGTAGTACATAAATTTATTAAAACAATATATTTCATATTGAACATTAACAGTCCTGAAAAGAAGAAAATAATACATTAATACTTAAACACCACAGATTGGTGTTCAAGTTGTGTCTAAGTATTTCATGTGGTTGGAACAACTGCAGAACTAAGCATATCCTAACAACAAACACACTACCTAGTTGCAGATGATATGAATCTCAGAATTAGTACTTATTGTATAATATACATAAATTTACATTTATTTATTTTTTCTTGTGAACAGGGGTCCACTGTCATCCATGTCCTACCTGAAGCTGCAGCAGCTGTCAGTGGAGAGATGATGATTGTGTACCTCCCTCAAAAGATTTCTATTGAAGTTCTACATACTGACTAACACAATGTAGTTTTTTGAACTTCCAGTGAAGTGAATCAAGAGAAACACAAATGGATAAGGATCCAAGATTGTTGGATCGCTTGTATGAATCATTATTGCCTGTCAGCATTACACTAACAGGCAATGGCATATTGGTTTACACCTTACAACAGTCCTAGGGGCAGTGGCATAACTTGAAGCTCATAAGCCCCGATGCAAAAACTCCAACGGTGTCCCCAATTATTGCAAGTCTTTAATAGTACTGGTTATTTCATAAAGCCAAAGGGACTTTTGGGGCCCCCTATGGCTCCAGGGCCTGGGTGCAATCGCAACCCCTGCAGCTATTGTAGTAATGCCCCTGCCTAGGGGATGACACGCCTGCCAGCAGGGCAATGGGGTACTGGTACTCGGAACCGGGTCGAACAGTTCTTTCTGGGGATGTGTCACAATGGTGTGAACCGACTCCGTGGACCTGGCTGTGTCATAAAAATGGGAGAAAGTTTATATGGGGAATAAATTTGTGACGCCACCCGTGGTATTTGGCAATTGGATGGCCGAAACTGCAGTTCAGATCCACTGGACGTCAGGGGCGCCACAGGGACCTTGCTGGTCATAGTATTTATAGACCTATAAACAACTCAGCAAGGAACTAGGCAGGTTCAGAATGCTATTAATCTGCAGATTAATCCCGTATTTACAGGTTAATAGTTTTTTGACATGACAGGTTCCCTTTAAAGGATAATTAAACTGGCAGTTTGAAATCACTACTTGTTCACTCATAGACTCTTATTTGTAGATATGGTAAAATATGTTAAATCCTAAAATACATTATCACTATTGCCAGCTGATTTTTAGCAAAACAATAGACAAGTATCTAGTGGTAGTATTATTACTGCATGGAAATGAATTACCTTATAGAATATTAGAAGTAGATCCTCCAACTTTCCATGAAGGTCACCTAATCAAAAATAGATAAAATATATAAATAATAGTGACAGCAATGTTCAAATTAGTTATTTTTACAGTCCAAAATATTACATAAAAAGAGTACAGTGCTGTGCAAATTAATTAGGACAAAGCATTTTTTAAGTAAAATTGTATGTTGGGGTTACCAGTCAGTGATTCAAACCAGTTTTAACTGCTTTGAGCAGATGTAAGTGTACAACCTTGAGTAACAAAATGTGGTTTGACTGGTTTCAGTCAGAAAATAACAGCTAGCTGCCCCTCAGCTTCAGTTGAGAGCTTGTTTCTGTGAGGAGTGGTTTAGTGTACTTTTTCTCTCAGTGTGATCAGTGCCTGTAAAAATGGATGTTACTACATGGAAGAGATCTAGAATTATTACTCTTAATGAACATACAAGTCTGACTGTAAGAGAAATCACTTCCACCGTTGGTATTTGAAAATCTACTGTTTCAAGAATAATTCGCAGACAATGAAACTGGATAGTTTTCTCCATAATGAAAAGGGAAATGTGGAAGAAAAAGGAAAACGACACCAAGAACTGATAAAACACTTATTAGAAATAGTAACACTAATGCAAGAAAAACAAGTAAAGACTTGCTTTGTCCCAATTAATTTGCACAGCACTGTATGATACTCGAAATCTATACTTCAAAGTAACCATATAAACTAGTAGGAGATAAAGCAACATGAAAAAACAATATTTACATTTTTAAATCTGTTCCTATGTTGCTCAAAAAACAACTTTATTGTAATATGCAAATGTGGATGCCCTTGGTGTGACTAAATGTCAAGGTGCACTATTACACCTACTTATTTAGATTATTGCGAGGAGAGAATGAGTTGTTCGATCTCCTGTGCTGAACTGATAGCAGAGGAGTCGAGCAATCCAGAAGCAAGGAGATAAATATTTATGTGTCCTCTCCTGCGCAGGGAGGGACAGTGGGAAAATAACAGTGGTTTGTCTTCAGACATTGATGGCTCTGGAGAAGCCATCGCTGTCAATAAATATACCATAATCTAAATAGAAAGGTGGAAGGTGCAAAGAGGTATTTAGCCACACTAAGGGTGTACTGAGCACCTTCATTTGCATATCATAATAAAGTTGTTGTTTTTTTTCAGCAATGGAGGAATTTAAAAGATAAAAGAACAATTTTTTATTGTTGCTTAAGTCCCTACAAAACATTAGTTTTTGTCTGAAATGTAAAACTGAGGTGGTCACTCTCTTTAATGCCAGAGTCACACGATCAGTATTTGGTCAGTATTTCACATCAGTATTTGTAAGCCAAAATCAGGAGTGGAACAGTCAGAGGAAACATATAATAGAAACGTGCTCCACTTCTGGATTTATCACCCACTCCTGGTTTTGGCTTACAAATACTGATGTGAAATACTGACCAAATACTGATTGTGTGACCGTGGCCTAAAACGTATTCCTATCCATTATTACTATGAAATTAAGACATATTATAACATTATAATCAGTGGTGTCCCATAGGAGAGAAGCCAGAGAATGAAGCCAGAGAAGTTATGTTAGCAGTTTCTTTAGCAATTCTCTTGCACAGCAAAACAGCAATACTCTGAGGACTAGTGAGTGTTCAGGTTGATTAGTAAGGTTGGGTGCACATGGCCATTAAAATAATAGAGGCAGTCACAAAGGTAGATTGCAAAGTGTGAAACTTCTTTAATATACCCCTTTAAGAAAGAATTGCAATATTGTCCCATTGTTTTACATCTTATCCAATGGCGTAACTTGAAGCTCAAGGGCCCAGATGCGAAAGCTCCAACGGGGCCCCCAATTATTACCAATCTTTAACAGCAATAGTCTTTTTCTATAGGCCAAAGGGACTTTGTGGGGCCCACTAGGCACCGGGGCCAGGGTACGATCGCAACCCCTGCACTTGTTGTAGTTACGCCCCTGATCTTAACCCATGTATTACACTACATTGATAGAATGCTACCTGGTTACCAATCCACATGTGTCATTACATGAAAGCTGCACAATCTTCTCTTATACATATCATACTTACCACACACGGTGATCTGTTTAGAGTAGGATGTCGTTAAATGAACAACGTTTGGCATTTGTTTTAGGAACTTTTTTATTTCGTGGAAGAGCTGAAGAACATACCGGGCATGAAGTAGCTGGAACATGAACAATTATAAAATATATGTAATTATGTCATACCAATGTTTCTGCTATAATAATAAGTTGAATACTGTATTGTTTATATGTACATAAAAAATGGAAGGATCTGGGATTTATAATGTGTTCACCTGATCAGAATGTCTTCAACTTGTGTTTAAGTGAATCTTCTTTCTTTTAGCACTGCAGGAGTTAATGACTCTTTCTGTGCTGGCTGTTTCTTGTGTCCTGTAATCTCTGGTGTAGCTCTCTTGTTACCCCTCCCCTCCACTATAAGTAGTCACACATCTAATGGTGGGTTTACACACACCAATCATTGTATCCAATATCTGAACAGATCTCTGGTTGCAGTGAAATCATGGACACATAGTTCCATTTTGTGGCTGTGTACAACATGGAGCAATCTGTCCATGATTTCACTGCAACCAGAGATTGGTTCAGATATTGGATACAATGATTGGTGTGTGTAAACCCACCATTAGGGTGCATTCACACACTGTGTATTTGCTGCGTATTTTTACGCGAGTGCTGTTGCAATTTTTGTAGCCAAAACCAAGAGTGGAACAATCAAAGGAAAAGTCTAATAGAAACAAGTGCTACCCTTCTGTATTTAATTTCCCACTGCTGGTTTTAATCAGCCACTCCTAGTTTTGGCTACAAAAACTGCAAGAGCACTCACGTAAAATGCAGCAAATAAGCAGTGTGTGAATGCACCCTTACCGTTTGACCCTGTTATAGATTCCCTTTCTGTGTTGACCACATTGAATGGAGTCTGTTTCTGGAAAAAGCTGAGAAGTTGTGAAAATTACAGCTCTGGAGTTTGGCTGCTTTGGAGGAGTTTGGAGTGCGTATCCTTTTACGTCTATTTTCACTCTGTCTTTCATTCCTCGTGGTGTTGTGTTATTGCAATGGTGAGATTGGTGTCCTCACCAGCATGCATACTAACCAAGGTTAGTGCAGGGCAGGTGAGGGCCTAGGCACCTGACTGCAATGAGCGGAAGGACTCTAAAGGCCATGTCACACGTAACAATATCGTTGCCGATATCGTTCAAAAGTCACGTGTTCTGTGACGCTTAAACGATGTCGAAACGACATTGTTGCATGTGACACTACAAAAGATGAACGATCAGTCGGCTGATCGTTCATCACTCGATTTGAGGTCCTGTCCTCAAATCAAACGTTGGTCGCTCGGTGGACACGCAGCATCGCTGCGTGTGAGACCGGGAGATGACCGATAAGCCAGCTCCCAGCGACTCTCTGCAAGCGCTGGGAGCTGGTATCCAAGGTACCCTAGTTACCCGCTGTGTACCTTGGATACCAGCTGGTGAGCGGAGAAGGCTGGTAACCAAGGTTTACATCGGGAAAAAGGCAACAAGTTGCGTTCCGAGAGTACTTTGAAAAAAAGAATGCGAACGCAAACACATGCGAATGCAGCCAAACCCAGGTACCATGCATCCCCATGTGTGGCTGCATTCACAAACACAAATGTGAAACCGGCCTTAGTTGTGTCCAGCGGCTGCAGATGGCATGGGTACCGTCATCCCTCTGAAGTAACTGTACAGCAGTTGCAGGAAAGCACTTGGAATCTGGACGTACAGTTACGTCATTTTGCAGGAAGGAGTTAAGTATTAATGGATCAGGTAAGTCTACTGATAGCAATTTCCATAGACCTACTAATCTGATTACTGGGCTTACCTTTTCTTGCTTGAAAGCATGAAGGAGAATATTTGTGTCAGTAACAGATAATGGAAATGAAAGTCGTGGTCCATCATACGAGTCAGGAACTTCAATTGTTTCATAGTCCAAAAGCTTATTTTGTCCTTCTTTTGAGTTGCTGAATATATCAGAAATTAAGTCTGGAAAATCAAGCATTTATGTCACATGTACAGTATTGTCAGCACAAGCAAAAAAAGGGAGAGTGTGCAAAAACTAGCACAGGAACTCTAAAGGTACCGCCACACGTGGCAATATTGCTTGCAATTTCACTGGCAATTTGCTGGTTGCAGTGAAATCATGGACACATTGTTTTAGGGCCGCTTTACACACACCAACTTCTGTGTCCAACTTCTGAACAGATCTCTGGTTGCAGTGAAATCATGGACACATTGTTCCATTTTGTGGCTGTGTACAAATGGAGAATGTGTCTATGATTTCACTGCAACCAGAGATCTGTTCAGAAGTTGGTCACAGAAGTTGGTGTGTGTAAAGCGGCCCTAAAACAATGTGTCCATGATTTCACTGCAACCAGCAAATTGCCAGTGAAATCGCTAGTGAAATTGCCGCGTGTGACAGTAACTTAAAGGGATCCTGTCACCCCCAAAACACCTCAAAACCTATTAAAAGCTGTCCCTACAGCATAGTAACACACCCTACACTCCTTTTACCTCCTAAAAGCACCAAGTGAAATAGGAGAAAAATGTTATTATAGTACCTCATTATGGATGATAATGAGTGACTATGCTATTCATAGTCACTCATCCAGGCTCTCCCACTGCATGATATCACGCCTCCATAGGCGTGATCTTGGAATCTGATTAAAATGCGCGCCTCCCCGCCGCTCTCCTGTGTCTCGGCCGGCCTGTAGTGGGGCTCGGTGACGCAGTGCGCGTTTTGAAGCTAACAGAGCGGCGCGGGTGTATACGTCACCCGGCGCCGGAAATGACGCGTATCGCGTCACCAAGCCCCACTACAGGCCGGCCGAGACACAGGAGAGCGGCGGGGAGGCGCGCATTTTAATCAGATTCCAAGATCACGCCTATGGAGGCGTGATATCATGCAGTGGGAGAGCCTGGATGAGTGACTATGAATAGCATAGTCACTCATTATCATCCATAATGAGGTACTATAATAACATTTTTCTCCTATTTCACTTGCTGCATTTAGGAGGTAAAAGGAGTGTAGGGTAAGTGTTACTATGCTGTAGGGACAGCTTTTAATAGGTTTTGAGGTGTTTTGGGGTGACAGGATCCCTTTAAGGCTACATTCAGACTACGTTTTTGATCCGTTTTTGCAGTGCACTGCATAAAACTGATCACTCAAATGACATCCCAGCAAAATCTATGGGTTTTCATTTTCGGATCCAGTTTTTCTTTAGACTTTACAACAAAAACGCAGCTCAAAACAGAGAAAAAAAACAGTCTTTCTCCTCTGTTCTGCAGCGTTTTTTAGCTGCAAATAGGAACTGTTCTCCAAAAAGCAGAAAAAAAACATCATTCTTTTCTGATCCATTTTTTCCATTTAGAATGGCTCCCATAGGAAAAATGCCACAGAATTTGACATGAACTTTTCTTTTTTAAACAATACATTTTTTATTCAAATAAATCTTATAACAGATATAACATGTTTACACCATTATATCAAATAACAGTCATGTCCAAATTTGCACTTCATTAAGGAAGTGGAGAAACTCCAATGCCACATTTAAGCAGCTCTTCAAAGTCATAATCGCTTTCCAACAAGCTTTTAATATGACTAAGGGATTTGTGCCAGATCAGATCCCCAAATTACAGACGCTGCATTTCGGGGTAACTGCCCCTCATCAGTGTAGTGTGTGGGATATTCTGATCTGGCTGTGTGAGTGGGCTAAGACAAGGTAGATAGCAAGTTCCCAGTCATGTCCAAATAATCACCACCAGCGTAAACCAATTCCAAACTGGATATTATACAGTTGTGGCCAAAAGTATTCACACCCCTGCATTTCTGTCAGATAATACTCAGTTTCTTCCTGAAAATGATTGCAATCACAAATTCTTTGGTATTATTATCTTCATTTAATTTATCTTCAATGAAAAAACACAAAACTAATTGTCGTAAAGCCAAATTGGATCTACACACCAAACATAAAAAAAAAACTGTTAGAAAAATCATGTGATGCTTCTCTAATTTGTGTAATTAACAGCATCTGCAACTTACCTGTGGCACCAAACAGGTGTTGGAAATAACTAAATCACACTTGCAGCCAGTTGACATGAATTAAAGTTGACTCAACCTCTGTCCTGTGTCCTTGTGTGTACCACATTGAGCATGGAGAAAAGAAAGAAGACCAAAGAACAGTCTGAGGACTTGAGAAACCAAATTGTGAGGAAGCATGAGCAATCTCAAGGCTACAAGTCCATCTCCAAAGACCTGAATCTTACTGTGTCTAATTTGCGCATCAAGAAGTTTAAAGCCCATGGCACTTTGGCTAACCTCCCTAGATGTGGACGGAAAAGAAAAATTGACGAGAGATTTCAATGCAAGATTGTGTGGATGGTGGATAAAGAACCTCGACTAACATTCAAACAAGTTCAAGCTGCCCTGCAGTCCAAGGGTACAACAGTGTCAACCCGTACTATCCATCGGCATCTGAATGAAAAGTGACTGTATGGTAGGAGACCCAGGAAGACCCCACTTCTTACCCGAGACATAAAAAAGCCAGGCAGGAGTTTGCCAAAACTTACCAGAGAAAGCCTAAAACGTTTTGGAAGAATGTTCTCTGGTCAGATGAGACAAAAGTAGAGCTTTTTGGGCAAAGGCATCAACATGGAGTTTACAGGAGAAAAAAAGAGGCATTCAAAGAAAAGAACACGGTCCCTACAGTCAAACATGGCGGAAGTTCCCTGATGTTTTGGGGTTGTTTTGCTGCCTCTGGCACTGGACTGCTTGACCGTGTGCATGGCATTATGAAATCTGAAGACTACCAACAAATTTTGCAGCATAATGTAGGGCCCAGTGTGAGAAAGCTGGGTCTCCCTCAGAGGTCATGGGTGTTCCAGCAGGATAATGACCCAAAACACACTTCAAAAAGCACTAGAAATTGGTTTGAGAGAAAGCACTGGAGACTTCTAAGGTGGCCAGCAATGAGTCCAGACCTGAATCCCATAGAACACCTGTGGAGAGATCTAAAAATGGCAGTTTGGAGAAGGCACCCTTCAAATATCAGGGACCTGGAGCAGTTTGCCAAAGAAGAATGGTCTAAAATTCCAGCAGAGCATTTGTAAGAAACTCATTGATGGTTACCGGAAGCGGTTGATCGCAGTTATTTTGGCTAAAGGTTGTGCAACCAAGTATTAGGCTGAGGGTGCCAATACTTTTGTCTGGCCCATTTTTGGAGTTCTGTGTGAAATTATCAAAGTTTTGCTTTTTGCTTCATTCTCTTTTGTGTTTTTTCATTGAAGACAAATTAAATGAAGATAATAATACCAAAAAATTTGTGATTGCAATCATTTCCAGGAAGAAACTGAGTATTATCTGACAGAATTGCAGAGGTGTTAATACTTTTGCCCACAACTGTAGGGAAGTGGAGGGAAATAAGGGACCACACAGAAGGAAAGAGACAACCAGGATTGGACACAAAAAGTAAATTAATGGATAGTGGGGGGGGGATCAGCTTTAATAGCTTTGTTTTAAACATTTCTGTATACCAATCTAATTCTGAGAGGACCAGAATCAACCAGGAAAAATATTAAAGCCATCCTAAGTGTGAGATATCGCCAATCCTTGAAGTCTTCCAAATCTCCCACTGGCGACTGACTCATTCTTTTTGCTTTATCGAGTGAACCAAGCAACGTACATGTAGATGATGGGAATTTATCCTACCAATGAGTTCCTCCTGTGTGGGGGTAGAAGCTTCCCTCCAGTACCTTGTCAAGCTCTGACGGGCCGCTATCAAAACATGGGTTATCACTGGAACTAAGTTTGGGGGAAGAAGATCTAACCCAATATTTAAGACTGCCAAGGGCCCCTCTAGAGTTAAAGGGAAACCTATCAGGGTCCTGATTAAGTCTACCATTTTATTGCAGAATTCTCCTATCTTGAGGCACCACCACCACACATAACCCAGATCCCCTTATTTATCACATCCCTTCCAGCATAATGGGGGAGTATGATTTGTTAAATTTGGAAATTTTATAAGGAGTCAGATACCAGTTCATATGTATTTTCTTTAGTTGTTCTAGATGATTAATGCAAGAGGAGTGCCTTTGAGTAAATGTGGCCACAGTCCACCAGTGTACAGGGGTGGATAAGAAAAAGAGTGCCTCCTCCCAGGCAGTCATATAAGGGAGTTTGAACGACTCTGCTGACGAATTAAGAATCCTATAGAACAGAGACAATCCATATTCATTGGGGTATTCTACTTTAAAGAGGACCTGTCATTCCCCCCAGGATTGCAATCTGAATGCAGCATGTCTGCTGCATTCAGGAAAGGGGTCCCCCATATGTCTATGTGCTGTGTACGCCCCTGGTCCTTAGGCCCCCTTTGGCTCTGATCGGGGCGGGGTTCAGCTGGTAACAGCGCGGCTCCGCTCTAAACAGCAGCTGCGTCTATTAGTAAAACAGCGTACATTCGGCTGTATTGCAGCCAGACGCTTCTAGCTCTGTGAATCTCGCTACATAGTTTGTGTAGCTGAGATTTACAACATCACTGCGCAAGCGCGACGACTGTTTGCTTAGTGATGTTGTACACCTCAGCTACACAAACTACGTAGCAATACAGCTGAATATACGCTGTTTTACTAACAGATGTGGATGCTCCTCAAGAGCGTAGTCGCACTGTTACCAGCCAAACCCCGCCGCGATCAGAGCCAAGGGGGGCCAAGGGACCAGGAGGAGACATAGCAATGCGGTAAGGGGGTATCAGGGCACAAATGGCTGCAGCACCGGCAAGTGCCAGATTCCCGCCCTGCTGTAATTATACAGCATAACAAGATGCAGGGCGGGCAAAGGCGCTGACATCAGGGGCATGAGGTGGGACAGGCGAGGATGGCTCCACACACATGAGTCAGGGGGTGGCAATGACCCTCGTGAAGTGAGCTTAATCCAGCCACAGGGAACACCCTCATGGCTTCTAACCGTGAGTTTTCCCTTAGGCTATTTTTCGGGGTACACAGCACACAGACACATGGAGGACCCCTTGCCTGAATGCAGCAGACATGCTGCATTCAGTGCTGCATTTGGATTGCAATCCGTGGGGTGACAGCTCCTCTTTAAAGTATTTCTGCATCATGTCTGATGAGTCAGGGCTCCACGAAGCTGGAAATGTACACGACTGGATAAAATGACGAATTTGGAGGTGCTCATAATAGGACGTTTTGGGAATCTTGTAAAGTTGGGACAAATCTGCAAAGGAAGGGAATACAGGGCCATCTAAGAATTTGTTCAAGCGTGCTTACACCTGATTTCACCCACAGGTCTAGAGACAACCCAAATATGTGTGCCTCAATCACTTTTACAGAAATGTATTTAAGTAGGTATTTTGTCAGTGTTCTATCAAGGTTATTCCAATAAGAAACCAACGAGGACATCGTATGTAAGGAAAAAATTCGATTTCAAGGGGTTTCAGTAGCTCGATCTCTAGCAAAAGTCTAGTAGACCTGTGGGGAGCAAATTATCTTTCTATTTGGAGCCATCCAATTAAGATCCCCAGCCCACCAATCCTTTGTGACCTCAAGTATGGTCGCCTTGTGGTACAAAGATAGATTTGGTACACCATTCCACCACGAGAATATTGGAAATGTAGAGCCTTAACCACCACTCTTGGGTTTTTGTTTTTTCAAATAAACTTACCAAGTAGAGATTGTAGGAGCCCTATCCATCTAGCTGGGAATTTAAGAGGGAGACATCTGAATAAGTAGGTAATCTTAGGCAGCAACATAATTTTTACAATTTGTATTCTGGCAAACCAGGACAGTGGGAGAAGGGTCTGCCTTTCCAGTTTCCACGAACTTCCGAAATCAGTGATTCGCAGTTCAATTTAAAGGGAACCTGTCCCCTGGAATTAACCCCCTGACCTATCACTAGCTGTCCCTACACCTTCCTAGGTGCTCCCTAACCATCCCTCTCTGTTGTAAATCCACCCTGTAAAGATGAAGAAAAATGACTTTGAACTTACTGGACGTCGTTCAGTCAGGTGACTGGAAAGGCGGCTCCAGGCTCCATTGTCCCCTCTTCCATGCTTCACTGCACGCCCCACTGGGCATCATTATTCTGTATTGATCTCCTCCTGTATTTGGAATCTCCCGCCCTCTTTTCCTCCTATGATGCACCAGACGGTACATCACATCTGGACCGATGCATTATGGGCCCGATCACGTGATAGGCCCTGGTGGATTATGGGCTGGTTCACATCATCTACCCGGCTTCAATATGCGCACTGCGCATGCGTGGAGCTGGGCTGATCACGTGATCTGGCCCATAATGCACCAGGGCCGATTTTGTCATTTAAATTCCCAGATATGTAAATTCCGCTTCCTCCCACTTAAAGGGAAAATGCTCTAGTATTTTATCCTTTACCAAAGGTGTAATATTTATGGGGAATATAATAGACTTTGTGGCATTTAATTTGTAATATGAGATTCTGGAGAATTCAGCCAGGGTGTCCATGACACTCACCAGGGACCCCTCCACGCCAGTGAGAGATAATATGACATCATCTGCATACAATCCCACCACATGGTCCGTATCTCCCACACGGACTCCATGTATGCTTGGATTAGTTCTAACGTAGTTCAAAATTGCAGAGGGTGGACGGTGTATACGGACCTGCTCTGCATAGACCAGAAAGATCAGACGGTGTTCATCATTATAGCGTTTATTTCTGACGCGATTCGGAGTTAGTCTCAACTCCTTCCTCAGAGAATGGTAGTCTACCATTACCTGAGGAAGGAGTTGGGACTAACTCTGAAACGCGTCGAAAATAAACACTATAATGATGAACAACGTCTGATCTTTCTGGTCTATGCAGCGCAGGTCCGTATACACCGTCCACCCTCTGCAACTCTGAACTACGTTGACCGTTGTGGTGTGGATCCTTGCAGCAGATGTTACCTTTTGTCCTGACGCTGGTTGTGTGCTACACAACCCCTCCAGGTGAGTGACTAATTAAATTTAGTCCACCTTTTTATCAATGATAAGACCCTATTGCGCTTCTCTCTCCCTTTTCTAGTTTTGATGGATTAGTTCTAAGACCCTCTGCCAGTGGCTCCATTAACAAAGCAAAGATAACCGGCGAGAGAGGGCAGCCCTGCCGGGTGCCATTAGTTATCATGTACCGGTCTGAGGTGAAGCCAGACTCACTCACCACCGCGTTCGGATTAGAGTATAGGGCCAATATAGCCTTTTTAATATCCCCCACAAAACCAAACTTATCCAGGACCTCACCCATATAACCCCAGTACACCGGGGAGTTTATTTGTCTCCATTATCTCCAGCAAATCTATGGTGCTATCAGACAGAGAAGGACAGACATTATTTTGGCTACAAGGATTTTAGAGAATATTTTTAGGTCACAGTTTATTAAGGAGATAGGTCCATGTGCTGCTCCAGTATGAGCGACACATAGCGGAGCAGCGGTGAGAGCAGAGTTAACTCCCTCCTTGCCAGCGCTGCTGTTATCGGTAAGCAGCGTTGGTCAGCAGGGCCTTCACTCCTGTGGCTCCTGTATGTATTCAGGAGCTGCTGTTCTGTCACTGGCCATCGTTGCCATAGTAACCGCTTATTAGGTTACTATGGCAACGGTGTCAGTGATGATGTCATCTCTTAGCCGCCGCTGACTCTGCTCATTCAGACATCACAGAGCAGGGGATGAAAGCGTTCTTCCTCTTTCTGCTTTGTGATGTAGCAGAGCTAAACATTTGGAGAAGAAAAAAGAAAGAAGATAGAAGAGAGAAGACAGAAGACCTGGATCCTGAAGGGCTGTAAAGGGGAGTAATAAAGATGGAGTCTGTGTCTTTATTTCTAATAAATATTTTATTCTCTGTGTGTTTTTTTGTAACCCTTTATTGGAGATTCTTAATGGCCGGGTCAAACTTGGCCTGACATTAAGAATCTCGGGCTTAATACCAGCTTGTATAACAAAGCTGGTATTAACCCCTTTATTACCCAGAGTGCCACCGCCACCAGGGCCGCTGGAAGAGCCTGGTAAGGCGCCTGGAAATGGCGCTTATTAATGCACCATTTTCAGGGGCGGCTGTGGGCTGTTGTTCTGTAGCGTGGGGGGGGCTATAACAATGGGCCCTCACCTCGCTGGGAATACCAGCGCTCAGCTGCCTAGTTTTACCTTGGCTGGCATTGAAAAATAGGGCGAAGCCAACGCATTTTTTTTTCCCGCGAGCCAAGGGAAAATTAGGCAGCTGAGGGTGGCAGTTCACTGCTGGCTGCCTTCATCAGGCTAGACTTAAAATTGCTGCGAAGCCCCACGCATTTTTTTTTTCCACTATTTATTTATTTCACACCCTATAACACCAGGTTGGTTGCCCTACACTAATGTGTATGGCAACCAAGCAGAATCACTGTCCAGATTGAGAAAAAGCACTCTGACTACAACAGCCAATCATAGAAGCTCTCAAACAGTGTGAGCTTCTCTGATTGGCTGTTTGTCTGACAGTGCAGTGAATATGTAATTAGCTTAATGGGTGGCCCAGGAAGTAGCAGCAGGAAACAGGTGAACCCTATCTAGCTAGTCTAGCATCTGTCTATTGTATTCAATAACTATTCAGTCAACTCTTTTCTCATTTTATACAGCATGAGAAATGCCATGTTAAAATCGCATTACACATGGACAACACTCAGATGTGATCCAAGAAAATGTCAGACAGTCGCATAGCAGTTGGATACAAAACGGAGCAAAACTCGGAGGACAGTCGTCCAACTCTCAGATCCGTCAATCGGACCGTTTTTCCACTCGCCAGTGTGTTTCCAGCCTAATGCAAATATTATTCCTTCTGGATCTGTCCTCGAAATCCAGGGTTTTGTTGTGGATTTGAGAAACCTTTTCTAAATCCTAATTAGCATCTATGAGATTTAGTAAGTTCTGCCAGCTTCTCCTCCAGATGATCTATTCTAGATCCCAGATTCTGTAGTTCTCCCCTGATCTCTGCCTTAAATTCAGCTATCATTCTTTTAAGATCAGCTTGGAGATCTTGCCTGAGGTCCTTAAGCATAGCCTCCATTGTTTTCTCTGTAAGGGGAATATCTGTCTGAGCTTCCCTCCCCCCTCTTGAGAATGCCAAATGTGAAGAGCAGGAAGAAAAAGCTGGGGAGTGAGGAGCTGCAGCCTTATTGGAGGCTGTATTCAGTACCTGGTCTCTGGAGAAATATGCAGAAACCTTCCATGTAGATCTCCATCTTGCTGACTTGTCAAGCACCATTGGAATTACTGTGTCCTCAGGTCACCAGGTAACTTATTTAGGGCTTCCCAGAGTGGTTTTTCACCTTGTTGTACTGAGTTAAAGCTGATTTCTCCTGGAGCTCCTGCTCTAAGCAGCCTGTGCCATTCAAAGCTCGGCCACGACCCCCTGACATGCACTTTTCTAAAATGGAGCTCTCCTAAAGTGAAAAAACGGATCACTTTTAATGTGCCCTGTCTGAATGGCAAAAAATGAAAACCCATTGACTTGACTGGTATTTCATTTGTGTGATCCATTTTATGCAGTGCATTCCAAAAAACGGATCAGAAAACGCACAGTGTGAATGTAGCCTTAAATAAGAGAATATGTACACCCTGTATGAATACAATAACAAAATGTATTTAGAAAAAAAAAACAGGTACATTTTGGACACCATCCCTTTTTCTGCTTACACCCTCATTACTTTTAGTGCATTGCACAGTACTTTCTGTTATGCTATATATAGTACATTGTCAGTGGTGCCGATCCAGTTTCTGTTTTAACATGTGTTACGTCCTAAGCTTTAGAATTTGGCATATGCAGTTTACCCTTGGTTTTATGTTAATTTGTTCCTGCGGTTTTGATTCCCAGCAAAACCAACGTGTTTCACAGAAACGCTGTGCCCACACATTGGTTTTGCAAGTGTCAAGACGTGTCAAATCCCTCCGGTTTTGCTGCGGATGGGAAAGATTGATCATGTTCTATTTCTCCTGCATTTTTGCTGCAGTCAATGGCAAAAACGCTGGAAAAACACACAAAAATGTGAAAAAAAACCAAAAAAAACGCAGGACCTGAACGCAGAAAATCTCCTGGCAAGGACTCTAGGATCCCTGAAACCAGTACAGGTTTTGCTGCGTTCAGGACTGCTTGAAAAACGTCCTGCATAGGATGACTTTTAGACATGTGTGAACCTACTGATTTTTATGGGAAGATGTTACAGAATAAGTCTGCGTTCACACATTTGCGTATTTTGCTGCGCTCGTTTGCCGCGTTTTTCGGCCGCGCAAAAAAGTGCAACAAAATACGCAGGGGCTTTCACACACTGCGCTTTCTTTACTCCAGAAAGCGCAGTGATGTCACAGAGGGGAGGAAAAATCCTGCTTCCTCCTCCCCTCTGTGACAGCCCCATTAGATTTCACAGTGTATTACTATACACTGTGAAATCTAAATTAAACAGAGGCAAATGTATGGAAAATAAAAAAGAATGAATACTTCACCTGTCCGACGCCTTCTCCCGCTGTCCGGTCTCCTGTTCTAAGTGAGAGGTGTACTGACAGGATCTGTGGTGACGTCAGAGGGGGGCGTTCCCAGCGCTGATTGGCTGTTCGCGGTCATGTGATATGTATCACATGACCGCGAGTGCCCGGGAACGCCCCTCTGGCATCACCACAGGTCCTGTCAGTACACCTCTCCCTTAGAACCGGAGACCAGACAGCGAGAAAAGGCACCGGACACCGGGAAAAGGCGTCGGACAGGTGAAGTATTCATTCTTTTTTATTTTTCATTCACTTGCTTTTGTTTAATTTAGATTTCACAGTGTATATTAATACACTGTGAAATCTAATGGGCGGCCACAGCTGTCACAGAGGGGAGGAGGAAGCAGGATTCTTCCTCCCCTCTGGGAGAATACGCAGGAGCAGCTGCGTAAACAATTGACATATCAATTGTTTACGGAGCTGCGCTTTCTCCTGGAAAACGCAATGCGTATTTTTGCGCAATGTCTGCACTGCAAAGTGAATTTCACATTCACTTTGCTGGCAGACACAAAACACATTGCGTATTTTGAAAAGCGCGCGTACAAAAAGCGCAGCAAAATACGCAATGTGTGAATGCAGCCTTATCTGGCATTTTTGATCCTAAAGTGTCTTTTTGGCATCTATTTGTTTGCTTTATGCAATGTCTGTGGTCTCCAGCTTTTATTTAAACTTCTATTGAATAAACTAGTGAGCAACTTCTACTGAAGAATGGTCAGGTTGCTTCATTTAACCACTTTGAATCCTTGGAAACCCGAAGTGTTTATAAGAAACTCAAAAATCTGAAAATGTGCACAGTAAGCTGTTTTTACATTATAATGCATCTGTTCATTTCTTTTAGCATTTATTTGTTGCTTTTACAGACAGGTTACAGAGCATACCCACTCGAAAAAGATGTGTGCAAACACCCACTGTCTCAACAATTGATGTGAAGAACTTCATAGTGCTTCAGTGCTGCACTTTTTACTTCATTTTGAATATTTATTTATCAGCACAAAGGAGCATTCATCAAAATGCTTTTTTTATATTGTGCAGTCAAAATGAACACCTTCTATTAGATGGCTTACTTTGTGTCAGACGTTTGTGCAAAGATTATTATGCATTTTTTGCTGAACGTCACCGTAAATTACAATCATTTCTAATAAATTCCATTTTCAATTCTATTTCATGACCATTTCATTCCTTTGTTAGTTGGGGAGAAATCAGGTTGGGACATGGCTATGTCTGCCCATCAATTTAACCTAAAGTGCCAGTCTTTCTTACAAGAGAAAGGCTACTCCAGTCTCTGATTGGAATAGCATTTCTGACAAGGTGAATGTAAGTGCAAACCACTGAGAAGTTACAGTGAATTCATTCAGTTGCATAAACCTGTTTGTCAAGGAGACAGCCTGAGAGATCACGCAGGTATCCTTATGCTCTCACTGTCTGTCAAAAACAGCACCCTGCTGCCTCTAATCATCAGGACAATTTGCAATTGACTGACGATTGATGGATGATGCGACGGCTGCTTTTGATACTGTGCCGATCATTGGGAGCTTTTACAGTGAACATATAGTATATACATGCCCGAACACATTGAATAAATATAAATTCCCACATCACTATCTCAGCTCTGCTGCATCGGAACTCGCACTGAAGGAGGAAGCATCCTATCAGCATGAGCTTCAAGGACACAATGACGGCACTGAGAGATTTGGCCCTGTCTGCAGTGAGCTAATGCGATTACCATAGTGACGTGATTAGCTGAAACGCAAGTGTGAAACTAGCCTTACCAGCTAAAACTGGGGCGAGGGAAAGCCCATCAGCTGTCACGGAAGTGGACACGCCTGCTGTTTTTGACCCATCTTCAGACACTGAGCACACCACTTGTTTGTCAACCCACCGTAACATCTCTTCCTGCATCTTCTTCATAGTGCAGAAATTCGTTACGCACACCCTACTCCACCCACTCTCAGCACAGCAGCCAGCCCTCGTCCTGCAGTTGTGGTCACGTAAAGCAAAGAGCTTAAACTTCACCATCTCCAATTTGTTGGCCACAGAAATGCTGCCTTTCTAGAGTTCAATATTCATGCCATCAGGGGGATTTGGACCCTTTTGCATTTTGGGCTTCAAAAATGGAGGAGTGACCTGAGCTCACTAGTCACGCCTTGTAGCCAGCATCCTCTCAGAATGTGTTTCCATCACTGGTGGAAGTGTCCTGACAGATAAGCACATCAGGCTGTCCCCTGAAAGTGTAGACCGCCTAACTTTCAACAAAATGGACAAGTCATGGATCTTCAAGGACTTTTCCATCCCAGTGGCAGGCTGGGCAGAATAGGCAATGTTGTACTTTTCAGTTTGTTGCATTGATCTCATCATTATACAATTTTTATTCTGGGTCATTTGATGCCACTTTAGTGGTATCTGGCCCTAATTTTTTGGAGACTTTTCTTGGGGTCTCCTTCTTGTCTTCTTGCTCTCTCTGATCATTGATGCCTCCACATGTCACTCTTCCCCCTGTTACTAATGAATGTTTCATCTTCAAATGCTAGACCAGGCCCTGTTCCAGATCCTGTGCCATGCATGCAGGTTGTGCCATTATACAATTTTTATTCTGGGTCAATTGATGCCACTTTGGTAGTACCTGGCCCTACTTTATTTGAAACGTGGAGACTGTTATTGGACGTCTTTGTTGTGTGTTTTGTGAATTTAGCAGTGCTCTATGAGTACCATGCCTATACATACCACTGACCCACCTGAGTAATTCTTTCAGTAGTACTCCGTGAAGCTAATACTTGTGCCACTGGAGTGTGGCGGAGCATAACATTTATTGCAGCGCATAAGGTATGAGGGACACCTACCCAATAGGCCTATTCATGTCACTGACCCACCTGAATAATTATTTTGGTAGTCCTCCATGAAGTGAATAATTGTGCCACCTGAGTGTGGCAGAACATAAGATTTATTGGAGCAGTTGCATGAGGTATGAGGGCTCCCTACCCCAATAGGCCTATACATGTCACCGACCCTCCAGACTAATTCTTTCGGTAGTACTCTGTGAAGCTAATACTTGTGCCACCTAAGTGTGGCGGAGCATAAAATATATTGGAGCAGTTGCATGAGGTATGAGGGTCCCCTGCCCAATAGGTCTATGCATGTCACTGACCCACCTGACTGTTTCAGTAGTACTTTGTGAAGCTAATACTTGTGCAACCTGAGAGTGGCGGAGCATAACATTTATTGGAGCGGTTGCATGAGATATGAGGGCTTCCCTACACTATAGGCCTATACATGTTACTGACCCACCAGACTAATTATTTCGGTAGTTCTCCGTGAAGCTAATACTTATGCCACCTAAGTGTGGCGGAGCATAACATTTATTGGAGTGGCTGCATTAGGTATAAGGGCCCCACAGCCCAACAGTCCTACACCTGTTCCAGATCAATGTTTAATCTTGAAATGGTAGGCCTGGCCCTGTTCAAGACCCTGTGCCATATATGCAGGCCGCCCCTTTGTACAATTCTTAGTCTGGGTCAATTAATTACACTTTGGTGGTATCTGGCCCTACTTTTTTTTAAATGTGGACACTGTTATTTGGTATCTAAGTTGTGTATTTCACGAATGAAGTAGGGATCTCTGAACATGATACATACACATGTCACTTATCCCCCTGTTACTAATGAGTGTTTAACCTTCAAATGCTAGGCCAGGCCCTTTTTCAGACCCAGTGCCATGAATGCCGACTCCGCCATTATATAATTTTTATTCTGGGGCAAATGATGCCACTTTAGTGGTGTCTGGTCCTAATTTTTTGAAATGTGAAAACTTATTGGGGTGGTTTTGTTGTGTCATCTTTGTGGTGTGCCTATCATGTGGACACCTGTCACTCATCTTGAAGTCAATCAATCATGAAGCTTAAAATACTGGGTCAGGGCTTGTCCCATGCATCCATAATGCACAATGATACAAATATTAACTCTGGGGAATAGATGGCACTTTTCCTGGAGTCTTTTCAACTGTTTTCTATGCCCTTGATTTTGCCTCCCATTGATTTCAAAGGGATTTGGACGTTCGACGAACAGTACATCTAACAGTTCAGTTAACATATGCTCATTTGACAAACCGAGCCTGAACTTCAAAAGGTTTGCTCATTTCTAGTCCTTTCAGACACTGGACTTTATCAAAACTGGTTTGTTTGTTTTTTGGCTGTCATTAGTCCTACATTACCAAGCAGATTAACATGCCACTCTGCGCTGTAAGCATGGTATCACAGCTTCTTCAAAATTAGACATAACTGGTTACTCTTACCTGGACCTGGGTGTTGCTCATTCATCTGTGCATAGTGGTCCATCATGAATGTAAAAAAATTGGAAAGCTGGAAAACAAGATAGATTGAATGTCTGAACAGTGAAATAATAACTAATGTCTGAATGTTAAACATCCTCAGGAACCTTTTCATTCAAAACAAACTTCTGGCTGAGACATGCAATAATATTATGAATAATGTGTCCTAGTGTCCATTTTAAGTCAATATAAAGTTACAGATCTTTTTCAATGTTTTATAGACCTCACTCTCCAAAGAAGGCCCTACCAAACCAGACTGCGCCAAATGGCTGTTAGCTCACAAATCAATGTAGCGTGCAGCAACATGTCTTTAACACTCCACATCTACCAAGCCAGGACAGTGCAATAATGCTACCCCAAGATTTGCAGCAAGCCCTATATTCATATGCACTGATGCTGGCCTCTTGGAAACCCTTAACATTAGCAGGGTTTGGAGGCATCGCTGATGGGGAATTATGTAAACAACTATGATTGTTGTGTCCCACGAATGGGAACAACCTGTTGTGTATAGTTCTCTGCATTGAGTATTTCCTCCAATCAGTAATTTTCATTGTTGCTAACAGGTAGATTAAACTGTGTACTAAGATTGTCCCTATGTTCCTCCCTTAGCTGGCCTCTGTATAGGATGTTCCTTCCTTCTTTCTCAGTTTAGTTTAGAGAAGCCATTGCTGAAGACGCATATCTGCAGCCCCTGTACAGATTATTCCTTTTCACCTGCTGTTACGTTGAACTTAATACAAGGTTCTGAAAGAAAACTGTAGGGTTTCTCCTGTTTTACTACAAGTCATCGTTCTAGCCAAGTTCAAAGCTGTCTGATTGCCCCTGATGGTGTAAGTACGGACATACAATTATCTAAGAGACTGGTAACTAGAGCACTTGGGATTTGCAGTCATCAGAAGGGTGACAGAAGAATGATTATTAGGTTATCTATGGATGAGTTAGATAGCTTGTCCAAAGTAAGCAAAACGCTGACCATATTTAAAAGAATATATACTCACCCTCCATTCCAGCACTGTGTCCATGATGCTCCACAGTGGTATACTGTTTACATTTGCTGCACATGTCACAGTCAGTATACTGCATGGGACTGCAGCAGCCAAACACTAGACTCAGCAGCATGAGATCCAAGGCCATGGAGACCACTGATTGGCTGCAGACATCAAATGTGGAATATGGGACTGTCACGGCTGCAGCAAACCATGACAGTATAGAAGGGGGAACATAAGAGACTAAGAACTGGAATATACGGTGAGCATATATTATTTAATTTTTTCAGCAGTATTACAGCCAGGGGGCATCTTTTTGCTTAGCTTGGACTGCCCCTTTCAAAGGGTTGTCCACAATTCTATAAATATGGCTGATTTATTTCAAAAATGGCACCACCCCTGCCTACAGGTTTTGTGTATTATTGTAGCTCAGCTCCATTTCAGTGAATGGGCCTATTCTGTAATACCACATGAAACCTATAGACAGAGGTGGCGCTGTTTTTGAAAGACTGCAGTAAAGTTTTATTAATCCCCTTTAATATGTAGGATAACATTTGTATAAATAAAAATGTTACTGACCTGAAGCTGAGTCTGCTCTTCTGCATACTCTATTGACTGAAAAATATTAAGTGTGTAACGTCGCCTCATTTCTAATCTCGCCATGTAGAAACGAAACCATCTCTGTATCAAAACGGCAGCTTTTATTACTAGTTGAAACAAAAAAAAAAAGGATTATTAAGTAGAACACTAAGCTAATTAATAGAGATGAGGAATTTGATTTTCTGGTCTAGTGTCAACTCATGGAAGCCCATCTTCACTTCAGCACCCATTAGTCAAGATGCCAGATGATTGAGATGATGGAGCAGAAGTGATGATCAGCTGCCATAGAGGGCACCACCGGACGTTGGACCAGGGCAGCACAAATCAAAATGCTCAATAGTAGTAATTACAGCAGTAATTCTGGTAATAATATTTTGTGCTATAACAAAAAAATACTTAAAATGGTTGTCTGGTCTTAAACAAGTCTGCAGTCACTCTTGTGAATTCTCTGAAAACAAGCATGTGGATTTTCTAGCGTCAGCGCTGGGAACAACCTTCATGTGACTGCATGTATGCGATATGCATACTCCTGGCTAGAATCCGACTAGACTGTTTTTGGCCTCATGCAATACAGTTGCATTGACATTGCTGGAAACATACTAGTCGGATCTGACCGGGAGTATGCATATTGCATACTAGAGGTCAAGTGAACGCTGTTCCCACCGCTGACACAGGAGTATAATCAGAGCACGTGAGATAGGATGACTCGCAAGTCTCCGGTCACATAGAGTGACTGCAGATTTGTCATTTTAGATCAGACAGCTCCTTTAAAGGTCAAGTAGAATGTGAACAAGTTATCCACCCAATATATATATTTCATATTTGTTAGGGAAAATCTGCTTACATACAGCATTAGTGATGGGTGAACCCACCGATATTCAGGTTCAGTGGACCCGGCCAGACTTTTTTTAAAGTCTGGACTCCGAACCTGAACTTTAAAGTTATGAAATAGGGGCTGTAAAAATAAACAAAACAGTCATTAAACATCAGCGATTGAACAAGAATACTTACTGGGTTTGCGCACTTGCACTTCCGGGACCGCTCATTCACTTCCTTATTATTCACTGCATGGTAGATGCTAGAATGTATGGGCTGTTTCAAGGTTACTGCACTGACTCCAACAGCCAATCACAGACGCCCACTCTCTGTAGCTGTTGCGCCCCTCACCTATTGTACCGGCGTCGCAATAGGTTGTCATAGGCAACGAACCTGACATCATAGTAGTGTAAAAATAAATAAATGATCTTTAAAAAATGAGTTTGAGCTTTGCTGTATTTTTTATTCTCAGTGCAGATAAAGCGGAAAGCTACAGGCTGACACCCCAATCTGCCTGACTTTACCTTGGCTGCCAATCAAAATACAGGGAAGCCCATTATTTTTTTATCATTACTTAAATAAATAATTACCAAAAAGTGTGGGCTTCACCCTATTTTTGATTACCAGCCAAGGTAAAACCCAGGCAGCTGGGGGCTGGTATTCTCAGTTATTGGGCCCTCCAGGCTAAAGAATAGCAGCACGCAGCTGCCACAGAAATTGGCTCATTCACTAGTAGCACCAATTCCTAGCGCTTTACGCAGCTCTTCCCGATGCCCTGGTGAGGTGGCATCGAGGTGATAAAACGGGTTAATGACAGCTGAGTATTGACAGCTTGTCATTATGCCCAGATTGATAACGTTGAGCTCTCTAAGAGAACCACCCAGTATTAACCCTGTGAGGAAATGGTTAAAAAACACAACTCAGGAAAAAATCCTTTATTTGAAATATATCACAGAGAAAAATCCTAAAAAAGGCTAAAAATAGAAAGCTGCAGCCTCTCTAGAATTGGTGCATCCATTAGATACGCCATATTTTGGTGCTTTATCCAGCCCTGGTGTGGTGACAATCAAGGAAACATAAGGGGTTAAAGGCAGATGAGATTTAAAAAAATAAATAAAAATCACACCTCCAATGAAGCCTTGGATTAGTAATGGGTAGGTGTCTATGAGACCCTCCAATTACTAATCCTGTAAGTAAAAAGATATAATAAACAGAAAACATAGAAAAAAATCCTTTATTTAAAAAAAACAAAAAACACCTATTGTAGGTTGGGTTCAACTTTTGGATTACATCAGACCTGCATGGCTGTTTTGGGGGTCAATAAATTGGAGAAAGATTTTTTTCAATAAAGGATTACTCTGTGTGTTTATTTCTTTTCACTTACAGATTACTAGTCATAATGGGGGATCTTATAGACCCCTATCCGTTACTAATCCAGGGCTTCGTCGCAGCTGTGACTTTTTGAGAAATCACAGCTGTCATTAATGCCTTATATCACCCCGAATGCAATCATAACAGAGCAATCAGGATGAGCCAGGTAAGTTTTAGGATTTGGGCCTCATTAGGCTGAGAATACCGCCCCCCAGATGTATGCTTTATTTTGGCTAAGTATTAGGGGGACTCCAAGCCGTTTAAACAAAAAAATAATGAAAACGTGTTGAGTCCCTCGTATTTTAATAACCAGACAAAATAAAAAACACAGCTGGAGCTGAAGGTTGCAGCTGTCTGCGTTATCTACTCTGTGTAACAAAATACAGAGGACCCAATGCCCTTTTTTTCAATTATTTATCTTTACACATCACTTCACAAGTCGATGTTTAATGAAAAGTATACAAAACTTTTTTGAAAACGCACAATTCTAAAAACACCAAAAATTGTTTAAAAACAATTTAAAAAGTGTGTGAACCCCAGCATAAATTACAATATCACTGGTATATGGGGACTAGAAAATCAAGAGTCACCCCTATTACTATCACTATAACAGGGATTGGCCCACAAATAAGGTGCCCGACAGGGGTCTCTAGTAGGATTGGAAGGAGATCATACTGTACTCAGGTTTAGAGACAAAAAAGCTCAGCAGCCCCTTGAGAGTGATCAAATAATATTGAATAGATATTTACCAATAAGTATCAATAAGTATAAATACAATAATTGTTAGAGGAAGTAACACCATGTATATGTGACACCCCAGGGGTTAATGTGCCACAGAAACATCAACACGGGTTTACTCCCCACACAACACTGGACACTACACTAGCACCTCTAGGCCAGAAGGGGGAGCTCAAGCAGCTCCCTTAAATATATTCTGGTCTGGGGAGGGGAAGTGGGGAAGAGCAGAGTGGTGGGTGGAACTTAAGTGGCACCTGCAAGAGTGGGAGGAGCTAATGTTGTTTACCTCAGAGTTAGAGTTAGAGTTGGAGTTAGTGCAGTTCCTGAGAGGACTGAGGAAAGGACTGGTGGTGTAAAGGGGCTGCCTTAGGCCTCTCCACAGCCTGCTACCCACTTCCAGGCCTACCCAGGATTTGAGGGAAGCAGTAACAGAAACAGGAGAACACATCTGGGAGACTGATTTACCTCATGACTCACCCCAGAGGAGCGCACAACTGGATACCGGATCCGAAACTGTGACTGACACACGCAGCACAGTAAACACCGGACTAGTGGAGGTTATATATCTACACTGTACCTCAGCGAAGCAACACGGCGGGGTCAGAAATACAGAGGAAAGACTCAAGTTGCTTAGCAAAGGAGGTACCTGTGGGGAGAGACAGGTCAGCAGCCTAGCTGAAGCGGCAGCAGGGAGAGGGAAGCTGAGGACCCGGACAGGGTGGGAGCAACCCAGCCCCTGTACAGACTCCGTGGACAGTACTTGCTGAACAACAACTCCAGTAAAGCCTTGGAAAACTTCAAAACCGTGAGTGTGTGTGATCCTTGTGCTCAAACCTTGCATCCCCTCACAAACTACCATAATCTCTACTCGAGAGAAGAGACGTGAAACTCGTGCGTCCTGAAAACTTGTGACAGGGAGGGTGCTCTCGGGGAGGGAGAGGCTGGAGAGCCTCCAGCCTCTCTCTCCCTCCCCGAGAGCACCCTCCCTGTAACAAGTTTTGCACGATGATTCAAAAAAGCCGGTTTGTATCAGGACGCACGAGTGCCGCTTCTCTTCTCTCGATTGGATATTCACTGGACTGCTGCACAGCTGAGCAACGTGCTCCTACACTCATCTCGTGGGTTTCAAGAGAATTAACAGGTCAGTGCCCGGTTTTCTCACTCTCTCAAGGACACCATCATCTCTACTACTACCCCTATCCTGCAACATCCATAGCACCATCTATAGACTATTACTACCACTGCCCCGGGGAACCAAGCTCTACCTGCGGAGAGCCATTACATCCTCAGCTGCCCAACATCATCCCCGAAGGTTCTGCAGCAGCGGTGGTCACCCTGACCACAACCCGTGGGTGGCGTCACGACAAACTCCCCTGTAAATATTCCCCCATTTACTTGCGAAACCCGGGATACAGTCCGGACCAAGACCGCCGTGATATCCCCAGCAGTACCCCGTCCGGTACTGAGTACCCCATCCCAGTGGGCTCCAGAATTATATAAAAAACTCTAACAAGGAGAAGAAACATCAAGGAATAGTTAAATTGCCCTTCAGAGGAGCAATTGTTAAATAGCAACAAGCCTAAGATGTAAATGCTTGTCAGCGAATATGTTTGAGCAGAGAGTGTTAAAGGCACTACTGTTATAGTGAAGATATTAACACCACTCAAACCTGAGACTGGAAAGAAGCAAAAATGAAACAAAATGATATACACATATGAATCCGTCTATCAACATAGTCATGGAGCTGCTAGAATACAAATGGTAATAAAGTCACTACAGAGTAACCCTGTGGGATGGGCTGAATAGTCACCTAGGAGCCATGAACATGGGTGCTGTGGGCAAAAAGAGGTCCTGACAGCCAACTCGTGTCGTTGCCTGTAGACAGCTTCTTCAGGAGCAAAGAGCGCAAGGAGAAAACTTACAATGGTCCTTTAAATGTGCTAGAAAATGAGTGTTACAGCTGCCACAGGACGCCGCGGTCATGGCGTCCGGAAGTAGTTTATGTGCATGTGCGCTGTGGGGAGGAAGTGACAGCCATTGCTATGCAATGGAACGCAGGCGCAGATCTTCCAGTCAAAGCGAGCTGCTTGCGCATACTCAGAATAACGCGGCAGCTCCTTATTAGGGAAGCAATTGAGATGTGTGTTTAAGAGAACAATGGTTGCCGTAATGGAATATGGGATGAAATAAAATCTATAAGCATCATTTTTAGCAATGTTTTATGAGAGATATGATCCTGAAAAGCAAGAAAACAATGGTTATCATAATGGAGTGTGGAATGAAGAAAGACCTGTAAGCATCATTTTAGGCTGGACCTTATGAGAGATAGACACCTGAAAAACAAGCATATTAGTAGACATAAGAAATATTAGTATACATAGTTAGACTGTAATGTAGCTTGATGAATCCTAGATGGGGATATAAAGGGGGAAAAAAGATAGTATTGAATAGATGCTAAAAAGGAGAAAAATTTAGGTAAAGAATTAGAGCATCATAACAACTCATTATGCTAATGGTTGCTGCCAGAATTCGATTGACCTGTAGAAATGAAAATATGTGATTGGGTGTATAGGGTTGAAGGGGGGAAGTGTTAGGTTGAAAAATTCTCTCGAAGGAATCTAAGGAGGAAGGGTAAGGCTGGAGATAGTAATCAATATATGAGCACGGTTTTTCAAGGAGGCCCCCTATTCCTAACATGATGGGTCTGCTGGGTGGATTGGTGAGTGATTTGTGTATTTTCAGGAGGAGATAGAAAGTGGAGACAACTGGGTGTCTGGTTTATAGAAATTCCTTTTCTTTGCTTGAAATTATGTTAAAATCAAAGGCTCTGTATACAAGAATTCCAAGTTTTTTTTGTAAATATATCTTTATTAAGTTTTCCAGTATATTAAACATTACAAACAGTGTTGTCAGCCGACATAATGTAAAATCTCATAACAGCAAATAAGGATGTATCATATATGCAGCAGGACCCGTTAGTGCAGGGGTCTCAAACTCCAGGCCTCGAGGGCCGCACACAGTCCAGGTTTTGAGGATTTCCTTAGAATTTGACAGTTGGTCATCTGATTACCAACTGTCAAATACTATGGAAATCCTGAAAACCTGGACTGTGTGCGGCCCTCGAGGCCTGGAGTTTGAGACCCTGCGTTAGTGCCTACAAACAAAACACACTACCACAACTATTGGTCCGCCACCGATCTAAATTTTAAGATTTATAGCTTCCCTTATCCACACAGATTGTGGGAGGGGGTTTCATCTCTCTAAGAAACGTGATTGTATAAAAGCAAAGAGTAAAAAAACAATAGAATTATATACAGGACATTATAGTCTCAACAAAATTATATAACCATCCAGGGGTAAGGGGTTGGGTTTGTTGAGTAAAGAAAAACAGAAAAGAGCTAGAATTTTGAAAGTGAAGATAAGAAAAAAGAAGAAAAGAACATGTAAAGATGTATGATAGAAAGATAGAAGGAGCTGTATGCGTCAGCATCTTGCCGGGGCCCACGGGGGTACAGTGACCGCCCACGGTTCATTGTTCAAAGGAACATGTTGCGGACGTTAGGGGCATCACCGAACAGTATCCATTCTGTCCAAACCAGCACATAATCCCGTTGGGTCTGGAAATAGTCAGCCGAAATCTCCTCACATCTACGGATCCTTTCCATTTCAGAGTACCACTCCAGAATGGAAGGAGGATCCTGGTTCTTCCAGTGTTGAGGGATCACAATACGAGCCGCTGCCAAACAAAACCGAAGGATACCCTTTCTCTGATACTTCCAAGAGCCAGGGAGCAGGTAGAGTAAAGCCATTTTGGGAGTGCCTACCAGACTCCCCCCATAACTAAATCATGGTTACGAAATACTTTAGACCAAAATACCTGGATCGAAGGACAGCTCCACCAGATATGTAGCATGGTGCCTATCTCAGTTCCACACCTTCAGCAAAGGGGCGAGGCATCAGGAGAGAACCCGTGTAGCCTGTCCGGGGTGAGATACCATCTGTAACGGAGTTTAAGGCTTTTCTCCATAGCCTCACATGAACTAGACGTTTTATGAGCCATAAGGAAACTCCTCTCCCAGTCCGTCTCAGGGATCACTCTACCCAGCTCCTTTTCCCAAGCCCTCCTATAACCATGGGCCCCGGCGTCTACAGATTTGGACAGTATGCCGTAGATGGCAGAAATCCCTCTTGGAGGTGCCGCTTCTGCAGTAAAAATTGCTTCTAGAGTGGACAGCGTCAAACAGGGAACCCTTCGGATCTCCAGGGAGCACAAGAAGGACCTCAATTGTAGGTATTCCCACCATTTCAACTTAATATGTGGTGACTTAGCTTGGAGAGAACTTAGAGGGGAGCACTCTCCATTTACCAGGACCTGTCTAATTCGAATGTCATCCTCCGCCTTCCATCCCAGGAGACTCCGGCTGGACATCCCCGGGGGGAACGCCGGATTACAAAAAATCGGGGTCAAACGGTTGGCATACTTTTCTTCGGCCAACTCTTTACGAGCCGAACGCCAGGCTCTAAGCGTTTCGATAGTAAGGAAAGACAGTTGACCAATAGAGGACAGGGCTTTCGTCGGAATCCACTGCAGATGCTTAAGGGGAATCGCGATCTCGTCTTGTTCAATTTGAACCCATTGTTTGAAGGCTGCCTTATAGTGCCAATCCAGCAATTGTACCAAAATGGCCGACATACAGTATCTATGAATGTCTGGAAGGCCTGCACCTCCTCCCTCCCTGGGGGAAGACAGGATCTGCATACTGACCTCTTGCCCTTCCACAGGAAACGAGGAACTACCGACCGGAGGCTACGGAAGAACGCCCCAGGTGGCCATACAGGTAAGACCTGGAAAACATAGAGGAATCTCGTCAGGATGTCCATCGCTACCACATGGATCCTTCCCAGCCACGACAGACGCAGGGGTCTATAAGACTCCAACATGAATCCCACTTTACCTAGAATAGCCTGATGATTCAAGCGGAACACGTCAGACAAGTCAGCCGGGAGACTCACTCCCAGATATACTACGTGGCCCGTGCGCCAGCGGAAAGGGAGGTCTTTTGCTAGGGAAGTCGCTTCGGCCGAGGGCAGGGATATATTCAATGCCTCAGTCTTCACATAATTGACCTTGAAATTACTAAGGCTTCCGAACGTCTCAAATTCGTGTAGTAATGCAGGGAAGGTCACCGATGGGCAAGTAACAAAAAGAAGAACTTCGTCGGCAAAAAGCGCCGCCTTATGTTGGACGTCTCCCACCACCATCCCATGAAGAATTCCAAGTTTATTGTTGAAAGTATCTGTAGGGTCTGAAGGTAATTTGTGATAGTTACAAGCATTTCCCAGTTGTCTACCCGCCTCCCTCAGGTATAATTCATTAATAAAAAGAAAAAACAGAGAAAAGAAGAAATGCTCTTCGGACAGATCTCAAAATATATAAAAAACCTAATTGGGGGACTGCCATTATCTTCATGCCTGCCTTATAATTTTGGCAGATGTATGGACTTTCTTTGTGACTTGCATCCGCACCTTTCCTATTTATTGAGAAAAGATAGATTGGAAGGGAGTGGATTTAGCTTGATTGCACACTCCTGTAATCCCTCCAATAATTGTACAACCTAAGGGTAGCTTTACACGTTGCAACATTGCATGCAATTTCACTTGCAACTTTCTGGTTGCTGTGAAATCATGGACACATTGTTCCATTTGTTCACGGCAATAAAATAGAACAATGTGTCCATGATTTCACTGCAACTAGCAAGTTGCAAATGAAATTGCATGCAATGTTGCGACGTGTAAACGTACCCTTTTGGCCACTTTACATGTCCCGATATCGGCGTCCAACTCCGATAAAAAGTCACGTGGTTCGTGCATTGGCCCCGATATCGTTCGTGCGTTGTATGGTGTAAATGGGCAATGCGACGCAAGACCAATGCCACAACGATATCAGGGGAGAAATGAGCAGGCTCTCCAACTGGCCGATATTGGATGGACGATATGGCAGGATCGTGCCATGTGAAAGCCCAACAACGATTTGGAGAACAACTTCCCCTATTCTCTCCCATGTTAAATGGTCGTTCCTGGGTCGGCCGTACAAGGGGGCGTAGACATCGCAGTTGTGTTGCCTGTAGGGATGGGCGAATCTACTCGCTACTATTCGGAACTAGCCCGAATAGTAACAGACTCGGGGGACTCACTACTCGCCGAGTTTCCTTAGGAATTACTCGGGGGTAGCGAGTCCCTGTACTTTTGCAGTGTATCTATACAGATACACTACAAAAGTACCCTAAAAGTTAATCTAAGGGGTTAAAAACAATAGACATTCATACTCACCTTCTGTGGGGCCTGTACCTTATGTACCGGGACCGGTACCGAAGACCTCCGGACGTCACAAGACCTCAGATCACCGGGAGAAGATGGGCTGAAGGACCTGTGAGATTTCAGCAAATCAGCATGCGGCAGAGCGGTCACATGGGTTTGTCACGTGGCCGCACTGCCAGCCAATCAGATTGGCCAGATCGCTCATTGGCTGGCAGTGCGGCCACGTGACAAACCCAAGTCACGTGGTTCGATCGTTGGATATCGTTCCTGCGTTGTATGGTGTGAACGTCCAATATGATGCAGGAACGATGTCAATGCGATATCGGGGATTGAATGAGCGTGCTATTCAATGCCCCGATATTGAAGGGAGATTGGAGGCGGATCGTGCTGTGTAAACGCCCAACTACGATGCGATTTGAAACGTCACCAATTCACTCCCATGTTAAATGTTCGATCCTGGGTTGGGGGGCGTAGACATCGCACGGACGTTGTATTCCGATATCACAGCGTGTAAACCTCCGATGCGGGAGAAACGTGCACTAAATGCGCGCTCCCGCGCCATTGAGTTGCGATATCGCAACGGTATTGAAGCATGTAAACCCACCATTAGGCTTGTTGCAATGTTACAATTGCTCCTCTGAAGTGCAATTTAACTATTCCTTGATGTTTCTTCTCCAGCCCAGTTACACACAGATAATTGTGCAGAGATTGTTTGCAGATCTCTGGTTCCAGTGAAATCATGGACACATTGTTCCATTTGTACACGGCCACAAAATTTAACACTGTGTCCATGATTTCACTGCAACCAGTGATCTGCAAACAATCTCTGCACAATTATCTGTGTGTAACTGGGCCTTTAGAGTTTTTATATATACACTAGCTGTAGTACCCGGCTACGCCCGGATTAATAAATAACTGCTGTTAGCTATAACAAAATAGAATTTGAATATGTCATATTAATGACCTGTAGGAAAATAGAAGCTGAGCTGTGATTGATTGCTATAGGCAGCCTAATAAATCTCCAGCCAACAGTAAACCCTCCCCCTGGCCGGGCAGTATATGTTACCTCACACATACACATAATAGACAGCTCATGTGACTGACATGTTTATGTTTGGAAAATAAAGATAGCACACGTATGAGGCGAGTTGTGTGAGGTGATTTGTGCACATCTGTGTCTGTCTGTGTGGTGTCTGTGTCCCTGGGGTGTGTATGTGTGTGTCCCTGTGGGGGGGGGTCTGTGTGGTGTGCATCTCTGTTGTGTGTGTCTCTTTGTGGTGTGTGTGTGTCCCTGTGGGGTGAGTGCATGTGTCCCTATAGGGTGTGTATGTGTGTGTGTCCCTGTGGGGGGGTCTGTGTGGTGTGTGTGTGTATCTGTGTTGTGTGTGTCTCTTTGTGGTGTGTGTCCCTGTGGGGTGAGTGCATGTGTCCCTATAGGGTGTGTATGTTTGTGTGTCCCTGTGGGGAGGGGTGTCTGTGTGGGGTGTGTGTCTCTGTGTTGTGTGTGTCTCTTTGTGGTGTGTGTGTGTGTGTCCCTGTGGGGTGAGTGCATGTGTCCCTATAGGGTGTGTATGTGTGTGTGTCCCTGTGGGGGGTCTGTGTGTGTATCTGTGTTGTGTGAGTCTCTTTGTGGTGTGTGTCCCTGTGGGGTGAGTGCATGTGTCCCTATAGGGTGTGTATGTGTGTGTGTCCCAGTGGGGTGAGTGCATGTGTCCCTATAGGGTGGCTATGTGTGTGTTTCCCTGTGGGGGGGTCTGCGTGGTGTGTGTCTGTGTCATGTGTGTCTCATTGTGGTGTGTGTGTGTGTCCCTGTGGGGTGAGTGCATGTGTCGCTATAGAGTGTGTGTGTGTCCCCTTGGAGTGTTTGTGTGTCTCTGTGTTGTGTGTGTCTCTTTGTGGTGTGTGTGTGTTTGTTCGGGTGCGTGGTGAGTATCCAATGTTGGGGCTGCACCTTAGCGACTATACACTTGCTGTTACTCTTTGCGTGCGTGTGGTGTGTATACATGTCCCCGTGCGTGGTGAATATCTCATGTTGGGGCCCCACCTTAGTGACTATATGCTGGTATGTGCTGTTAGTCTTTGGCGCTATCATTAAGCCCCTCTCATTCACAACTGTCAACTGGTAACTGTCACTTTTTCCCCATTATGTAGATAGGGGCAAAATTGTTTGGTGAATTGGAATGCGCGGGGTTAAAATTTCGCCTTACAACATAGCATATGACGCTCCTGGGGTCCAGACGTGGGACTGTGCAAAATTTTGTCTCTATAGCTGACAGCTGTCGATTTTCCTCCAACTCTTTTCCTTTCCCTTTTTCTCCATTATGTAGATAGGGTCAAAATTGTTTGGTGAACTGGAATGCGCGGGGTTAAAATTTCGCCTCACAACATAGCCTATGACGCTCTCAGGGTCCAGACGTGTGACTGTGCAAAATTTTGTCTCTATAGCTGACAGCTGTTGATTTTCCTCCAATATTTTTCCATTCACTTTTTCCCCATTATGTAGATAGGACCAAAATTGTTTGGTGAACTGGAATGCGCAGGGTTAAAATTTCACCTCACAACATAGCCTATGACGCTCCCGGGGTCGAGACGTGTGACTGTGCAAAATTTTGTGGCTGTAGTTGCGACGATGTAGATGCCAATCCCGGATATACACACATACATACACACATACACACATTCAGCTTTATATATTAGATGGTGTTACTTCCTCTAACCATTATTGTATTTATACTTGTTGATACTTATTGGTATATATCTACTCAATATTGTTTGATCACTCTCAAGCTGAGCTTTTTTGTCTCTAAACCTGAGTACAGTATGATCTCCTTCCAATCCTACTAGAGACCCCTGTTGGGCACCTTATTTGTGGACTAATCACTATTATGGTCATAGTAATAGGTGTGACTATTGATTCTCTATTCCCCATATATCATCGATATTGTAAATTTTGCTGTGGGTTATTTGTGGTGTGCTGTGGTTCACACACTTTTTTAACTGTTTTTAAACAATTTTTGGTGTCTTTAGAATTGTGCATTTTCAATTAAGTTTTGTATACTTTTCATTAACCCCTCACATCAAACACCCGACATCTCAGCTGATCTCATCAGCTGAGATGTCAGGCTAATAGCACCAGCACCGATCGGATCCGGGATCCGATCGGTGCTGTTAACCCTTTGGATCCTGCTGTCAATCACTGACAGCATGATCCAAAGGCGCCGCAGCGGGGAACACGCTGTTCCCCGCCTGCATCGGAGATCCAGCGATAGTATCGCAAGATCTCTGGCGCTCACATTACAGCCTGGGGTCCTGGCTTGACCCCAGAAGTTGTCATAGAGTGCTTCTGGTGAAGGCGCTGCCAACCACTCAGCATCCGCGATTCTGACAGATACCGATGAGCTGCAGCTCATCGGTATCTTCCAGAAGCGATCGGATGCTGCAGCAGGGTGCCTCTCTAAGGGGCTGTATAAAAATAAGAATTAATTGTTAAATAAAGTTTTTACAAAACGGATTTGAAAAACAAAACAAAACATAAACGTTCAAATCACCCCCCTTTTCCCCCATTCAAAATAAAAGTATTAGAAATTTTTAATAAATACACGTTTGATATCGCCACATTCAGATTCGCCCGTTCTATCAAGATATAAAATCAATTAATGAGAACCGTAAACTGCATAATGGAAAAAATGGTCAAACGTCAAAATTAAGTTTTTTTGGTCGCCGCAACATTGCTATAAAATACAACGGGTGATCAAAACATCACATCTACCCAAAATGGTATCATTAGAAATGTCAGCTCAAGACGTCACTCAGCCCAAGATCCCGGAAAATGAGGACACTACGGGTCGCAGAACATGGCGCAAATAGTGCGATTTTATTTTTTTTTCAAAGTTCTGAATTTTTTTCACCACTTATATACCAGTAAAGGTATAGAAGTTTGGTAGCTACGAACTCGTACCGACCTGAGGCATCACACCATCACGTCGGTTTTACCATATAGTGAATATTGCGAATAAAAACCCCAAAAAACAAACATATAATTGACCTTTATTTTGCAATTTCACTGCACTCACAATTTTATTGCAATTTCCCTGTATACTATATGGTAAAATAAATGATTGCATCTGAAAGTACAACTCGTCCCACAAAAAACAAGCCGTCATATGTCTATATTGAAAGAAAAATAAAAAAGTTATGGCTCTTGGAAGCAGGGGAGCAAAAAACGAAAATGAAAAATGAAAAATTGATCCCAGTCCTTTCCACACATTCTTTTCTCTTTTTCTACACATCACTTCAGGATCCATATAGCAAGTGTGAGGGGAACCAATCATAGACATCGGCACAGAGGGTGGGGGCGCAGTCTGCGTGCAACCAATCACAGACGCTGTCACAGAGAGTGGGGGAAGCAATGAATATTCACGAGGTTTAATGAGTGGACCCAGAAGTAGTGTGACTTGTGCACAGTTCTCAGTAAGTATTAGTAAAAGCCCTTACTACAACCATGTTATAGCACTAAAGTTCAGGTCCCCATAGAGTTATATAGTGTTTGGGGTTTGTGCTAAAGTTTGGAGCAAGTCCAGTCGGAAACCCAAACTTTTTATTTCTAAATCCGGCCCGAACATATGCTGATTCACCCATCTCTGCCAAGGAGCCTTAATTAAAGCATAACTATCATTTTAATTTTTATTTCATAAATTGATAGTACGCATGAAAAAAATAATTTTGTAATATATCTTCTACAACAAATTTGCTTCTTTCTCTGTCAGAATTGATGTCATTGTAAAAAAATTCTCAATTCTGAGGTAAAATCTGTATTCATTGAAGACTTTCCCATTACTGAGATAGTATGGCAGTTGTTATTGATGAGATGCTATGTAGATAGAGAATGTAGGAGGGATGGAACTCTCACTAGCTCTTCCCACATATTCTAGGTCTTGATCTGCCTCTAGATCAGGGATGGGCAACTCCAGGCCTCGAGGACCGCACACAATCCAGGTTCTCAAGATTTTCTTATAATTTGACAGTAGGTAATTTACAATTATTTAAATGACCAACTGTCAAATTCTAAAAAAATCTTGAAAACCTGGACTGTGTGCGACCGTCGAGGCCTGGAGTTGCCCACCACTGCTCTAGATCTGCCCTCTGCCTCTAGCTCTTTTCTCCTCTGATTGTCATAGAATCTCATCAGTAACAACTGCCATCTCCTATCTCAGTAATGGAAAAAAAGAAAACGCAAGTTATGCTTTAAAGTGGAACCGCTGTTTACATTTTTATTCAATAATAATGTAGAGCAAATAGTTATAATTTTTAAATATACTTCCTAAGTGAAGTCTGGAAGAAAACCTTGAAAAAACCTTTCAGAAGATGTCCCCACTAGGCTGTTTCTAAACCTGACGTATGGTGGTTGTCAGGAACATCCATCTTCAGCTCCACACACTGAATACAGCCATATAAGGGGGGGAAGGGGCGAAAGGGGGGGGGTGGAGCACAGCATTCACACTATAGCTGATCTGTGTTTTGTTAGTCTACTTCAGGCAAAGGGAGCTCATAAGGCAGTCAGCACACAGCTCCTGTGATCTTATCTGACTCCTCTCCATTCACATCACTCTGCTCTGTGCAATCAGTGGAGGAGCTATGTGGAGGCCATCAGCTGATAACATGAAGCAGAGCTGATGTGACTGGAGAGGAGTGAGATAAGATCACAGGAGTTGTGTGCTGACTGCCTGAGCTCAGCATTGTCCCTGCCTACAGTAGCCCTAGACTGATCAGCTGTAGTGTGAACATTGTGTAGGTCACCCCCCCTTATATGGTCGTATTCATGTGTGTGAAGTTGAGACGAATTTCCCTGACAATGAGCATATGTCAGGTTTAGAAACAGCCTAGTGGGAATATCTTCTGGAAAGTTTTTGAAAGATTTTCTTTCACATTTCACTTATGAAGTATATTTGAAAGTTTATTATAATCATGTGCGCTACATTATTACTAAATAAAAATGTTAGCGGCGGTTACACTTTAAGTTATTATCACTTAACAGAATCGCAGTACATGCCAATGGTGACAGATTCTATTGAAGTGAACAAAAAATAGCATAAATCAACTTTCAACTACGATCAGTAAAAGTTTATTCTTCTGGTAGCATTAAATTGTATTTTCCCAGTAATTTTACTTGAGGCAAAAAATAAACATCTACAATAAAAGAAGGAAAACAAATGAACACTTATCACCAAAAAGAGACAAGATTTGACTTGTTATGACCATATAATTGGTGGAAATATAAATAATGTAATAAAACATCCACAGTACACACTTGTAATCTGTTTTGACTCATTTCCTCCAGGTACTAATGTGTGAAGCAAGATTATTTGCATTTCACAAGTGTTTATTTTTAACCCTAACAAATCTATTTAATTTAGTCACCAGACTTCATTTTCTTCCAACTCACCAATGTATAATATAGCATTGTTTTTAATCATGTAAATATTAAAGCTTTGCCACCAAAATCTGAGCTAGGTGGCATCCTAGTAGAAAAATAGGCTCCCAGAGAAAGAGTTTTGCAGAGAGCAGTAGGTAGCCTGTGCTGGAATAGAGCTACTGTGTGTGTAAGGTACAGCTGGAGCAAGTGTGGAGGAAAGTTTGGTAGGAGCAGAAAAGCTGCAGACCACCACAATAGTGGAACAAAGACTTAAGGCCACTTTACACACACCAACTTATCTGTCCAACTTCTGACCAACTTGCTGGTTGCAGTGAAATCATGGACACATTGCTCCATTTTGTGGCTGTGTACAAATGGAGCAATGTGTCCATGATTTCACTGCAACCAGCAAGTTGGTCAGAAGTTGGACAGATAAGTTGGTGTGTGTAAACCCACCATTAAGGCCCTGTCTCACGCTTCAATGTGTCGGTGAACCGATCAACGATCCGACTTGACCTAGATCGCTAGAACGACGTTCAATGATCGTTAGTGAAATGTCACACGTATAGATCTTGTTAGAGATGCAGCAACGATCCCGCGACAAGCAAACGATACTTGTGGTCGTTAGCTCGCCTACATCCTTCAGTTCTCAATAAGCAAGGTCGTTAACGACATTGTTATCGAGGTGTCACACATACGCATGCTACAGGTTGGACTCATCGTTTGGTTTAAGGTCCGGTTCACCAACCTCCCATCAACGATCTGCCTGATTATCGTTGAGCGTTTGTACATGTCACACTAAACGACGTTGTTACGACGTAGTTACAACGACTGAAGATCAGTGACGTACTAATGATATCGTTACCGATATGGTAGTGTGAGACGGGGCCTTAAACACTGGACACAGAACCCAGGGCTGTGAAGTCAGAGTCGGAATCGTGGCGTCAAAGTCTGTGCCCATTTTGGTGGAGTCAGAGTCAGAGATGGAGTTGGTGTAACATAGACCAAGTCCGACTCCTAAAAAATATAATGAATTAGGTACAGTAGTTCAATGCAGAATGTGTTGAATATTATTATTATGAATTATTAAATATCTTGATTATTGTATCATAATAATGATTAAAGCCTGATGTTCACATTGTTCTAAATGTGTCACTTATACATGAGTCATGAGTTGGAATCGGAGTCAGGGAAATTGAGGTGTCAGAGTTGGTGGTTTGGCTTACCGGCTCCACAGCCCTGACTCATGGTGAGTTTACACGTCGCGATATCGGGCCGACATCGTATCCAACAACGCTTTTTGAGCGCGCTTTTCCCTGCATCGCATCACCGGTTTACACAGCGCGATATCGGGATACAACGTCCCGACGATGTGTACGCCCCCCAACCCAGGAACGACCATTTAACATGGGAGTGAATGGGTGACGTGGCAGTACACATCGGAGTTGGGCTGTCACACAGCACGATCCGGCTCCAATCTCCATTCAATATCGGAGCATTGGAGAGCACGCCCATTCAATCCTCGATATCGCATTGACATCGTTCCTGCATCGTATTGGACGTTCACACCATACAACGCAGGAACGATATCGGCTCCAACGATCAAACCACGTGACTTTTCATTGAAATTGGACGCCGATATCGCAACGTGTAAACCCACCTTGATGGTGGGTTTACACACACCAATTTCTGTGTCCAATATCTGAACAGATCTCTGGTTGCAGTGAAATCATGGATACATTGCTCCATGTTGTACACAGCCACAAAATGGAGCAATGTATCCATGATTTCACTGCAACCAGAGATCTGTTCAGATATTGGACACAGAAATTGGTGTGTGTAAACCCACCATTAGTCTCTAAGTTGGTCAATTGAAAGGGCGTCTGAATCAGAGACTATAGTGTAAAAGCAGCCAAAGTTAGAATCTTCAAATGAGTCAGAGACATTTGTCAGCAAATGGAATGAATCTGCAACAGAAAGTACGGTACTCAGTGTACCAACGATGCACATTTAATAAAAAGATAGCAGATACTGCACTGTTCCAATTTATTTAAAAGAGCCTGTAGCTTTCTAAGGCTGCCTTCACATTTGCGTTTGCAAGCGCTCGCCTTCACGTTTGCGTTTGCAAGCGCAGCGCATGCTAAGGAAATCAAATTCTAAATCCGCAAGCGAATCTTTAACATGGAGTACGCATTCTTCCGCAGGGACATGCTGAGGCATGCATTTGTGTACGTATGTGTACTTGTGAGTGGAATTTCCGTGCCCTTCGAATGCGACATGTTGCATTTTTTGGCGGTCAAAAAATCCACAAGCATCCAAATGCACGTAAACAATGCATTATTGTCTATGGGTACGCAGGCGTACGCAAGGTCTTGCCGATGTCAGCATTTGATACGCATGCGTACAACTCATTGCGCATGAGCAGAAACAGAATTGCAGTTCCTCCCATGTGCCGCCCATATCCCAGCCCACAAACAGCCTCTATAAAAGTGATTCTGTCCATAAAATATGCTGAAAAGTTGAAAATCTGAAAAACAGTTTATGAACGCATGTGCACAAAAAATGCGTACGCATGCAGAAAATGCAACCATATGCAGACAAACACAGCGTTTTAATTAAGGTTTGCACATCTGTCTGCGGACAAAATATGCAGCGTTCGTCTGCGTTTGCATGCGTTTTTAACTGCGTATATGCATACGCAATAAACGCTGCGTTTACAAACGCAAACGTGAAGACAGCCTAACTAACTTAATATACTGGATCTGAGTTCAAATAAGAGCCTGAAAAGAACTGCCACAGTTTCCTCATTTAAAGTGTCTGTGTCTTTAATTATCATTCAGTGATAAACCTTTATAAATTCAAACTATGACCCAAAACAGAGGTGCCACTCTTCAGATATTTGAAGAGTAATTGTGTTCAAGTAACTAGTCATCATAAGGTCTCCTGTCACTGTGCATACATGAATAACACTATATCTGGTCATTCTCACACTGTTTTTCCTTTTGACTGCTAAGGCTGGTTTCACATTGCGATTTTATAGAATCCGTAGCTGTCCGTTGTAAAACGGACAGTCACGGATCCGATTTGGCCCCCATGTTATCCTATAGGGATCGGATCGGATTTGGCCTAATTGCCATCCGATTTTGTGAGATTCGATTTGTGTCCGATTTTTTGCTGTACCTGAAATCGGACACTGCTCCGAGTTTGGACACAGAATAAAAATCGGACACAAATCAGATCTGACAAAATTGGATGGCAATTAGGCCAAATCCGATCCGATCCTCAGACTTTAACATGGGGACCTATGGAGCACGGGTCCGAGAAAAGACAGGATTGTTTCTCAGACCCGATTTTAGTGTACTGAGCATGCTCAGTACACTAAAACTGCTCCTAACCATCTAATTTCACTTTCGCAATGTATATATATACATTGCGGAAGCGAAATTAAGTAAAAGAAATGATTACAAATAAAAAAAATCTCTATGCTCACCTGTCCGGGATCCACTGATGGCTCCAGCAAGCTGCAGTGTGACTACAGGACCTGTCGTGACGTCACATCCTGATCAGCTGATCGGGTTACATGACCGGTTAGTAACTGCGGTCATGTGACCCCATGATGCTGCCGGGTTGTGACGTCACGGCCGGTCCTGTAGTCACACCGCAGCTTTCTGGAGCCATCAGTGGATCCCGGACAGGTGAGCATAGAGATCTTTTTATTTTTAACCCTTTCTTTTATTACATTTCACTTCCGCAATGTATGTATATACATTGCGGAAGTGAAAGGGGCCCGCACAGCGCTTGCTGTGTCTGGACCCGTGATAATCATGGACCCAGACACAGAAAAGTTCACGTCCTGTGGTGTCCATTCCTATCCGTGGGGTCCTACAAAAAGTAGGATCCCACAGACATGAAAAAATATGCAATGTGAACCCAGCCTAAGGCTAGCTTCACACCACAGTTTTTTGGGATCCTATTATGTCCGATTTAGCCTCCCATGTATCCGTATGGTGCTGGATTGGTCCTATTTGGCCATCCAGTTTTGGCATTCTGTGCAGGATTCGTTTTTGTCCAGTTTTTCACTGTCCCCAAAATTGGAGACTGCAGCATTTTTGGGCTCCGGTGAAAAAAATCAGACAAAACCAGACAGAATCGGATCCGGGACAGAAACAGGATCCCAAAAAATGTGGTGTATCTGTAAACCCATGGACTATTGAACAACTTGATTTTGGTGTGATCTTTGATCGTCAAACACTCTTGAGTAGGGTAATAATGGTCTTGAATTTCCACAATTTGTAGGTTATTTGACTGTGGATTGGTGGAGTCCAAACTCTTAAGAGTTGGGTTTATAACCTTTTCCAGCCTGATGAACATCAACAACTCTCTTTCTAAGGGTGCCGTTGCACGGGGCGAAGGGGCTGGAGATTTCGCCGGCGAATGGCGGGGGCGCTCGCACTTGCTGCCCCCGTCGCCGCCACCCGTTTAGACGGGGCTACACCTCCAGCCCCGCGCCGGCGATCTGTCAGGCGGCATCGCCACCGGGGTGTCCGGAAACCCCAGCGGCGATGCAGGACAATGGGAGCCTATGGCTCCCATCGCCTGACAGGTCGCCGGCGCCTGGTTACATGGGGCGATGTGTGCACATCGCCCCATGATGGTCACCAGGTTTCAGAGCAGTGCTCTGAAACCAGGCGACCTCCAGGCACCGGCGTCATCACCCCTTCACATGAGGCGACGTAGGGGCGATGGCGCCGGCGATAGGCCACGCCCCCACATCGCCTCTGTTATGGGCAGCGATGTCGCCCTGTGTAACGGCACCCTTAGTTTCTCCGAGTTTTCTTTTGTGCATGCTATGATACACTATATTAAACATGTTGTAGTAAGGATCAGACTTTGATAGATCTTTATTATTTAAATAAAGAGGTCACCCACTCACAACTGTCATTCCATTTATTGATAGCAAAAGACTGTGATGCTGTTTTAGGTCAAATTTATGCAAAAATGTGGAAAACTGATGGGTTTGCACACCTTCAAGTACCACTGTTTATATGTAAGTGTACATCGAAGATCTGCTGCTAGCAGCTCATTTTCAATTACAAAGATGTTCAAGACATCCTCTATGGGAGGCAGGTTCAGACATGCTACAGGATATGGTAGCACATATAGAACAAAAAGTGACATGCAGCCTGGTGTTTTTGCATTGAGAGTCAGCTCCTGAGACAACTTGGAGAAATGGCCAGATCACTGGTTCCATTACCAAGTCAGTGAGATTTTGTAAAGTTTATTTTATTATTTCATGTCATTTGCATATCAGAGGACCTTGCACCACATTTTTTTTAAACCATCTATATTAAAAGAAAAAGAATACATAATTACATATGATGTATTAAAAAGAAGAAAATGACATAATATTAAGGAAATATACATCAGCTTGTCCAATGTAAGACGGGAAGTTTTGAATGCAAAAGTCATCCCTTTACCCTGCTATCCCCCTTCCCCTAGGCACAAGTCAGATCACGAATGGTGTAATTAATCAAGCCTGATGGGCGAGTTACCTGTAATAAGCTCTCTCATATACCAGTCTGTGAATTGAAAGCAACCAAGCCTGACAGACTTGTACCACATTTTTCATGTCGATCTGAACACATACAGTAGCTAAAGAGCAGAATAAAAAGTATTGGGCTAACTCCACAATTCTTTGCTGTGTGATATATCTTCAGTGCTTATTTAGGCTGCACACTCTGGCTGGCAAGATGTGTGGACTTTGCTCATATGACCCTGATGACATCATCACAGGTCTTTCCTTTCTCCTCTATTGAAGTATGCGTATGATTGGCCAGCCTCATACAGGAGGCAGAAGTACACACCCCCAGTAAAAACTATCAAGTAACACCCACTAGAATTTAATAAAGCTAGCTTATTAACTGTCAAATATTTGATTGCTAATATCTCCACAACAGAGAGGCAAAATAATTAAAAAAAACTTTTTATTTCGCTCTTCAGCCACTATTACATTGTATCCAGTTCAACATAAAAAAGTAGGTGAAAGATTTCAATCCTATAATTTAAGATTATAAGTATAGACGTAACAAAATTATACTATTTCTTTCCTCTAGCCATAACACTCATTTCTATGCAGTATTGTTTTTTTTTATTAACTTTAGTAATATTGCATTCTTCAGAAGGTATAATGTATAAATACAAAAGCAAAAAAAATCCTGCAAATACATCCACATGGTCCAATGATACACTAATTAGTAGGTTTACGTCTCTAACTGCATTTTATATGACAAATTCATATTGAATAATAAATATTGAGTTCTATACATATTTGAAGGACTTACCGTTTTCAGACTTTCTGCCTTGATACTCAGTTTTGACAGATGTCCCACATCCCATGGCTTAAAATCTGATGCCCTCTACTGTGGCTCCTACAGTCCTAGGCTTCTGACTGATGTTGTTCCAAGTCCTGAAGCTTGTTTGCCTTTAATCACTTTAGTCTGTGATACAAAGGGAAGGAGGTGTGTCACATATGAGAAGAATAGCGAGAAAGTAAATTACATGGATTAGGAGAGGGTGGTTTCAAAGGGACTGCTGCATCGAAATCATTAATGCTTGTTATGAAGCATCTCACATGATGAGGATCTCGTAAACCAGATTGTCAGTGAAACATCTGCTTGATGTTACATCATTTCAATTACTGGAGCTTGTAATCTATCAAAATAAAAATGTTGATATCACTATGTATATTGGCTTACACAGTGGACATGGAAAGTATTCACACCGCTTTAAATATTTTACTCTTTGTTTCATTGCAGCCATTTCGTAAATTCAAAAAAGTTCATTTTTTTTTATTGTGTGTTTTTAGCCTTGTTTATCTTAATAAATAAAATTAAAAAACGGCATAGGGTCTCACGTATTTTTGATAACCAACCAAGATAAAGCAGACAGCTGGGAACTGATATTACCACTGGGAAGAAACTTGGTTATTTGGCTCTTACCAGCCAAAATATACCAGCCTGTAGTCACCTCAGAATTGTAGCATCCATTAGTTGCGCCAATTCTGGCACTTTGCGCTGGCTCTTCCTAATTGTCCTGGTACAGTAGCAACCAGGGTAATATGTTTGGGGTTGACAGCAGCTGACATGAGGCCAGTGGTTAGTTAAGAAGAGGAGTCAATCAGACACCTCGTCTACTAACCCAGTAAGTATATTGTGCAGAAAAAACACACACTGAGGCTGCCTTCACATTTGCGGACCCCTCCGCAGCGTTCTGCGGAGGGGTCCGCAATGTGTGCGCAGCGGCTGCCAGCTCCTATCTTTATAATGGGAGCGCACGGTGCTGCGCTTGACAGCGCATGACCGTGCGAACCCATTCACTCCCACATGTGATCTGTGCGCAGGCGGATGCCTGCGCACAAATCACACACTCTCGCCCGCACCAGGGACATGTCGCGTCCCTGGTGCGGACCAGACTGTGTGATTTGTGCGCAGGCATCCCACATATGGGAGTGAATGGGTGCGCACGGTCATGCGCTGTCAAGCGCAGCACCGTGCGCTCCCATTATAAAGATAGGAGCTGGCGGCCGCTGCGCACACATTGCGGACCCCTCCGCAGAACGCTGCGGAGGGGAACGCTAATGTGAAGCCAGTCTGAGTATGTGATAAAGGCCATGGGTCTTCCAGCAGGGCAATGACCAGAAAGCTACTTCTAGAAGCACCCAATAATGGATCTAAGTGCTGGACAGTTCTGAAGTGGAGTCTGGATCTAAATCCCATTAATCACCAGTGTAAAGATCTTGGGAATAGGCACCCTTCAAATATGAGAGACCTTGAGCAGTTTGCAAAAGGACAGTGGTGAAAAATTCCAGTTGAGAAGTGTAAGAAGCTTGTTGATGTTACAGGATTGATTGCAGTTATTTATTCCAAAGGGTGTGAAAGCAAACAATAAGTTGAGGATGCCAACAATTTTGTCTGGCATATTTTTGGAGTCTTGTGTAAATTTTGTTCAGTCTACCATATTTCTCAGTTTTTTTTGTGTTGTTCAAATATATACAAAGGAAAATTATACATGCATGACACACAAAGTATAATTGCAATAGTTTTCTGGGAAAAATAATTCATATTCTGCAAGTATTTGAAGGGTGCAGACACTTTGGGCCATGACTTTTAAGTCTGGAATCTTCATTCATCAACAAGCTCTTTTAGGCTATATGGATTTCATCTATGGCAAATTTTACCTTTGGTGACATCACGGTCACATGACCAGTCACAGTCAGTCCTCAAGCAATCTCCACATCAGAAGCTACATTGATAATGCTATTATCAGTTTAGCTCATGCTGTAGATGCTGGAGTCCTCAAGGGTGTGGAGAACCTGGACATTTAAAAAACTCACCAAAAAATTGCCCAGTAAATATCCATTGCACCTATCAGCAGGCTGCTAGCTCCTCTGAGAGGCAACACAGGTGTCTGTATACCGGTGCTCAATCACCTACAACCCACAGATGGGGGCGGTTGTGGCACCAGCATCCGGCCATGCTGTCAGGGAGGTGACTGGTGGCATTTATAGACACAAGGTTACCATAAGGCTCTGCCACTCAGGTGCATGTGAAGTATAGTGTCAGAGCAGCCTATTGGTCACGCCTATTAGGTCGGGCGGGCTGCTCCGCACTGATAACATGCCTGACAAAATGACAGACGCCCCCCAGAGGGCCCAGGATCAAAATGCAGATAAAAAAAGGTGCAACAAAACACTAGGATGAAATGTGAGGTGTTAGTAGATATTTTGGGCCAAAATACGTAAGCTTGTAACCCACCGTCAAGGGCCCTCACGCTTACAAGTCCTAACCATATGGTTGCTGCCATATGTTTGTTTAACATTTTGAGAGTCACCGAAATAGGACATAAAATCAGAAAAAAATCACCAAAAATGTGCCCAATAAATATTCATTGCACCTAGCAGCAGGCTGCTAGATCCTCTAAGAGGCAACACAAGTGTCTGTATACTGGTGCTCAATCACCTACAACTCACAGATGGGGGCGGTTGAGGCACCAGCGTCCGGCCATGCTGTCAGGGAGGTGACTGGTGGTATTTACACACACAAGGTTACCATAGGGCTCTGCCACTCAGGTGCATGTGAAGCATAGTGTCAGAGCAGCCTATTGGTCACGCCCTGCTATTAGATCAGGCGGGATGCTCCACACTGATTATATGTCTCACAAATGACAGATGCCCCCAAAGGGGCCAGCCTCAAATTGCAGATAAGAAAAGGTGCAACAAAACACAAAGTGCAATGGATATTTACAGGCAATTTTTTGGTGAGTTTTTTCTGATTTTATGTCCTATTTTGGTGAATCCCTGAACCTGGACATTTACCCAGTTTGCCAAGCCCTAATGCCAGCTTTGCCTCCACCTCCCACCTCACCTTCAAATCTATAATCTGATGTCTCAGTGAGATGGTGGTCCATGTTGTTTTGATCAAGATTAGTTTTTGTTGCTTCTCACAGTAAAGGAAGGATTTAGGTGGCTGAGGGAGAAAAAAGGTTTCTCATATTTGCTTATACAGCACTATTAACTCATGAAAAGTTTGTTCAAACAAAAGTGACCATTCAACAAACTAAAACAAAAAAAGGGCTATTTTGTCATGTACAGTTGTGCTCAAAAGTGTACATACCCGGCAGATTTTTTCCTGTCTTGGCCTTTTTTCAGAGAATATGAATGATAACAATAAAACTTTTTCTTCACTCATGGTTAGTGGTTGGGTGAAGCCATTTATTGTTAAACTACTGTGTTTTCTCTTATTAAATCATAATGACAACCAAAAATGTCCAAATGACCCTGATCAAAAGTTCACATACCCCAGTTCTTAATACCATGTATTGCCCCCTCTAACATCAATGACAGCTTGAAGTCTTTTGTGGTAGTGTAGTGCCCCACTAGTCAGTGCGCTACGGAGGGGTACTGAACCCAAGACAGAGAGTGCAGTATTCCTGTTATGGGGCGAGGTAATGTAGGTCTGAGGCTCTCAATCTCCATTCACACACTTAGAGCAGGGGACTATAGGGTTAAATCCTTTGCTGAGAGAACCAGTCCCGGTGGTAGGAGTTTCAGGCTAGAGCAGTGTGAGTTGGGAAACAGTGAGAAGTCAGAAAGCCTGTGGAAGGAGAAGGAGATAGGAGGGAGGGCGCCTGTGAAAGAATTCAGCCCAGACAGAAAGGGGCAGACAGAGGGTAACTGAACACCCTGGCCCAGTCCGCAGTGGGGTGCCAGCTCCAAAGTAGTGCAGAGGTCCATCCCTGAGCTGCAAATATCGGTATGATCAAAAGCTTCATAGGAGCATGATCCGCCCGACATACGTGCGGTCCCCACCAGAAGCACCAAACTGGGTTGAGCCCCTTAGCGAGAAGAAGGGTATCTCATATCACCCAACAGGCCTGGTAGTAAGTGGGATTCGTGCAGGACAGCGCGAGGAAGGAGTGCGCAGAGGTAGGACAGAGAGAGAGATAAAGGAAGGAACATTACTGGAGCCTCAGAGAGACATTGCTTCCTTCTATGACACCTGGTTCACTATCCGAGCCGTAACACCTGTGAACTGTGTACAAGCTGAAGGTAACTGGAGTAGAGAACCTGTGCAGAGCAATCAAGTGTCTGTGTTTCTTCCTGATTAACTGTGACATTCCAGTTTCACAGCAGAGACTGCGCTTCTCTATTCCACCATCACACTACACTGCCCCGGGGGACCCTGCTCTACCTGTAGGGAGCTACAACATCTTGCTGCCATCCATCCTCTCTGGATGTCTGCAGCAGCGCTGGTGCCATCACCGGATCTACATGTGGCGTCACGACTTCTATAAACTTTTATCCCTGTAAATATCCCCCTTTTTGCTGTCACCCAAGGGCACAGACTCTGGCACCAACCGCCCGTGACATTCATCGTACCCAAACGCCCGAGATCTGAGTACCCCATACCCTTGTGGGCCAGATAGTAGTTGTGGATGAAGCTCTTTATTTTCCTAGATGGTAAAACTGTTCATTCTTCTTGGCAAAAAGCCTCCAGTTCCTGTAAATTACTGGGCTTTCTTGAACTGAGTTCACAACAGAGTGGCTCAATGATATTGAGATCAGGAGACTGAGATGGCCACTATAGAACCATCACCTTGTTCTGCTGTAGTCAATGACAGGTCAATGCGGCCTTGTGTTTAGGATCGTTGTCATGTTGCAATGTTCAAGTATGTCCATGCGCAGATTCCAGGCTGATGAGAGCAATTTTGCTTCCAGTATTTGCTGATAATGTGCTGAATTCATCTTTTCTTCAACTTTTACCAAGTTTCCTGTGCCTTTGTAGCTCACACATCCCCACATCATCAGCGATCCACCTCCGTGCTTTATAGTAGGAATGGTGTTCCTTTCATCATATACCTTGTTGACACCTCTACAAATGTAACATTTATGGTTGTGGCCAAAAAGTTTGATTTTGGCCTCATGACTTCAAATTACCTTGTTCCAAAAGTTTGGAGGCTTGTCTACGTATGTGCTGTTTACCATATAGGATAGATACTTTGTGGCATTTGTGCAGTAATGGCTTTCTTCTGGCGACTTGACCATTCAGCCCCTTTTTCTTCAAGTGCCTTCTTATTGTGCATCTTTTTTAAACCAATAATATTTTATTGAATTTATAAAACATCATGGGATACAGAAATAAACAAAGGGACAATAGGGGGAAAGTTCAAACAAGGACTTTCGTCCAATGATGAATTACAACAATCAGAACAATCAAAGTAAGGGCATCGCTCTAGAGGTCATTTCAGATCGGATTTTTTTTTTTTTTTTTTTGAACCATATTTTTATTGGGTTTAAAATATTTCACAAGTAAGAATTGTTAGGATAAGCATATCCAACATTGATTTACACGTAATAAGTAACTGAAACTGAAGCTAACAGTAATCATCTAGTTGTAAATCCAACTGAAAACTTTCCACAAACCCTTCCCCTCCCACTCCGGAAATTACCTCTTGTTTCTATCATGTCTTATATTCTCAAGATATTTTAAATATGCTATATATATACCAGTTTAACATTCATTTTAGTTTTTCAAACATCACACCTCAGTCTACCAAGTGTCCCATTTAGTTCCCCCTCTGCATACCAGGCCGTCGAACGAAAAGGTAGCATAAAGTTGATTATGTCATCATCTGTGAATTCCTTTTCAATAAACAATTTCCATTTGAAGAAAAATTTCTTTGTTAGTTTATTTGGACTGCGTAACGCGTCCATCGATTCGAGTGTCAGGGTGTGGCGCATCATTAATTTGGTCTGGTTCAGGTCTGGAGGTCTGTCATTGAGCCAGTGTTGGAGGAGGAGTCTTTTAGCAAGTATCGCAATGTAGTGCCATAGGACATGTGGCTGCCTGTGGACTCCATCATCCTTCTGATAGTGAAAGAGCCAGCGCAACGGATCTAGACCCTCCATATCCCCACACAGCTCCGTCGCCCAAGTAACCACTTTTCTCCAGTAATCTTTTGACTCAGGACAAGACCAGAGACCATGTTCCAGGTCCGTCATCTCAGTTCTACATTTTGGGCAGTGAATCCATCTCCCCTGATTGGCTTGGGAGGGGGGAACATTAAAGCCCTGAATAGCCCCATGCATAATCCTGAATTGGGAATCCCTCCACCTCTCATTACTAATGCATCGTCTCATAAGTCCCCACCCCTCTAGAATTTTCTGGGTGAGTTCAGGGTCTTTGATATGTTTTCGCCACTTGTTGAAGAACCCTCTCCTCCTCAGCGGGCGCAGGATTTGTTGTAGTTTGGCATATAACGAAGTAATTGATACATCCCCTTCGCTAATGCTAAGTATTTCGGACCATAAGTTGTTATCAACCTCACCCGAGAGGTCCCGTAGGTGCGAAAGGAGATGATGATCCAACTGACGGTACTGTATCGCCTGAAACTGGGGTAAATTAAAAGTAGTGAGCACCTCTTTCTCCGTCATCCACCTTCATTCCTCAAAATTTATGAGGTCTTCTAGTGTATTGACTCCCTTTTCTTTCCAGCTTCTAAATAGGGCGTTTTCACGACCCAACTCAAAAGCCGGGCATTTCCACGGGTTAAGGCGTCTGGAGATTTTCCATGCCAGTTTAAGTTTTTTCCTGACCTCTCTCCATGTTATGATAGTGTCTCTATATGTTACTGTATTTTTCAAGGCGGTCGGAAGGCAGGACAACGGAGAATGCAATAAAGCGGTCAAGTCCCACGGTTTCGCCCATTCTCCCTCTAATTCTAAGTCTGAAAACTTGCTTGTTCCCTTAATCCAGTCCAGTACATAACGTAGGTTACATGCTAAGTTATAACCCCTAACATCAGGAAGTTGCAGTCCCCCCTCCTGTTTGGGTTGTATTAATGTCCTAAAGGCTATTCTAGCTTTCTTTCCTCTCCATAAGAATTTAGTGAAAGCTTTGTTAATTCTAATAATATCCGTATGTTTCATTAACATAGGAATGGTTTGGAGAGGGTAAAGTAGTTTTGCAAAGCTCATCATTTTGAGTAGATGGCAGCGTCCTAACAGAGACAACGGCAGCCCTTCCCATCTTCCCAATTCCTGTTCTATTTTTGTAATAATCGGTAAAAAGTTAAGTTTATATGTCAGCCCACTGGATCTAGCTAAGTGTATCCCCAGATATTTGAGACTATGTTTCGCTACAGGTAGTCCGCAAAAGTGGTCCCCTTTTCGTGCTCCTTCTTCTTGGTTGATAAAGAGGACTTCACATTTGCCTTTATTTAAAGCGAAGCCTGAATATCTACCCCATTTCTTTATATCTGACAATAGATCTGGAAGGTCTCTTTCTGGGTTCTGAACATATAAGATAATATCATCAGCGAAAAGTGAAAGCTTAATTTCAGCTTTCCCTACCCTAAAACCCTCATAGGTGTGATGACGTTCCAGATATAGTGCCAGAGGTTCTATAGCCAGATTAAATAATAGGGGCGATAGTGGGCAGCCCTGTCTCGTTCCCTTTTGGAGGGTAAAGGAATCTGACAGAAAGCCAGGCGTACTAATACACGCTTTGGGGTTACTGTATAAGGCTTTAACATATTGTCTAAAGGGGCCTCGTATACCTACAGAGTCAAGCACTGTACCCAGCCATGACCATCTGACATTGTCGAATGCTTTTTCAGCGTCAAGAGTGATCATGGCTGGGTTACCACCGTTAATCTTTGTTTTCTTTCCCATAACATCTATCATCAGCATTGCTTTTCTAATATTCGTCGTGGTCGACCTCCCCTTAATAAAACCCGCCTGATGTATGGGTATCAATTTGGGTAGGATCACCGCCAGTCGGTCAGCCAGAATTTTGGAGAGGAGCTTCAAGTCTTGATTTATTAATGAGATCGGTCTATAGTTTGCTGGGTCTGTGGGTGTTTTTCCCGGTTTAGGTATCAATTTGATGTAAGCTAGATTCATCCTCTCCGGTATAGGAGCCCCACCCAGTATAGAATTAAATAGGTCGCATAACACCGGAGTGATCTGCTCCCTTAGTGACTTGAAAAAAGCTCCGTTATATCCATCTGGTCCAGGCGCTTTACCTGGGTTTAAATGACGTATAGCCAGTTCAATTTCGCCAGTAGTAACTGGGCTATTAAGAAACTGAGCATCCTCCTGGGAAACCGCTGGCAGCGTTAACCCTCCCAACCAGTCCAGGCTGTCTGAGTTATCAGTGTTGACCTCCGTATAGAGAGAGGCATAATACCTGCCCAACACTCTAGAAATGTTTTTAGGGTCATGCCACGTATTGCCATGTGTGTCCACTATCGCTTGTATCGGGGAGGGTCTATATCTACCCTTAGCTAGCCTAGCTAGTAGACGTCCTGCTTTATCCCCGAATTTCTGAAGTTCTAGTTCCAAACGATTTTTATAAATATCTTCCCGTTTTCCCGCCCAAACATCAAAATCTCTCTTTGCCTGGATCCATTTATCTCTGTCAGGAGCCGCCATTGTGGTTTGATAGTGTGTATACGCGTCTCTTACCATTAGACTGGTTTGAATAAATTTGTCTTTGATTTGTCGTTTAATTCTCATGTTATATGCCATGATGTGCCCTCGCATCACCGTTTTTGCTGTTTCCCAGTATAGAGCTGGATCAGATCTATGTTCCCGATTGTCAGAAGAGAAGTGCGCCCACCATTCTCCCAGTAAGTTAGTAAAATTTTCTTCTCTGACAAACGTGTCGGGGAATCTCCATAAGTAATCGGAGCCTTTCTCAAATTTGTCCCTGGTCTCTAACACCAATGGGCTATGGTCCGAGATTAGCATGTCTTCGATTTTGATGCTCGTCATTTGTTGGATTATCTTGGGTGAAAGAAAGAACATATCCAACCTGGACCACGACCCATGGGGGTGCGAGAAGTGGGTAAACTCCCTACCTAGTGGATTCACTAACCTCCAAGCATCTAGCAATCCAGCTTCTCCCACTAAGTTTTCCAAGACACTGTAATCATCCGATCCACCTCCTGCTTGCTTCCTCAAATGCGTTTGTGATGTAGTGCGTCTATCTTCCTCTTCCTTCATGACCATGTTGAAATCTCCACCAATTATTTTATTATTCTCGCTGTCTAGGAGCAGTGATTTTTGTAGTTGTTGGTAGAAGGGTTTCTGCTTCCCGTTAGGGGCGTATACGTTATAGATATTAAAGATGTCATTATGGATCTGTATCGTTACTTGTATTATTCTGCCTTCCTTATCTTTTGAAGTAGATAGTATTGTATGGGCTAGTGACCTATGTATCAGAATTAGGACTCCCGCCTTTTTTTCTAGTGCTCCCGACCCGTAGACCTCTCCCACCCATAATTTCTTAAGGCGAAAAAAGTCCTCCGCGGCCAGGTGGGTCTCCTGGAGCAGAGCTATATCCACATGCAGCCTCTTAAGATGACGTAAAACCATCATGCGCTTTGCCGGGGAGCGCAGTCCCTTGACATTCCAGGAGGCCCACCTAACCATCGGAAGCCTCCCCGTTCGGGTCCCCAACTCTCTTCATGGTGAATATCATCAAGTTATCAATCTCAACTGGTATGTTCTTAAGTGATGTGTGAGAAACAATAATGTTATATCTTTTTAAATACACATTTCCAAGGGCAATTTTCGTTTTTTCCCCCCTTTTCTTCCCACCCTCCCACCCCCCAATCAATCTACCACCTTTCAACATTCAAAAGTCTGCGACTTCACTTATGTCCTCGAGTGCGAACCACACAATTGGCTCCACCCCGCCTCGTCCTCCGCCACCTCTGAAAATATTTAATCAGTCAACATGGACACTCCAACATTTTGCCCAAATAACTTCAGTGTCCATTTAGAGACCATCCATAGTAGTGTAGGGTAAGTATACAACTGTCCCAAGGGCCATATCTCGTGGGCCCAACATATAAACCCCCCACATCCCTTCTCACGTTCTTTACGACCACATGAAGTCTTGGAGGAACCGCAGTCCTTTGTTATGGTCAAGAGTCCATCTCAGGTCTCCAGAACGGTTAGGGTTCTTCTGAATACGGTAGTAACAGTGAGTTCTCGTTCCTGTGGGGCAAACCTAAATCAAGAGAAAGAAAAGAGGAAGAGGAGAGAGAGAAAAAAAAAAAAAAGGGGGGGGGGCGCGCTCCAATGTATTCTCCTCTTGATGCGACCAGGGCTCTTCTTCTTTTCCCTCAGGACAGCTGCTGCAGATCCGTCAGATGCGAATGTCCTCAAAAATTAGTACATTTTGGTCTGTTCCTGCATCACTTCTTCTTTTGCTGCCATCTGTTTCCGGATTGTCTCTGTTGCTTTGGGTTGCCCGAGGTTGCTCCTTTTTGTGCTCCATCTTCCAATAGGGAGTACGATCTGAGTCTATAGGATCTCACAGAGGTTCTGTCCAATTCACCTTCTGGCTCTGGTGCGGACGTAGGTTTCACAGGTGACCCCTTGCTAGTACGGAGTGGAGACTCAGATCTTCTCGGGGAGGCTAGATTATCTTTGGCAGCCGCCATTGCCTCCTCTGGATCCGAGAAGGACAGCATGACGCCCTCTCTGGACCTGAATCGTAGGGTTGCAGGGAAATTCAGTTGGAAGCGGATGTTTTTCTTGTGTAGCAGTGAACACGTCTCACTGAAAGCCCGTCTGCGACGTGTGACTTCTACAGAATAGTCCGCAAAGACCAGTGCTCTATGTCCCTGGAGTATTAGTGGTTGTTTTTTTGCTTTATATGCCCGCAGGATCTCCTCTTTGTCCCTATGATTCAAGAATTTTGCTATGGCGTGTCTGGCTTTATTTGGCTCCCTGGAAGCTGTATTTGGAGCTAGGCGTCTCGTGGCTTCAGGCGTCTCCTGACCGTCTCTAGGTGGACCTATTCTATGGGCACGCTCTGTTTTGCATCTATGGGTAAGACCCAGGGCTTTAGGCAGTTCCACCTCAAAAATGTCTTCTAGTTGGCTCACAGGGACAGATTCTGGGAGACCTACAATTTTCAGGTTACTTCGTCTCGTCCTATTCTCAATATCCTCCAGCTTGTTATGCGTGTAGTCAGCATGTTTTTGCAGGGCCACTAGCTGTTCCTCAAGTTCCTGAATTCTGTCTTCTGCTGTTCCTATTCTAGATTCAGCCTCTAGAAGCTGTTGCTCATGGGTCTCCACTTTTGCAGACAAATCTCTGTTAGAAGCTGCCACCATTTCTGCCACTGTGGCTTTAAATTTTTCTGTTAAATGCACTGCCAATTCCCTGGCTAATTTTTTATAATCCAAGCGTTGGCATCCCCAGCTGTCTCCTGAGTCCTCTCCCCAGGTCTCAGAAGTGTGCTGATTTTGTGTTTTTCATGGGACTGTAGCCTGTGACTGTGGTGGTGTCTGAGGCTGGTGTTGGTGTTGGTCACAGATCGCTTCTGCTGTATGCACTCTCTGTCCTGGGGGGGTTCCATTTTTTTCTCTCAGGGGCCTTCTCCTGGTGTCCCTCCATTCTCTCCCCCACGTCTTCCTCCCCCAGCTGAGTATCCCTGCTCCGGTCATCTGTCCCGATCCTCCACCCTGCATTTCCTCTTGTGGTTTTTGTGACTCATGAGTACAGACCGCGCCATTACTGCGGTCTGCACATGGCGCCTTGCTTCTCTCCCCCTCACCGCTTTTTGTGAAGTAGTGGTCCAGTGTGGCCATGACGGCTCTTACCGGGGTCCCGGAGGTCTCCTCTGTGCCGATGTGCAATCGGGGGGCCGCTCTGGAGCGTATTTAGAGGTGGATGGTGGCGGATTGTTCAGGCGGGGAGCGGAGCGGTCTCAGGCGCGTCCGCTCATGGAGGGGCCGGAACCGGAAGTCCAGATCGGATTTTAATAACATAACATAACCTTACTAACCCCATTGGGGGTACTTATATCAAATGGGGGGGAAATTTGTCTACCCCCATAACGAGGGAGGGGGGGGGGAGGGAAAATAAAGGTGGTGGAGGGGGGGAGGATAGGAGGGATAAACAAGGAAAAAAGGTGGGGGGGGGGTGGAGGAAACCCCCGCTGTGCGTAGACAGGCAGCCGGCAGCCCGCCGGGCCTCATATATCGGTCTCACAGAGGGAGACCATAGCTTATTGTGCATCTTGAAAGAGCCACACCAGTAGTTTTCAGAGTCCTGTATTCCAGCTATTGTTATTTGTGGGGTTTTTTTTTGCATCTCGAACAATTATCCTGGCAGTTGTGGCTGATATTTTTGTTGGTCTACCTGATCGTGCTTTGATTTTTACAAAGGATCTGATTTTCCATTTGTTAATCACAGATAGAACACTGTTGACTAGAATTATCAATTTCTTGGATATCATTTTGTATCCCATTCCTGTTTTATACAGTTCAACTATCTTTTCCCATAGATCCGTTGACAATTCTTTTGCTTTCCTCATGAATCACAATCCAGAAACTTCAGTGGCTGGATTAAAGATACAAGAGTCTGTCTGGATCCAAGAAACTCACTCAGCTTTTAAGCACACACACTGATTACAAGCAAACAGGTCACAGGTGAGGATGTTACCTTTATTAGCAATTCAAATCCATTTGTGTCAACTTCTGTGCATGTTATCACCCCAAAATCACCAGGGTGTGTGAACTTTTGATTAGGGTCATTTAGATGTTTTTGTTTGTTATACTGATTTAAAAAGAGAAAACACAGTAGTATGTCAATAAATGGCTTCACCCAACCACTATCCATAAGTGGAAAAGAAGTTTTTGTGTTATCATTAGGGATGAGCGAGTCTACTCGCTAGGACTCGTTACTCGGCGATTCTTAAGGGACTCGCTGGACTCGGTAATCGGCGAGTCTTTTAGCGAATACTCGCTCCGTAACGAGTCCAATGCAAGTCAATGTTTTGTCAGAGTTTATTTTATCTCACTCGCTAGACTCGCTAGACTCGCTCTATCACATCGCTATATAGCTTGAATCTCCCCAAACAGCAGCGAGTCTGAGCGTGTCTACGAGTCCGAATCCTAGCGAGTCTGCGATTCCGAGTCCTGTATTCTCTATTCGGGACTCGCGAATCCAGAATCTTTTATGTTACTAGTCAGCATTGCGTGTTAGGTCAGAAAACTTGTGAAGACAGCCAATCATAGTCAGTAATGCCATAGCAGCTTTGGTTGTGTCAGGACTATGATTGGCTGCTGTCCATCGTGATGCCTATGTCATCTATGACAGGCAAGGCAGTATATAAGGCTTGCCCCCGCCATTTTGGGCACATTCCTGAGAAGAGCTGACCTAGTGTAGGGAGACTTGGAGCAGATCTAGGGACAGTTAGGCAGTGTAGGAGTCACATATAACCCAAAAGTTCTTTTCAGAACTAACAGGACGGAGTGTAGGAGTCAAGATTCCTCACACATAACCCAAAAGTTCTTTTCAGAACTACCAGGACGGAGGATTGCTGTACAGGACTGTAAGGAAGGGGAGATAGGAGCAGCCTTACAGTGAATCCAGCACCATCCTCAGAGCTTAGTTCACCCAGCTTTCCGCAGAGCTGTAATCCTAAGCTTTTTCTGATTTTTGGCACTAGTCTACCAAATAATTTTGGTGCCATTTTTCCACAAAAAATTTCCTGTGCCAGTGCGTTGCTGTACGGTGTCCTGCCTGCAGCTCGCACGGTACTTGTAAACTTGCACGCAGCCAGCACCGCAGCCTAACAGTGCCTGGTTCTGCGTACTAAACAATTTTTTCCTGTGCCAGTGCGTTGCTGTACGGTGTCCTGCCTGCAGCTCGCACGGTACTTGTAAACTAGCACGCAGCCAGCACCGCAGCCTAACAGTGCCTGGTTCTGCGTAGTAAACAATTTTTTTCCTGTGCCAGTGCGTTGCTGTACGGTGTCCTGCCTGCAGCTCGCACGGTACTTGTAAACTTGCACGCAGCCAGCACCGCAGCCTAACAGTGCCTGGTTCTGCGTAGTAAACAATTTTTTCCTGTGCCAGTGCGTTGCTGTACGGTGTCCTGCCTGCAGCTCGCACGGTACTTGTAAACTTGCACGCAGCCAGCACCGCAGCCTAACGGTGCCTGGTTCTGCGTACTAAACAATTTTTTCCTGTGCCAGTGCGTTGCTGTACGGTGTCCTGCCTGCAGCTCGCACGGTACTTGTAAACTTGCACGCAGCCAGCACCGCAGCCTAACGGTGCCTGGTTCTACGTACTAAACAATTTTTTCCTGTGCCAGTGCGTTGCTGTACGGTGTCCTGCCTGCAGCTCGCACGGTACTTGTAAACTTGCACGCAGCCAGCACCGCAGCCTAACGGTGCCTGGTGCTGCGTACTAAACAATTTTTTCCTGTGCCAGTGCGTTGCTGTACGGTGTCCTGCCTGCAGCTCGCACGGTACTTGTAAACTTGCACGCAGCCAGCACCGCAGCCTAACAGTGCCTGGTTCTGCGTAGTAAACAATTTTTTCCTGTGCCAGTGCGTTGCTGTACGGTGTCCTGCCTGCAGCTCGCACGGTACTTGTAAACTTGCACGCAGCCAGCACCGCAGCCTAACGGTGCCTGGTGCTGCGTACTAAACAATTTTTTCCTGTGCCAGTGCGTTGCTGTACGGTGTCCTGCCTGCAGCTCGCACGGTACTTGTAAACTTGCACGCAGCCAGCACCGCAGCCTAACGGTGCCTGGTGCTGCGTACTAAACAATTTTTTCCTGTGCCAGTGCGTTGCTGTACGGTGTCCTGCCTGCAGCTCGCACGGTACTTGTAAACTTGCACGCAGCCAGCACCGCAGCCTAACAGTGCCTGGTTCTGCGTAGTAAACAATTTTTTCCTGTGCCAGTGCGTTGCTGTACGGTGTCCTGCCTGCAGCTCGCACGGTACTTGTAAACTTGCACGCAGCCAGCACCGCAGCCTAACGGTGCCTGGTGCTGCGTACTAAACAATTTTTTCCTGTGCCAGTGCGTTGCTGTACGGTGTCCTGCCTGCAGCTCGCACGGTACTTGTAAACTTGCACGCAGCCAGCACCGCAGCCTAACGGTGCCTGGTTCTGCGTACTAAACAATTTTTTCCTGTGCCAGTGCGTTGCTGTACGGTGTCCTGCCTGCAGCTCGCACGGTACTTGTAAACTTGCACGCAGCCAGCTCCGCAGCCTAACGGTGCCTGGTGCTGCGTACTAAACAATTTTTTCCTGTGCCAGTGCGTTGCTGTACGGTGTCCTGCCTGCAGCTCGCACGGTACTTGTAAACTTGCACGCAGCCAGCACCGCAGCCTAACGGTGCCTGGTTCTGCGTACTAAACAATTTTTTCCTGTGCCAGTGCGTTGCTGTACGGTGTCCTGCCTGCAGCTCGCACGGTACTTGTAAACTTGCACGCAGCCAGCACCGCAGCCTAACGGTGCCTGGTTCTGCGTACTAAACAATTTTTTCCTGTGCCAGTGCGTTGCTGTACGGTGTCCTGCCTGCAGCTCGCACGGTACTTGTAAACTTGCACGCAGCCAGCACCGCAGCCTAACAGTGCCTGGTTCTGCGTACTAAACAATTTTTTCCTGTGCCAGTGCGTTGCTGTACGGTGTCCTGCCTGCAGCTCGCACGGTACTTGTAAACTTGCACGCAGCCAGCACCGCAGCCTAACGGTGCCTGGTTCTGCGTACTAAACAATTTTTTCCTGTGCCAGTGCGTTGCTGTACGGTGTCCTGCCTGCAGCTCGCACGGTACTTGTAAACTTGCACGCAGCCAGCACCGCAGCCTAACGGTGCCTGGTTCTGCGTACTAAACAATTTTTTCCTGTGCCAGTGCGTTGCTGTACGGTGTCCTGCCTGCAGCTCGCACGGTACTTGTAAACTTGCACGCAGCCAGCACCGCAGCCTAACAGTGCCTGGTTCTGCGTACTAAACAATTTTTTCCTGTGCCAGTGCGTTGCTGTACGGTGTCCTGCCTGCAGCTCGCACGGTACTTGTAAACTTGCACGCAGCCAGCACCGCAGCCTAACGGTGCCTGGTTCTGCGTACTAAACAATTTTTTCCTGTGCCAGTGCGTTGCTGTACGGTGTCCTGCCTGCAGCTCGCACGGTACCTTCCATCTCTGTTAAAATATCTTAGCCTCTAGTGTGTACCTTTCACGAAATAGTACCTGCTACTTGTTTTACAAGCCCCCAGAAAGCCACCAGAAATTATAAAATGTCACACAAAAAACCAAATCCCAAAAAAAGTCTTGCTAAGGGACAGGGACGAGGTACAGGCATTGGTAGTCGTGGCCAACTATCCACCAGTTCGGGCAGACAGACGAGGATTGATCGATCGTTCCTCCTGTCTAACTTTCCCCGTCAGGAAAGTAAACGAGTATTGAGGCCGGAAGACGAACAGCATCTAACGTCTTGGCTGGCAGACAAGACCTCAACAACAGGTTCTTGCAGAACTCAAGGTTCCTTGAGCACTGTGTCTACTGTTGGTACATACCATGCTGGGTCATCTAATCCACAACCTCTTCACAGTTCCTCAGACCAACAGCAGCCCATGAAAATGTTGACACAGACATGGGTCACTCAGATGACTTATTTGGTACATATAATCCTTTACATGAATCCGGTTTGCCAGACTCCGTAGTAGATGAGATACTTGATGAAGACTTGTCCAATCATGGACAAGTTTTAGAGACACCCCGGCCACATGAACGTGTCTTTCAGCAAAGTCTTAGACCGTCTCAGGAGTTGGAGGATGATGATGATGAGACAGTGACACACTTGTCATCTGGGGAGCAAAATCTATCTTGTTATCGGGAAGATTTAGAAGAGGAAGGGGTTGATGATGAGACAACTGATCCCACGTGGAATGTTGCGATGCAGAGCCAGCAGAGCAGCACGGAGGAAGAAAGTGTGTATGTCCCACCAACAAAGGCACCAAGGCCTACTCCTCCCACCAGAACTGAAAGAGTCACCACTGTTGCCCAAAATGTGTCCACTGTGGCTCAAAATTTGTCAACTGTTGGACAAAATGTCTCAAATGTGGGCCTCAGTAATCCCTCAGGGAGTACAGTCAAGCCTAGAGGTCGGTCAGCCACTGTGTGGAAATTTTTTAAAGATGGGCCTTCTCAAGAAAATGTGGTCATCTGTACCATCTGCCATGCAAGGCTAAGCAGAGGCCACGGGAAAGGAAACCAGAGCACCAGCAGTATGCGGAAGCACATGGCTGGTCAGCACCCTATTCAGTGGTCAAAAGTGCAGCCTTCCACAACAGTGTCATCTGACCCAAAGACTGCGACGGTAACTCAGATACGTCCGTCACAATCAAGTGTTGCTGAAGCTGGTCCAGCTGATATGTACTCATCACAAGCAGCGGTTGCAGAGAGACTGAACACGAGTGCAGACAGTTCTCGGTCAGCAACATCCTTACAGTTATCAGTGACACAGCTGTACGAAAGGAAGCAGAAATACCACTCTTCCCACCCATTAGCCAAAAAAATAAATGCCCAGATAGCTAAGTTGTTAGCAGTCGAGATGTTGCCGTTTAGGCTTGTGGGTACCGACTCTTTCCGTGAGCTTTTGGCTGTGGCAGTACCACGCTACTCGGTTCCAAGCCACCACTACTTTTCACGTTGTGCCGTCCCCGCGTTACATGAGCATGTCATTAACAACCTCAAGCGTGCCCTCACCAACGCTGTAACCGGGAAAGTACACCTTACTACGGACACGTGGACAAGCAGTTCAGGACAGGGCCGG
>JARQOC010000002.1:139136404-139236142 GCA_033576535.1 Allobates femoralis
AGGAAGAGAGGAGCCCAGAGACTTCTTCTGTGACTGGGTTGAATGTGGAAAGTGAGCCGGAGGAAATGTGGGGAGAGGAGGGGGTAACAGCGATTTGAGGTTGGGAATTGATTTCCTGACGGATGTTTTCTATTTTCTTAGTGAAGTAAGAAGCCAGATCATCAGCACAGAGGTCAGTGATAGGGACCTGCACTTTAGGACTGAGGAGAGAGTGGAAGGTGTCAAAGAGTTTCTTTGGGTTGTTGGATAGCGAGGAGATTAGGGTGGTGAAGTAGGTCTGTTTGACGAGGTGGAGGGCAGAGGTGTAAGTTCTCAACCATAAATTTATAGTAAATGAAGTTTTCTGGTGTGCTGGTTTTCCTCCATAGGCATCAGCACTCCTAGAGCATCGCTGGAGGAATTGAGTTTGTGATGTGAGCCAGGGCTGTTTAACTCTGTATTTGGAGATTCTGAGGGTGAGGGGCACTACTTGATCCAGGGCGCTTCTGAGAGTGTCATTGTAGTGATTCACCGCCAGATCTGGACAGGAGAAGGAGGAGATTTGGGACAGTGATAAGATGAGAGAGTCTGTGAGTTTATGAGGGTTAATGGACTAGATAGAATGTGTGATAGGTCGGAGTGTGCTGGGGTGGGCGAGGATTTGTGAGCGTGAATAAGAGAATGTTGTGATAAGAGAGAGGAAGAGGCGAGTTATCTAAGGAGGAGGTTGAACAGAGCTGGACCAAGATCAGGTCAAGGGTGGTACCATCCTTGTGTGTCTCAGAGGTTGAGAACTGTGAGAGGGCAAGAGAAGTAGTTAGAGATAGGAGTTGGGATGCAGATGGGGAGATGGGGCTGTTTATTGGGATGTTAAAGTCTCCCAGAATAAGGGTTGGTAATTCTGAGGACATGAAGTGCAGCAGCCATGCAGAGAAATGGTCGAGGAACTGGGTGGGTGACCTTGGGGGGTGGTATACCACTGCTACTCTGAGGGGGAGGGGGTGGAAGAGCCTAATTGTGTGGCCCTCAAAAGAAGGGAATGAGAGTGATGGAGCTGGGGGGATGACTTGAAAAGTACATTGTGGGACAGGAGTAAGCCAACTCCACCACCATGTATGTTCCCAGGTCTCAGGGAATGGGAGAAATGTAAGCCTCCGTGAGAAATAACAGCAAGGGAAACCGTGTCTGAGTCCTGGATCCAGGTTTCAGTGAGGGCCAGCAGATTAAGAGAGTGATAAAGTAATTGTGGATGAAGGGAAGCTTGTTGCATACAGACCGTGAATTCCAGAGAGCGCAATTATAAGAGGGAGATGAAGGTGTGCAGGCAAAGTTGATAAGGTTAGCATGGTTTCTATGTGTGGTGGGGGAGGGGTTGAAGTTGGTGGAGGGTGGACCACGATTGGGAGAGATATCACCTGACAGGAGCAGCAGTAGAGAGGGAAAGAGCAAATATATTTTTTTTAATTGTGACATTGTTTAATATGCAATACCCTGGAATATGATGGTCTGAGATTAACTAGTGCGTTGAATAGAGTATGGGAGCTTAATAAAGTAGAGGGAACGAGAGAAGGGCTTATGTGGATGAGGGTGATGGAGGGGGGATGAGGTGGTAAAGATGAATGTCAATGACACATAGGAAGATAGCCATTGAAATAAAGGACATGGTTTAAAAAAAAAAATTGAATAAAAAAAAAAATTTATGAGAGTGTGTTACATGACTCCCGCTCTGACTAACTGCCATGAAGTAACTGCAAGCCACTTTGCATGAGATGCCACACGTGCAAACCCCCCTACACAGACTTTTGTGGCCCTATAGCCTCCAGGGCCAAGGTGCGACTGCAACCCTTGCACCTGTTGTACTCACGCCCCTGGTGCCCACATTCGGGATTAGCAGTGTGTTTTTGCTGCGTCCAAAACACTGTGCGGATTTATAGATACCGTGTTTCCCCGAAAGTAAGACCCTGTCTTACATTTTTTTGGGGGCCAAAAGTGGCCCCCTGTCTTACTTTCGGGGGGGGTCTTATATTGGCAGCCCCAGCCTACTCACATACACACACACACACACACCGTATATAGTCATGTATAAGCCGAGGGTGGGAAATACAGCAGACCGCCACCCCGGTATACAGCCCCCAGCACAAGTATACAGCCCCCAGCAGTGTGGTACACAGCCCAGCAGTGTGGTACACAGCTCAGCAGTGTGGTACACAGCCCAGCAGTGTGATATACAGCCCAGCAGTGTGATATACAGCCCAGCAGTGTGGTATACAGCCCAGCAGTGTGGTATACAGCTCAGCAGTGTGGTATACAGCCCCCCTCCTGCTGGCACACTGCCCCCCAGCTCTGAGGCCCCCCTACTGCTGGCACACTGCCCCCCCAGCTCTGAGGCCCCCTGCTGCTGGCACACTGCCCCCCTGCTGCTGGCACACTGCCCCCCTGCTGCTGGCTCACTGCCCCCCTGCTGCTGGCACACTGCCCCCCTGCTGCTGGCTCACTGCCCCCCTGCTGCTGGCACACTGCCCCCCTGCTGCTGGCACACTTCCCCCCCCAGCTCTGAGGCCCCCCTGCTGCTGTTTACATCTTACCCTCCAGCGTCTTCTTGCAGCAGCCAGCGCGTCGGTCCTCCGGTCCCGTCTTCATCTGTTTCCCGGATCATGTGACCCGTCGCAGCGCATGACGTCATCGCTAGTGTGACCGGCCGGTCACATGATCCGGGAAACAGCTGAAGACGGGACCGGAGGACCGACGCGCTGGCTGCTGCAAGAAGACGCTGGAGGGTAAGATGTAAGCAGCAGCAGGGGGGCCTCAGAGCTGGGGGGGCAGTGTGCCAGCAGGAGGGGGGCCTTACATTAGCCCCCCCCCCGGTTGTAAGGCCCTATATTCGGGGGAGGCCTTACATTAGCAGGCCCCCCCTTTACCCTAAGCGGCCTTACAATCGGGGGGGCTTACTTTCGGGGAAACACGGTATCACAGTACGGACAGTACGGATTTATAGATATCACATGCCCATTGTGCTTGTTTTGTTCACAGCATAAACTGACTTGTTGCGCAGCTTCCGGAGCCGCAGCATGTCAATTTATTCTTGCGGAGACGTGAGTGTTCTCAGGGAGAGAACACATCAAAAATACCCTGCACCCAGAAATCTGACCTGACGCTGCGTTCTCCAGCATTGGACGCCAGCATCTCCGCAAGAGAAAATACTCCGTCCAGAACACTGGTACTGCTGATCATGTGAACTCACCTCTGGCAGTATTACTATTATTATTATGACTATGAAAGTCATCATAAAAATGAATGGAAAAAAATGCACTAAAAACGCACTGAACCTAGTTTAATATGTGCAGAACATGCAATATAAACTTCACCAACCACTCATCATATGTCTGTGCAGTATTTGCAGCAGAAATATTTGCACCAAAAACACATCTTTTCAGAGGAAAAACACTGAAATCATGTGCATTTTTAAAATGCTTGTTTATGTGGCGCCCCTGCGACCAGGGTGGCCACATAGGGAACTGCAGCCAGGTAGGAATAAAAGACAGTTGCACAACAAACACCCTCACAGACATCCCACACACCACTAGGAGGCAGCACCAAACCCGGAGCCCGGAACTCTAGGCGGGCAAGGGGTGGTGGGTTTAGAGGACAGTGGGTGGGAGCGCATGTAGGTCACAGAAACCATGGAGAGAAAGCTCGTCCATAGCCAGCACCCCAGGAGAGTGTGAGGAACGAGACAGATCAGCAGCACTGACTAACTAGGAGAGGAGTCTTCCCTACTGAAGCAGGAGTCATACGGGTCAGAGGGAGCCTGATAGTGCCTTGCGGGAGAGGGCTATTGGAGGCTAGGTACACTGCAGAGTGTTGGCTCTGACGGGGAACCGAAGATTTACCCAGTATCCCCAGATTCACCAACGGGGAGCTACAATTCTAAGTTGGGGTTCCCACCCAAAGGACAGAAAGCACAGTTGCAACCACGAGGACCCACAAGGGTCCGAGCTACTGCTACACTGTCCGGAGACACACACACAGAAAGAGATCACAGCCTGGAAAGGATACTAGAGAGAGTGAGGGGTCGCAGCGTGACAACCTGGCTACAGGGAGTTTAGTAGAAACCGGAGTAGAATGCCTGTAACTCGTGTTAAGAAGTGAACTGTACTGAAGAATACTGTGAACTGCTTACAGAGAACTGACAAGTAAACCCGGTGAACCCTGCCTGTGTGTCTGTGTTTAATTCCAGGGATAAAGAACTGTTTTATTACCTTTCATTCCTGTCATGAGCAGCCCGACCCGCGGCGGGCTCATCCATCTGGCTGCAGCCCATCCATCCTCCTGGCAGAAGAAGCGCTGCAGTGGTGGTCCCATCATTGACCACACACTGTGGGTGGCGTCACGACAAACTGTATCCTTTGTATATATCTCCTTTTACTTGTGAGAACACACGGTCCAGACCAGGACCTCCGTGACATCCCCCAGCAGCGACCCGGTCTGGTACCGAGTACCCCGTCCGAGAGGGCTCCACATTTACACATTTTTCCCTGTCCCTTTGATTGGGTGTAAAATGCTGAAAGGATTGACATGCTGCACATCTGAAATTGTTTCAAATCTGCAAGGGAAAAGTAAGCATGTGCATAAGGTTTCAGAAATCTAATTTGTTTTCCTGCTGCTGGAAACTGCCAAATATTGGTGCAGACATTTGTTTAAAGAGAACCTGTCACCCCCCTTGGGCATTTTAACCTGTGCCTGCCAGCTTACACATAATGTAAATGGGGTTCTAGTAACCCCTCTATTTGCCCAGACATGCCTCACATACCTCAGAAAATAACATTTATTGTGTCCAGCGCTGGCCTCCTATTGAGACTGGGAGGCTGCTATTTAGTCCTGATGGACGATGTGCTCGTCGCCCGCCCCTCCAGGCTGCAAAACCTGCCCTGCACTATTTAATATTTTCATCCAGAATGTCTCTGTACTTGGCTGCATTCATGTTTCCTTAAATTCCAACCAGTCGTCCTGTCCCTGCAGCTGAAAAACACCCCCATAGCATGATGCTGCCACCACCATGTTTCACTGCTGGGATTGTATTGGGCAGGTGATGAGCAATGCCTGGTTTTCTCCACACATACTGCTTAGAATTATCACCAAAATGTTCTATCTTCGTCTCATCAGACCAGAGAATCTTATTTCTTATAGTCTGGGAGTCCTTCATGTGTTTTTTAGGAAACTCTATGCGGGCTTTCATATGTCTTGCTCTTATTTCCGTCGGGCCACTCTGCCATAAAGGCCTGACTGGTGGAGGGCTGCAGTGATAGTTGACTTTTTGGAATTTTCTTCTATCTCCCTACTGCATCTCTGTAGCTCACCCATAGTGATCTTGGGGTTCTTCTTTACCTCTCTTACCAAAGCTCTTCTCTAACTATTTCTCAGTTTGGCTGGACGGCCAGGTCTAGGAAGACTTCTGGTTGTCTCAAACATCTTCCATTTAAGGATTATGGAGGCCACTATGCTCTTAGGATCCTTAAGTACTGCAGAAATTCTTTTGTAACGTTGGCCAGATCTATGCCTTGCCATAATTCTGTCTCTGAGCTCCTTGGGCAGTTCCTTTGACCTCATGATTCTCCTTTGGTCTGCATGCACTTTGAGCTGTTAGGCCTTATATAGACAGATGTGTGCCTTTCCAAATCAAGTCCTATCAGTTTAATTAAACACAGCTGAACTCCAATGTAAGAGTAGAACCATCTCAAGGAGGATCACAAGGAAATGGACAGCATGTGATTTAAATATGAGTGTCTGAGCAAAGGGTCTGAATACTTCTGACCATGTGATATTTTAGTTTTTCTTTTTTAATAAATTTGCAAACATTTCTGGGGGGGGGGGTTTCAGACAAGATGCGGTACAGAGTGTACATTAATGAGAAAAAATGAACTTTTTTGAATTTACCAAATAATTGCAATGAAACAAAGAGTAAAAAATTTAAAGGGGTCTGAATACTTTCCGTTCCCCCTGTATATATACCAGGATGGGGACATATATACCAGGATGTGAGATATATGTGCTAGGATGGGCCCAGGATGGGAGACATATATACCCAGATATGCAACAGATACACCAAGGTGGGGGACATACAATATATACCAGGATAGAAGACAATATTATCTTGCATCGGGGTCCGTCAGACTCTAGTTACACGACTGCTGTGGGGGGTTCTTATATAGTGTGGGGGTCATTTTACAGTGTGTGAACCATTGTTTTGAGGGAGCTGTGGAGCCATTATACTGTGTATAGGGGAGGTGCAGGAGCATCATACTGTATATAGGGAAGGCATAGGGGCTGTGTACATGGGAGGACTCAGCAGACATTGTTAAGTAGGCACTTAACCATTCTTGTTATAAGGCATTCAGGATATTGTGACTGTCAAAAGGTGAACACGGGGCATTATTACTTTCTAGGAGCAAAACTTTTCTAGGGCACGTGCAAAAGGCATTAATATTTTCTAGGGGGCAATATTACTACATGGAGGGCACAAAGGCATTATTACCATGTAAGGGGCACAGTAGTGGTATTATTATGTGTAGGGCATAGTAGCAGCATTATTTTGTAGGAGGCATGTATTATGTCATTAGTGATATGTGGGGGGGCACAGTAGTGAAATTATTATTTGGAAGATACAGTGGTGGCATTATTATGTGTGGGGCATAATGTTGGGATTATTATGTAGAGGACACAGTGGTGGCATTATTATGTGCGGGCACAGTGGTGAGATTATTATGTGGGGGGCAAAGTGGTGGCATTATTATGTGGGGACACATTGATAGCATTATATTGGCATTAATATGTAGGGGAACAGTGGTGATATTATTATGTTATTATGTGGGGGACACAGTGGTGGCATCATTATATGGGGGACAGTCGTGATATTATTATAGTTGGGACACAGTGGTGACATTATTATATAGGGGCACAGTGGTGGCATTATTAAGTGGAGGGCACAGTGGTGACATTAAGTGGAGGGCACAGTGGTGGGATTATTATGTGAAGGACACAATGGTGGCATTATTATGTGAAAGGCACAGAGGTGGCATTATTATGTGAGGGGCACAGTGGTGGGATTTTTATGTGGAGGGCACAGTGGTGGCATTATATGGGGGACACAGAGCTGACAATATTTTATAGGGGTACAGTGGTGAGATTATTATGTGGGGGGCACCCAGGGGCTGGGCCTTCTTGAGGCTACATCACGGGGATTACAGGGACCGAGAACCAGCTCTGTGACTCTGGTGGTGTCATTAAAAGTTTGGTGTGGGTGTCTCTGAGGGATAGGGATCTGGCATGGAGGGTTCATTCTGGGTAGGGATGACTGGACCTGGGATACTTGTTAATTTATACGTGATGCCACCCGTAGGTGTGGCTATAACTGGCCACCGCTGCTCGACAGTCTTTCTAGGGGCCGATGGTTGTGAGGCATCAATGTTCTTAAGCCCTCTACGGGTAGGGCTGACCCCTAAAGTGGCCAAAGGTACCTGAGTGAGTTGGTAGTCATGTTTCTGGAGCTTCTGATGCGTAAAAAAAGTTCACAGGCACAGCGGTTGCAGTCTTCAGTTCTTTTACTCACAGTCTTTGTGTAACAGCCCGCTGAGCACTGGGTTCTCAGAGGCAGGGATCCAGCTACTCACTGGTAGTAGGATGGTACGTAAACGGCACCCCTTCTCTGCCCTTTCCAGGTCGTCTCACACAGCGCTTGCCTCACCTGTCCTGCCTTGTGCCTCGCCACGTAGAGCCAGTGACTGTGGGCTTTTCCTAGGGGTTCCTCTGCAGTGTCTCCCCTTAGCCCGATGGTTGCTACCTTTTCAGCAGATGTGCGCAGTTGTTGACCGTGTCACCATGAAAGTGTTACACAGTCTCCGGGTTGCTAGCTGAGCCTGGTTTTCTCCACTAGTCTTTTGGGTTACCGGTGCCCCTTGTGGCCTAGTCCCTCCATTTGCCTGCACCTGACAATGGATATGAGACCCACGGGTGGATTGCTCATTTCCCGTGCCTCTTGGACCCCCTTTTCCTACTGGAGCCACTTGGGTGATGTTCTGCTCTAGGGTTCGGCCTTAGGACGCACTCCGACTTGCTCCAGACCTTTGGACACTTCTCAGGTGTACGTTCTCTAGCTTCCCTCCAACTCGACCTTGGTGTTCAATAGCCTCTCCTCAGCTGTTCTACCACCTCTCCACAGTTGGTCACTGTCTTCTTCCGTTCAGCTGTCATCTCCTGCGTTCTAGATGTTTCCCACTCTTTTTATACCCTCGGTCACGTGTCCCACATCATCTACATGTGTTCTTCCTGGCCTCACTCCTCCCAGGTGCTCCCTCAAACTACTTCCTTCACCACCCAACCCCACTACAATCATTCCTAGTGTGGTCTGGGTGTCCTGGTAAAAGTCTGTACCCCCCTTACCAGTGAGTGGGATACTACACCCTAACAAGGGGCGCAGTAACTCTGTGGCGACTGGATCTGCAGGGGTGCCAATAAACATAGCCTAAGGGTATGGGCACACATTGAGTATTTGCTATATTTTTGCTTTTCTTTCTGTGCAGTTTTTTCACAAAACTGAATGGTTTCCCAAAACGAGCAAAATGAATGAAATTTCTGAAGTCTCATGCAAAACTGATTAAAGACCCATACAAAAAATGTGTCAAAAAGGCATCATATGCACTGCAAAAACATGCATATTTTATGTTTTCCTCAAATGTGTAATGTGCGCACATACCCTAAGCAACATTCCCACAATAAGTATTTTGTGAGCTTTTAATGTTACAGATTTTGTGCACCTATTATAGGTTACTTGCCTTTTTTAGTGCATTTTTCAGTGTGATTTTGTACATGCATTTTTATCTTATTTTTTTGTAATTTTTTTCGTGTCATATATTAAATAAACTGCTTTGTTTCAAGTGATAGGCACGTGTGGATTACATGTGATTTTCAGGGCCACGTCACACACACAGATATTTGTGCAGATATTGTTCGGTGATCTCTGGTTGCAGTGAAATCATGGATACATTGCTCCATTTTGTGGCTGTGTACAAATGTAACAATGTGTTCATGATTTCACTGCAACCAGAGATCTGCGAACAATATCTGCACAAATATCTGTGTGTGTGACGTGGCCCTTACTTGCAGATTTTCCACATCTAATGTAACTCTATGGAGAAAATCCTCACATAAAATTCAACATATCAACAAGAGAAATTGACATGTTTCAGGTTTGAAGCACGCACCGCAGGTCAGTTTGGTCCGCCAAAAAAACAAAACAAAGTAAATTTCCATCTAAATCCCATAATCTACTATTATGGTATTAAAAATTCCCTGCTGTTTCCTCAATACACTATGTATCAGCTATTCTATATTTTTCTTCCACATTTCCGGTCTGATGATGCTTTATTTGAGAATCTTAACGCATGCTGGGGGATACTCAAACAAAACGTCATCAGAACAGGGCGCAGAGGCTGAGATCGCTGTCACACTCCCTTCCCCCTACCTGAAACAGTGTCATCACTGATCTATTTTTTTTCTTGCCATCTTTTCCAGTTTTGTAGCCTTTTGATTTCAAAGTGTCAAAATTAGAGCAAATATCCACAAGAAATCTGTCTTTAACCCCTTCACAACCTATGACGTACATGTTCGTCATAGGCTATCTCCCACACTTTAATGCAAGCTCATGCTCTGAGCCCGCATCATTCCCTGCACATCTCAGCTGACATCATCAGCAGAGATGTGTATCTAGCAGTGGCGATCAGATCTGCGATCTGATTGCTGCTGTTAACCCATTGGATCAATGAATGACAGTGCAATCCAAAGCCCCCCGCCGTGATGACATGATCTCAATCTATTACATCCTGAGGTCCTGTAGTGACCCCGGAAGCTCTCTAAGACACTTCCTGTGGTGGCTCGCTAGCAGCAGAATCCACAGTGATCATGTTCCCTATGTACTGAAGGGCTGCAGCTCTTCAGTACATTGGACAAGTGATCAGACTGTGCAGCACTGAGGCCCTCTAGTGGCCAGTATAAAATAAAGAGAAAATAAAAAAAGTTTTTAAAGATATGAAAAAAAAACCACAAAAGTTCAAATTACCCCTCTTTTACCCCATTGAAAATAAAAGTATTAAAAGTATTTAAAAAAACTAAAAAATACACATATTTGGTATTGCCGCATTTAGAAATACCTGATCTATCAAAATATAAAATCAATTAATCAGTAAGTCAGTTACGGTAAACTGTGTCACGAAAAAAAAAGTCCAAATACTAAAATTATGTTTTTTTGGACTTTTCTAGCAGAATGTGAGAACGCACAGTTTGGGCCATACAATGGAACACCCCATTAATTCTCTACATAATGTAGTTTTCTAGAGTAATATTTTTTTTTACCTGCCACTTGGTTTTTAGTTTTTCCCCTCCTGCTAATCTTGTGCACTATTGGTCCGGTCCTGTAGTGCCAGGTTCAAGTAAACAAAGTAGTTCTTTCTGTATAAGAACATTCTATACTGTGACCTCAATGTTAAGTAGTAAGGTCACATGGAAGGAAGTCCTTGTAGAAACTGGCTGTGTATGTTACTATGGCAACCCCAGATCTAGCAGATTATACTCCTGTAAAATTGTGAAATGAGCGTAAAACAACTCATATGTTTATGAGAGTATCATTAGTTTTTTAGTTTTTAATCCCATATTCAGAAATCACAATATGTTTTTCTTTGCAATAATTTTAAACATACGATATGTAAATGTAGACATAATTAATCTTAAAGGGGTTGTTCAGGGGAAAATGGTAATTTTACCCTTGAATTGGTATATTAAAAAGTAACAAATAAATCTATACTCATCTACCAGGCCGCTCTGTAGTCTGACTTTATACTAGAAGGAAATTCTCACCATTAAAAGCATCAGTATGACCACTGGACCTGTCATTTCCCACTGTGATCAGGTGACGTCAGCAGCGCATACTTGGTGATAAAGAAAAGAAAAATGTTTTTTTTTCCTTCAACCATAGATGCACCTTTTTATTCACTGTATAAGTAGGAAGAGTAAAATATACCATATTTATTTTCATGATGTACCGTATATGTACAGTAAGTTAGGTTTTAGTTCCCATTTAAAGGGAATCTCTCAGCAGGTTTTTCTATGTAACTGAGGACATCAAGCTGTGAAGGTACCGTCACACAGGGACATATCGCCGGCGATGTTGCCGGGGATCGCGGGAGCGCGCATCCCTGACAACATCGCCGGGGAGATGTCAGACGGAGCAACTTACCGGCGATGTCGCCGGCTAGTTGCCGCGGCTATCGCTCGCTGGGTGGCCCAGCAACCCAGCGAGCGATAACTCGCAATGTTGGAGATAGGCGGAATCGCCCGCAACATTGCAGGTTGTCGCGTTACACAGGGCGATCAGGCATGATCGCCTCAGCAACATCGCCAGATTTCCCAACATTGTTGGGAAACCTGCCGATGTGACTCAGGCGATTTTCCCCCTGATTATCGCCCTGTCACACGCGGCAATTCGCCGGCGATGTCGCCGCAACCTGGCCACTCCCCTCGGTTGCCGGCAACATCGCCGGCGGTATGTCCCCGTGTGACGGTACCTTAAGGGTTACAAAACTGTGTCTCTCTTATCAGGCTATGTGTAAAGGCCACTTTAGGCTGGTTTCACACTGCGGTTTTTCACTGATCAGGTTCGATCAGGTTTGTGTGCCAAAACCAGGAAAGGAACTCGCAGAGAAAAACTATAATTGAAAGATTGACACCTGTTCTAGGTTTTGGAGTCACTCCTGGTTTTGAAACACAAAACCTGATCGAACCTGACCTGATCTGACCGCAGTGTGAAACCAGCCAAAGGGGGCCGTCACACGCTGCGACATCTTTAGCGATATTGTAAGCGATCACGTGCACGCGCGATCGCTTACAATATCGCTCACATCGCTGGTGAGATGTCACACAGACAGACTCACCAGCGATGTGGATCCGCGATCTCGCTGGTAACTATGGTACACATCGGGTAACTAGGGCCGCGCGTCGCTTAGTTACCCGACGTGTACCATAGTTACCATCTCCCAGCATAGGCGCGGTCGCTGGGAGATGGATCATCGTGGTGTCATACACCACGATGAAGGAGATCGTTGCATCGTTCATCGCTAGATCTGAGAACCGGAGCTCAGATCAGCGATGTCACGATCAAGCGATTTACCATCGTAAATCGCTTGATTACATGCAACGATATCTTGCCCGATATCGCTTAAGCGATCAAAAAGGAGATCGCTTAAACGATATCGGGCAAGATATCTCACCGTGTGACGGCCGCCTTACACACACCAACTTATCTGTCCAACTTCTGACCAACTTACTGGTTGCAGTGAAATCATGGACACATTGCTCCATTTTGTGGCTGTGTACAATGGAACTATGTGTCCATGATTTCACTGCAACCAGTAAGTTGTTCAGAGGTTGGACGGATAAGTTGGTGTGTGTAAAGTGGCCCTTATTGTTTAAGTAAATTAAAGAGTATATCACCAGGTGATTACTATTACACCATTTCAAGACTTCTTTGTCACATGTACTGCAGTCTGACAAGTTCCCTGCTATCAGTGACACTTCACACTCAATGCACAATCTCTACTGGGTGGGGGCAGGTCTTCCAGCTCTGTTACATACCTTAAATGAAATGATTTAATTGCGTAAGAACAGATACAATCCATAATCTCTGTGATCATTGGATTCAGGGTTTCTTTGCCTACATTATATTGCTGTCAGATGAGGTATCAAAACCCTGCTGGCATTATCCCTTCAAGAGAGTTTGGGTTTTTTTTAGCAAATTTTATTTTGTCTTTATAGACAAGCTGTGAATAAATTTAATAACACAGATGGCTTACAATATTGAAAAGATCATTTTCACCTAATATACAATATACGTAAATCTGTATCACAATGGCTGTATAATTCTTTTCAAAGTTTAAACTCATTTACCACCTTTGAATGCTGCTTCACACCTCCTCAAAGTTCCTCCTCCCTTCTTCTGCTTGTGAGCTTTCACACTGCTCAGAACAAGCTATAGTGGTCAGTCAGTCTGATGGCGGGTTTACACACACCAATTTATCTGTTCAATCTCTGAACCAATCTCTGGTTGCAGTGAAATCATGGATACATTGCTCCATGTTGTACACAGCCACAAAATGGAGCAATGTGTCCATGATTTCACTGCAACCAGAGATTGGTTAAGAGATTGAACAGATAAATTGGTGTGTGTAAACCCACCATAAAGGCCCAGTTACACGGCAAAACGTTGAAACGATGTCGGCAACGATCTCGGGGGCGTGCGGTTGTTTTTGATATCATCTCAACATCGCTGGTGAGATGTCACACGTGTAGATATTGTGGACAACACACCAACGATGTTGTGAGCAGGGATCGTTCGCAAACCCCGCAAACGATCCCTGCTCATTGCTGTGAATGGGCGAAGTTGTCCAAGACATCGTTATCGCGGTGTCACACAGGACAATGCAGCAGGTTGCTGGAATTGAGATCGTCAGATTTTCCAACATGTTGGTAAGTCTGTCAACTCTGATTCCACGATTTATCGTTGCAACTTGCCAGAGTCACACGCAACGAGGCTGGAAAGGCATCGCTAGTATGCCTCCAAACCCGTGACGTATCAGGGATGTCGTTGATGATATCGTGCTGTGTAACGGGGCCTTAAGTGAGCAGAGAATGATTATACTTGAACTCATGACCACTCTCACCTTTTGGCTGAAGTCACAAAGCCATATGACTCGCACAAGGATTACATCAAAATGCTCTGCTTGCTGTGCTCTCTTTACCCAAGAGGTACAGCAGCATTGAAATACATGAAGCTAACAAATTCAGGTCAGTAAGAGCCACCGGCCAGTCTGGACAGTGCGATGCGATCCCCGCATGAAACACACAACAGTGTGACTCTAGCCATTTGGCTATATCATCCTGATTTTCACCAATCTGTTCTGCATTTTAAAAGTAAGTGTAATATACTCACTGTCAGGCTTCAGCTCTTACTGGTTCCAGCACTCATCACATGGTCACTCCACTCAAATGCAATTTTCATACGGTCGTGTGACAGTTTTTCTTCCTGCTTCTCTCAGTTGTTCATTGAACATTGGAAGAGCATCTCATTAGCTTGTGACTATGTGTGCAAATCTTGTATGAATGACTGGTCACATAATGACTACTCAGTCCACTTTGTGGGGGGGAGTGGAGTGCAGAAGTGGAGTTTTTCCAAAGTGGACAGTCGGACTGTTGAAGGTTCGAAAGGGGTAGGTGGAGGTAGAGCAGGGGTAGAGAGGGGGCTGGGTGGAGCCTCAAGGGGCCCCCAAAAGGTTGCCAGTATCCGGCTCTGAAATTCCTAATGGCAGTCCTGCGCCTATCCATTGCCAGTTTCTCCAGCCTAGCTATGCAGTTGTCATTTTAATGTTTATTATAAAACCACATGTATGCAAAAACTATTACCGCCCACTGATAAAGAAAATAGGAATGCTATTGTATTAATAATATTATTGCTATGATATTAGTGAGTAATCCTGAATGACACATTGTGGTCTGTGATTCATTTCCATCTATTCAGAAGGTCTGGTCCAGTGTGTATATTTACATCCACGGTGAACTCTCTTCAAAAAAACTCTTCTTTGAGAAAACATTTGCCTTAAGCGGCCGTCACACGCTACACATTTTAAGCCCGATATCGTTTAAGCGATCTCCTTTTTGATCGCTTAAGCGATATCGTTTGGGCATCGTTGCATGTAATCAAGCGATTTTACAATGTAAAATCGCTTGATCGTGACATCGCAGATATGAGAGCAGGAGCTCATATCTAGCGATGAACGATTTAACAAACAGCTTCATCGTGGTGTATGACACCACGATGAACGATCTCCCAGCGGCAGAGCCTATGCTGGGAGATGGTACCTATGGTACACGTCGGGTTACTAAGCGCGGCGCGGCGCCTAGTAACCCGATGTGTACCATAGTTACCAGCGATATCGCGGCTCCACATCGCTGGTGAGTCTGTCTGTGTGACAGCTCACCAGCGATGTGAGCGATATTGTTAGCGATCGCGCGTGCACGTGATCGCTAACAATATCGCTCACGATATGGATGAGTGTGACGGCCGCTTTATTGAGGTATTATGTTCTGTGACAGATTTTAATACCATTACATATTATGCATATAGATAGAGGCATAAGTACTATAGGTGCAGGAGTTACAATCACACCCAGGCCCTGGAGCTTAGAGGACCCAAAAAGTCCCTTAGGCCTGTATGGAAAAACAATGCTATTAAACACTTACAATATGTGGGGACCCTGTTGAAGCCATTGGGGCATATGAACTTCAAGTTATGCCACTCTACATAGGCTACTTTCTTTGGAAGGCCTCTTGTCTACAAGACTAATCTTCACTGCAATGTTGGATGGTCTTCCCAAAGAGTTTTCTTTGTATCTCACAATTTTCCTGCCTAAGGGCCCTTTCACATCAGCGGTATTTTTAAATCGCGGCAGATGCGGTGAAAAAAACGCATCTGCCGCAATTACCGCATAACCGTGACACTTGCGGCACACTTGCAGCAAGCCCCATGCAATGTCTATGCTTGCAGCGTTTTTTTTCGCGGCCGCACCTGCCGCAAGTGCCGAAACCGCACTTGCCGCACCTGCCGCACCCTTACCGCAAACCCCAAAGACATTGCATGGGGCTTGCCGCAAGTGTGCCGCAAGTGTCGCGGTCATGCGGTAATCGCGGCAGATGCGGTTTTTTCACTGCATCTGCCGCGATTTGAAAATACCGCTGATGTGAAAGGGCCCTTACATTGCTAAAAGTTATAATAACTGATTCTTTAGTCTGTCTTATTGTGGTGAGCAGTAATTGAGCTCTATTAAAACTGTCATTAAGGATCTCCAAAGTCTTCTGATGGCAAGTTTGGGAACTAGAGTCAGACAGGCCTTAAGCGGCCGTCACACGCTAAGATATCTCATGCGATATTGTAAGCGATCACGTGCACGCCCGATCGCTTACAATATCGCTCACATCGCTGGTGAGATGTCACACAGACAGACTCACCAGCGATGTGGACCAGCGAGATCGCTGGTTACTATGGTACACATTGGGTTACTAGGCGCCGCGCGTCGCATAGTAACCCGACGTGTACCATAGTTACCATCTCCCAGCATAGGCTCTGCCGCTGGGAGATCGTTCATCGTGGTGTTATACACCACGATGAGACTGATCGTGAAATCGCTCATCGCTAGATCTGAGCTCCGGAGCTCAGATCACGATTTTGCGATTTCATCAATTATCGCTCATCATATATTGCCGTCACACGCAGAGACATCGTTGACGCGATGTTAAATCTGGCGCGTTCAAGCGATATCTTTCGCGATATCTTAGCGTGTGACGGCCGCTCTAGAGCAAAATTTGAATTTGGGCCCCACTCCTGCATGTTTGTCAGATGTGTGGGCCCATGTAGCATTCTAAATTCTTTAAAGGCATGTGTTACCCCTCCATTGTGTAGTACTGTCACCCATACTGGTATATATCTCCCCCATCATAATTAATATATATAATAATATATATATTATAATATTTATATAATTTTAATGGAAGTGCTGTCTGTTTTTTTTCCTCTATTTGATGTGTTGGGTGGTTGACTCCACATCTAGAATTTGCTCTCCAGCCTCCCTTCTGAGCCACGGTGGATACCTGAAGTGAAGTGGTATGTTCCTGCTATTGCCCGCTGTGACGGAGACCCCTAGGTATATTATAATATATCTACTATATAATTGCCTAATGGCCACTTCCATCTGAGGCCAAAATCGTGCGCCGCAGACGGAAGTGGCCAGTATGCAAAAGAGTCGCTCTGTGCGCAAATTAAAAATTTGCGTGCCGCGCGGCTCTCCTCACAGCCCCCCGCTCCTCCAGCCCACGCTCCCTGCGGCCCCCTGCTCCCCGCGGCCCCTGCCCCACCATCCTGCCCCCCCGGCTCCATCCTGCCCCCCCCCCGGCCACCATCCTGCCCCCCCGCCACCATCCTGCCACGCTTACTCCATCCTGCTCCGCTCACTCCATTTTGCCCCGATCGCTCAATCCTGCCCCCCCGCCACCATCCTGCCCACCCCCCCGGCTTCATCCTGCCTCCCCCGGCTCCATCCTGCCCCACCCCCCACCACCATCCTGCCCCACTTGCTCCATCCTGCCCCGCTCACTCCATCCTGCCCCCCCACCTCCATCCTGCCTCCCGCCTCCACCCTGCCCCCCCGCCACCATCCTGCCCCCCGCCACCATCCTGCCCCACTCACTCCATCCTGCCCCCCCACCTCATCCTGCCTCCCGCCACCATTCTGCCCCCCCGACTCCATCCTGCCCCGATCCATTCTGCCCACACTGATTAGTCGCGCCCGGCCACTGAACACCGACACCGCCACACAATACTGACACTACTGCACACCGACACCGCTTCACACCGACACTGCTGGCTCCATCCTGTCCCGCTGGCTCCATTCTGTTCCGCTCCTTTCTGCCCCTGGTGACTGAACACCGCCACTGCCGCACAGCGACACCGCCGCACACCAACACCGTCACACACCAACACCGCTGCACAACACTGACACCGCCACACACCGCAGACACCGCTTAACACCGACACCGCTTCACACCGACACCACCGCACACCGGCACTGCTGGCTCCATCCTGCCCTGCTCACTCCATCCTGTCCCGCTCCATTCTGCCCCCGCTGACTGGTCTCGCCCGGTGACTGAACACGGACACCGCCACACACCGACACCACCGCACACCAACACCACTGCTGCTGTACAGCTATAATGCTGTACTCAGACACCGCCGAACACAGACACCGCCAAACACAGACGCCGCCAAACACAGACGACGACGCACACCAACACCGCCGCACAACACTGATAGTGTACAGCAGTGTCGGTGTGCAGCAGTGTTGGTGTTGTGCGGCAGTGTCGGTGTGCAGCAGTGGTGGCGTTCGTGTGGCGGCGGTGTCTGTGTGCGGTTGGTGTTGGTGTGTGGCGGTGTGGGGCTCAGTGTACAGCTGTACACTGCTGTACACTAACTCTGCTGTACACCAACACTGCCGCACAACACTGATAGCGCCGCACACCGCCACCGCTGCACACCAACACTGCCGCACAACACCGACACTGCTTCCCACCAACACTGCTGTACACTGACACTGCTGTAGGTATCTACTATATAATTGCCTAATCGTGTCTGTCTGTCCAGAAAATCGCGTGCCAGCACTCATTGGTCGCTGCCAGCCGCGGCAACCAATGAGTGAAGCGTGTGCAAAACAGCCGCACGCATTCAAAACTCGCGCCAAGCTGGAACCTTGCAGCGGCGACGCATCAGCATCGCTATCGCCAGGATACACGCGTCCGTCCGCGGCTATCATTGGGAGATCCAACGGTAGCTGCGGCTCATCTACTGCCGCACAGAGGTCCGCGGCGAGCCAGCTGGGAGATGACCGGCGTCAGCTTACAGCCGTAGTACCCCTACCACCACATTGGAACACCCACATTATGGGTATTCCTATATGGCGGCCGGAATTCAAATCCCCCGCCAAGACGCGCTACTTCTCTGATTAGTTGTTGCGTCTGGCGGCGACCAATAAGCGGAGCACGGCTTGGTATATTGACGTGCAATTTCGACTGCCGCTCATAGTGTGACACACTTCTCTGCTGTTTACAAGGCTGTCAGTCATAGTGTCACGCAGTTCACTCCTGTTTACAAGGTTGTCAGTCATAGTGTGACACAGTTCCCTCCTGTTTACAAAATATTATGCGTTAGAATCGGGCCACCATCTAATATATATATATATATATATATTAATATATATATATATACACACAGTGTATATGTATATATATCCTCCATCCTCAAATATATGTCCCCCAACCTGCTCCCATTCCCCCTTGTAGACACCGGCGTTATTGTACTGTATTGTATAATGTGATGTGTGTGTAATGTGAACTGTGGTGTGTAATGTGTGTTTGGACATGTGTTTGCAGTGCTTAAATGTATTTGCTTGACATAGGTGAAGATAGAGTTAATGGTTGGAACTGGCACATAATGGGAGGGGCTACAATTCAGGGACCATGACAATTTCCTCTCAGGACGTGAGATAGGGCTCAGCATGTGAAAGAGAGACAAACCTAAAGTCTGGTAGTCAATAAGGCCGCATGATTTGGGTGTCCCTAGAGCGAGGGGAGACCAGGGCAAAGGATAGTGAGATCCTAGAGAAAGAATTAGCTAAGAGACATAGTGATCTGGTAGAGATAGATTAGAGAATTGACAGAAGGACTAAGTGACCAAGTAGAGATGGGTCCAAGAAGAGGATATCCATCAGAACGGCTCCGCATTTACAACTCTCTAAGCTAACGTGCCTGGATAGAGCAGAATGAAGGATGCAATAAGTGCCTCGGGTGGGAGTTCCACATCAGAAAGTCTAAATCTGAGTCTGGCCATATTGGCAAAATATTGCCTTTAAAATCCCTTCATGACCAAGGACGTATATGTACTGCATGTCCTTGGTCACCTCCTTCCCTTTTATGTGAGCTCATGCGCTGAGCTCACATCGTTCTCTGCACATGTCAGATAATCTAATCAGCTGAAAAGTGCAGCTAACAGATGTAGGCAAATGAGTGATCTGCCTGCCACTGTTAACCCCTTTGATTGCACTGTCAAACACTGACAGCGATATATAAGACGCCACAGCAAAGATAGTGCTATGTCCCACTGCCATCTGCAACCCTGTGACGTGATCACGGGTCTCCGATGTGTTGCCATGACATAGAGGGGTCAGATGAGGACCCTTGTCGTTGTCATGACTCTCTTCATGTGGATGCCAGCTGAGCGTCTGCATTCACAGTGGGTGATCATTTCTGCAAAAATGAAAATAGCTCCCAAAAAATAAAAGTTCAAATCACCCCCCTTTTGCCCAGTTCAAAATAAAGCTATAAAAATACACATATTTGGTATTGCCTTGTTCAGAAATGCCCAATCTATCAAAACATAAAATCAATTAATCTGATCGGGTAAAGTGCCTAACGAAAAAAAAGGAAAAACACCCAAATTACGTTTTGTGTGGTCGTTGCAACATTGCAACAAAATGCAATAACAGGCAATCAAAGCATCACATCTACCCAAAAACAGTATAATTAAAAAACGTCAGCTCAATGATGTGAAAGGTCCCTTAGTTATTGGAGGCAGAAACAAGTGAAAGCAAAGAAGTAAAGTGACTGTGTATAGAGATGCTCTGTATTTATGAAGAAACATATGAGAAGTTATATGCCTGCTATCTTGTATTTATAGTTGCCATCAAATGGTTGTACATTAAAATCACATTTCTAAATAACTGGTGGACTCCCTCAATGACTTGAGTAACATGTGGTTCTGGCCAGCTGAATCCATTGCCGGCAAAGGCATACTGTTTCCTTTGACAAGCCCACACAGCCAGCCAAGTCCCTCTCTTTCATGTAGCATGCCAGTGAGCAAGAAATGCAGACTTCACCGACGAATACCACCCCGTTCCATGCTACATATGAACTCCAACCTCGGCGCCATCCTGGCATATATGTCCCCTATCTTAGGCCCTATACTGGTATACATCTGCCCAATTTGGCTGCTGTAATTTCACACATAAAAAAACTCATTCTACTCACCTTCCTCCATTCCTCTGCCATGCTGTGTCCTCTTTTACAGCAACTGTAGGAGCTGGCAACTCAAATAGGTGTGCGCTATGGCGCATGACGTTTCTGTCATGCACCCCCCAATCACGGGCACGCTGTTGTCAGCTGCAGGTCTATGATTGGCCTGCATTGTGTATTGTGGTGCAGGAACCCAACAGGTGTTTGCACTGCAATAAACGTCAACTGAATTTTCATCGTTGGACGCACCTCCAGCTGAAGTAGGTGCTGGAATCGGCGGCACCCCTTGCATAACATACCCGGTCATGGCCGCGATCTTTGCAACCGCAACTGTTACACTTCTAATTATGATGGTGACCAAAAATTTTAGTTCAACATCCAAGCAGTTATCTCTGTATAAGGATTGGGATGACTACAATGACTCATGGTCATAGTTGCTCAAGATTAGTTAGGACTTGTGGTCCCCAGCTATCCAGAAGTGTGTTAATAATATATGACGTTCAGGACTGTGTTTATATACAGTGACTATTAATGCTGCAGAACAGTGCACAGCTCTGTCATGTTATCCATAAATATTAGTTATACCCAATGAGAGAATTATTCTGTGTACATGAACTGTAACTGACCTGCCAAGATAACATGCAAGACCATGTATCTGTATTACATTTACCATGTTTTTAGGGAGTATTTACTTTTTCCACTATTTTGGTATAGTTAATTTTTTCCAACATTCTACACACAATGAATTATTATAACAAAATTATTTGTGGAAATATAGTAAGTTATTAAGTACACTGATGAAACCCCCTACTAGCAATTTCTTCTTAGGTACGACACTACAATGTAGGCACATCTGGATTCATATCGATTTTTATGAGGACCTTCTCAAGTTCTGTCAGGTTATATTGACCATCAGTGCACAACTATTTTCAAGCCTTGTATTCTTGGGTTCTGAACTAGGCTCTGACTAGGCCACCCAAGAACACTGATTCTGATGGCTCTACTCATTGTCTTACCTTAGGGTTGTTGTCCTGTTGAAAGGTAGACTGTCACCTTAGTCTGTGATCCTGAGGGTTGTGAAACCGTTTTATATCGGGAATATCTCTGCAGGGGAAGACATATCATTGGTGCAAACCGTGCTACCACACAGGGCCCAAAGAGGTAAAGGGGTGACTTCTACCTCCAAAGCAGGTGGAATTATGCATTTTAATGAGTTAGACTGAGAAGGGACCATATACTCTTCCTGCATATGGGCCAGTTCTGTCTGCATCAGCCAGTGTTTGTCTTCTCCAACAGGAGTAGGAATAACGCTCCCAAACGCGTAGAATGAATAAAACCACCGTTGTCTGATTTACTCCAGTGGTCCTTTTCATCATATGACGACACAGATTATATACACATATTTCCTTTGGGCTCATTTGGCTACCACAGTACATGTGGATTGTGGATCCAGCAGCAGCCGTTCCATGTGCTATACACTAGTTGCGTGTCACACAACCTTTGTAGGTGAGCAGTGACATTAGTCACAAAACAGCGGTGTGTCACAAAGATAAGACCATATATGCGCTTTTGTATTCTTTTACAGCTGTTCCTGTTTTATAGTGAATGTTATGACAGAGTTGTATCTAGGCTTCCTGGCACCCGTGGCAAGAATTAAGTTTGGCACCCACCCCCCGAAGTGGTCTGAGTAGTCATGTAACCAATAATTCATACGCGATTTTCATACTAACATTCATGTGCTGACGAGGTGCTCTACCTTATTCTTTCAATGTTTAGTGAACAAAAGAGAAGCAGGAAGAAAAGCTATGTGTCACATGACCATAATATATGGTATAATATGAAAATCACGTATGAGTGGAATAGCCATGTGATGATTCCTGTCAGTAAGTATATTACACACTCAGGATTGGGCTATAGGGCTTAATGTTAGAATTAAAGGGCTTGTCCAGGTTTGATTTGAAGGTCTGTAGTCAGTCTAAGTGACTGCAGGCCTCTGAATTTTTATAGCATGTGCACTGCATACTTTTACCTGTGCCAATGGCAAGATTGGACGGTTATGTGAGTACGAGTTGGCAATTTGTATACTTCTGGCCATTCCAACTAGATGTGTCCGGCCTCACTCAATTCATTTTCATTGATTGAGGCCTTTCATGTCTAGTCAGCACGGAGTTCATGTATATAAATTGCATACTTGTGATTTCATGACCTTCCACTCTCACCACGTGCACTAGAAAATCCTGACAGCATGTAGTGTGTGCACTGAGAATTCATAAATTTGTAGTCACATAGAAAGACTGCAGACTCATCACAAACTTGGGATTACCCTTTTAATGCTAATCCTAACAAAATAAAAACATGAAACCGTTAACTTGTCAGACGGCACAACACTTTATTAACATAGCAATGTTTCAAGTAAGCTTACAAATTATGGATTTTTACATGTGTACAAGATCAGAACCTTTAATAGCACAAAACTACGTAACCAGACCTATCAGAGATACAGAAATACAACCCAATAACCCCCATCAGTACATAAACACTGCATCACAACCCTCATCAGTAACAAAATTAACCATCAAAACCCTCATCGGTACATGGGAGAACAATTGTAATGTCAAGTCAGACCCATACGCATTTGTACTGCAAGAATATACAACTAAGGGGCCTTTCACACATCAGCTTTTTTGCTGATGTGCAGCAGTTCCGGCAGATTTACCGCATCTGTAGGATTTGCCGCCTAATGGTCACACTTGTGGCACCGATCCGGAAAACCCCATGTATTGTCTATGGGGCTTGCTGCTGGGTGCGGCAAGTGCGGTTACGCCGGATCGACTGGTTCAGGCACTTGCGGCCGCGAAAAAAGAAAAGCTTCCATTTGTTTCATGGCCGCAAGCGCCAGTTCTGCCTCCTTCGGCAGAACCGCACTTGCTGCACGGGACCACAAGCCCCATAAAAAATGCATGGGGCTTGCTGGATCTGGGCCGCAAGTCAGCCGTTAGGCGGCCGATCCGGCAGATGCGGTGTCACCTGTCGGATCGGCCACAAACATCAGCAAAATGCTGATGTGAAAGGGGCCTAATTCATCCTTAACAATGGTAAAGAGATGCTGTGAGTTGTTGTTACCAGTCATCATCAGACCATACAGGAACCACAGCACTGATGAGAATTAGTCAGTATCACAAATAACACAGGCCTGCGATGAAAAAAATACGAGAGAAGTTTTCACTGATTTTTATGTAATTTGGTGTGCTGATTACGAAAATGACCTCCATTTTTTTCCATCACGTAAGGATTTTTTGTAAAAACAAGATTGATATTTTTGCTAAAATCCTATTTAAAAAGGAATTCTGTCGAACAATTGAACATGTAATATCTGACAACAGTGGTTTTTATCCATTTAAATTTATGTATAAATATACAGAGGCCCCCCCTGCTGGCAGACGCCCCCCCCATCGGTATACATAGGCCTCCTTTCGTAATCAGCACACCAAATTACATAAAATCTGTGAAAACTTCTCTTGTATTTTTCAAAAAATTCAATTTTGCAGGGTTGTGTAATCATTTACATCCAGCTACCTTTTATATGACCTTGTCTCTGATTGGAGTCATCTTTTTCTTTTCTTTATCTTGCCTAGACACCATAATGACTTTTCACATCCACAACTCATCTCAGCAGTCTTCCATCTTCTTCAGCCTTCTTCAGCACATCTCGTCACAAAATACCAAAATAGCAGAATCATCAAAATACTTTTGAGTAAAAATATCTGCCCTACGCTGTGGCTCTGAATAAATAATTGCTCCTCCTCACTGTTCCCTGAACAAAATATGATTTACACACTGTTCCTCTTATGTTACATGCTCTCCACACTGCCGACTCCATACTTGGCCATTTCTTCACACTGTCCTCTCACACTGGATCACCTTATGCTGCCCAGCCTCTATACTGTTCCCCCTCATCACACTCCTCTTCCTCAGCATACTGTCTCCTCCTGGCTGTGACCTCACACTGTCCCAGCATATTGCGCCCTCTTCATACACCCCACACTAGTCACTCTCTATTCTGTGCCACTTTCCATTTTTCTCATCCTCTACTGTTTACTCACTACATCCCTCCCCCCCCCCCACTCCACATAATTTGTCAGCAACCATCCCACACCTCACTCCATATACTGTGTTCACTCCCATCCTCACATCACTGTACATACTGTGCCTACACCCATCCCCCTCCACTCCATAAACTGTGTTGATAGCCATCCTCCTCCACTCCATATACTGTGTTGGCAGCCATCCCCCTTTCACTCCACATACTGTGTCCGCACCCATCCTCAGTCACAATACTGTGCCTCAGCCAGCCTCCCTCTCACTCCACATACTGTGTTTACACCCATTCCCCCTCACTCTACATACTGTTAGCAGCCATCCCCCTCACTCATCCTACTGTGTCCACAACCATCCCCCCCTCTTGCCACATACTGTGTCAGCAGCTATCCCCCTCACTCAACATACTGTGATCACACCCATCCCCCCTTCACACCCCATGCTGTGTTGGCAGCCATCCCCCTTCACTCCACATACTGTGCTGCAACCTTCTCCCCCTCACTCTACATACTGTGCCACAGCCATCCCCCTCACTCCTCATACTGTGTCCACACAGATCCCCCTCACTCCACATACTGTGCTGCAACCATCTCCCCTCACCCCTCAAACTGTATCCACACCAATCCTCCTACTCACTCCATGTACTGTCCACAGCCATCTCCCACTCACTCTTTATTAGTGATTCTCAAAGTGACCCCCTTGCTTCCCATACTGTCCTCTCCACTTTGTCCTCTCCCTCGCTCTGTATTCTGTGTCCTCAAATCCTCCCATTTGCTCCCCATGCTCTGCCCACACACACCCCCATCCTCTCCCCCATTTGATCCTCATACACTGACCCCACTTTCTCCCCCATTTGATTTGCATACACTCCCCTACCCTCTCCCCCTTCCCATTATTACATGAAATCTTCTGTGTCTTCAGCTCCACAGGAGCGCTTTTCACCAGCCTTCTGACACCTTTGTGAGTTAAATCAGCAGCGTGATCAGCTGACCTGATCATGCTGCTGACATCGCCCTGACCTGGAAATGCAAGGAATCAGGGCTTCAATTGTATTCACGTCTGATAGAAGTGTACAATTTATTGCAGGGAGCCAGTGCACTACAGTTTCTCCTAGCCACTGTCAGCTTGACAGCGTCTCAGAGAATAGCCGGCTCACAATATGGGGGGTGGCATATGCAGCCACCAGGGAGACACCTCAGGCACTAAATAAGGATGTGCAACGGTGCTCTCCTGCATGCTTTGCCCAGGCCAGATGCCCTGCTAGCCCCTCCCAGATACTCCTCTGGTTATGAAGTGAGTTAATAGCAATTTATTGCATTGCTTATGTATACAATGTACAATATACAATAATACAATACTTGGGATAGATGGAAAGTTGCTGTTTATTCCTTATAGTGAATGTTCTTATGTGAATTACAATTTATTGAAATACTTGGGAATATACTGTACAATATTTTTAGTCTGTTGATTCTGTGCAACAATGAACAATTTTGAGGGATCCCTGGCCCTTGACATTCCGGCATACAGCTGGCCGTGTGAGGAACATCTGACTCCCCCACCAGGGCCGTTCTGCTGGGGGAGTGACAGGGGTCGAGACCGGCTCTGTGGCCCTGGGCGGTCAATAAAAAGCGTGTTGGGGGAAAAATAAAAAATAAATTTGGAAAATATCAGGACGCCACCCGTGGTGTGCGGCTATGGGTAGCCGCCGCTGCAGTTGGGACCTCTGGGGGTAATGGGAGTAGCAACTAGGATGTTGAGCCCTCCACGGGTAGGGCTGGTCTCCAGGGCAATCGTGAAGTCTGAGGGTATGGCGAGGTGCAGCATTCACAGTTACTGGCAGTTTTGCTGCCGGATCACAGCATTTAGTGTATCTCCCCTCAGGCGCAAGAATTATTATCTCAGTGAGGAGCTTTAACCGGGTTTATTCTCTTTACTCGACAGATGGTACAGCTTAAAACAGTTCAGTAGCAGCTCCAGTGCGGTTAAAGCAGCCGGGATGGCTTGTCTGCGTCGCCCCCTTTCATGTCTCTTTCTGACCTTTTCGGTCTGTTTCACATGTTAGCTATAATCCAGTGTTCACAGGCTTTCAGTGGGTGACTTTCCAGGTCCCCTAACCCTAATACGATGGCCTTCTCTTCACTGCACCAGAGTTTGGGTCTCGGGACATAAACACCCAGAACCCTGCCAGGATTCGTGGTTGGGGCATAAAGCTTTCTGGCCACTTCAGCAGAGCCGGCACTCTGGTTCTGGCCCAGTCCCACAGTGTCCCCGCTAATCTGGGCACACCTAGATTCTTTTTGTCTTTCACCACGCTCTACAGCCTTGGACCCGGGCAAGCCCCATAGTGGCACAGGCTGCCGGATCTGGGTTCTCTCAGTCCTGTATGATGCCTCTCCTCCTGACTTTTCTGGCTTTGTCTGCGTTGGTCTGGACTGGTCTTGTCTGCACTGCCTTGTCTCCTCTGGTCTCCTCTCTCCTCTCCTTCTCCTCTGGTGTTGTGTTTCCTTTTATAACCTCCCCTAACCGGGCTCTTCTCTAACTTCCACCCAACACCTAGCTCATCCCGCTGTCCCCTTGCTGGGCATTGAGTCACTAGACTTAGGATCAGGAGTGTGTTGGGTGTGTGTGTGGAGAGACCGATTTACCAATCCCGACTGCTGCGCCATCTAGTGGTGACCGGTCCACAGGGGCGCCACACATCCAAACCTGTGACATTTAGTGACTGCCCTTGTGAAATTAGAGGAGGAGAAGGCTGTAGTGGAGGAGAATGCAGCTTTAATTCTCGCAAGCCAAGAAGCTAAAAGGTTGTACTATGAAGACAAATGAAAAAAAGAATGGTGATGAGGTGAAACAGAAATATGCAGGAGCAGAAGGCGGAGATAAGCAGGAATGGAGAAATGTAATGAGAATATTGTTAAATAAATAGTATTGATAAAAATGTCTCTGTTATTAAGAAGGAATGATGAGAGGAGAGGGTAGGGTACAGTTTATAAAGGAAATCGTTCTAAATCCCTCCCTGACTGGACTTTAGGGTTGGATGCATTTGGTCGGGCATCGACCTCCGTGATGGTGGCCACGAGGACACGTCGCCCAGAGGACATGAATTGTTATTACCGCTTCACAGTTCACAACTGAAAGAAACACCCCCCCACAATAACCTGTATAAATATCACATTCCCACTATTCGCTGTTTCAGAGGAGTTTCTTGTTACAGACAAACTCACACTCAAATGTTCCGCTTTATATTATAGATTATATATAGAAGAAGTTTGCCATGTACTACAATATTCCCTAGTTTGTCGACATGCTTTCTGAATGCACAGTATAGTAAAGCATCTGATAACCTTTACTTTTTACACGTTTAAAATTAATTATTGGGATAAAATTGACAGGTTGCTAATACAAATATAATAACTTCCTTATTATTGTTATTACATCAGACTTACGATAAGCTGTATTTGTACATGTGTACCATTAATTAAGGAGAGATATCTGGCAGTACTAATATGTGATAATTACACCTCAAGGGGCTGAGGTTTGAATTAAAACTCATTATAACTTCCTCAAGTGATTTCCATTGATGATCATTAATTCTATAAAGGTCATTTAATTTCAAACTTTCTGCCTTTCTGTGTGTGTATGTACATGTGTGTGTGTGTGTGTGTGTGTGTGTGTATATATATATATATACATACATACATACATACATACATATATATATCATGCAGTGCCACATGCTATAGGGCAGATTGCCATATAGTTTTGCTAGTTCTCAACATACTGTATATATCTAATTGAATGACTGACAGCCTTTCTTGTTTGAGTGTGCATACAGAAAAAGCTTTCAGTCACTGCCTAGGACCACCCACTTGACTCCCAAGTATAACACCTATTATGGATAGGCAAAACTGGGCACCCATTTAACACAAATTTTTAGTAGTATTAAACTTTCCCAAAGGATCAAATGGACCCTTTGGCTCGCCTAGGCTCCAGTACCCAGTTGTGGTTGCTTACCTTGCACCCACTACAGATGCACCCCTAATTATAGAGTGTATTTATAGTAGTAACTGACTTGTTTAACCCTGCTGTTATGTTCGGGTCTACTATACACTTATAATGTTCCAGTCATTTTTGACCTGACCTATAAAATTCTTGATTTTTAGCTAATTTAAGTGTTTCATTTGAACACCTGTTGCATTATTATACTATATGTGAACATGGTTGTTCATAAACAAATGAAAAATTAAATAAAAAACTTCAAATTTGGTCATTTTTGACCAAACTGAACAGCAGGATTAAATAATTATTGTCATCATCTGTCTCTGTTTATAAATAGAATATTTAGAAAATTAAGTGTTCTTCTGTATTTTTGATAAATGGTAAAAGTCCAAGTTCGGGTTAATTCTAATTAATTCAGCACGCAAGTGGTTTCTTTAGCATGAAAGGATGGAGAAGTGATCACATTTCTGCTCTTTTATAGTTTCACAGCCTTCTTATGCATTGATTGTGATTCTCATTAAATCAGTCACTATTAGGGGGCCGTCACACGCTGCGACATCTTTAGCGATATTGTAAGCGATCACGTGCACGCGCGATCGCTTACAATATCGCTCACATCGCTGGTGAGATGTCACACAGACAGACTCACCAGCTATGCGGAGCCGCGATCTCGCTCGTTACTATGGTACACATCGGGTAACTAGGCGCCGCGCATCGCTTAGTTACCCGACGTTTACCATAGATACCATCTCCCAGCATAGGCGCGGTCGCTGGGAGATGGATCATCGTGGTGTCATACACCACGATGATGCAGATCGTTGCATCGTTCATCGCTAGATCTGAGAACCGAACCTCAGATCAGCGATGTCACGATCAAGCGATTTACCATCGTAAATCGCTTGATTACATGCAACGATATCTTGCCCGATATCGCTTAAGCGATCAAAAAGGAGATCGCTTAAACGATATCGGGCAAGATATCTCACCGTGTGACGGCCCCCTTAGTTACAGGCAATTCCCTTTTTTGTATCCTTGCATATTATAAAAGATATTAGCTTTTTTTTGCAATGTAGTGTAGTGCCCAGGCTTTGGGGTACTCGGGTGTCAGGCGCAAAGGGGTTAACTGTGGCCGCGCCTGACCCGGGTCCTGGGGTATCTTTATTTAAAAGGGGGTGATATTTACAGGGGACTATTTACAAAGTATGTCGTTGTGACGCCACCTGTAGTTCCTGGTGATTTGCACCAGCGCCGCCACAGTCCGCCGGAGGTAGATGGTATCGCGGCTAGGATGGTGAAGTTCTCCACAGGTAGGACTGGACCTCCGGGGCAGCGTTCCTACAAGGAAACAAGTTCATGCAAAGAAAGCAAGCTGAGTCTAAAGTCACTGTTCCTCCGGTTACTTTACTGGCATTTGTATTACTTACATACAAAGTTACAGTACTGTGTTCCTGATGGTGTCAGGACAGGTAGCTGAACGGGTGGCTGCAAGTAGATTTTAGGTGGTATGGGGGGAGAACCCTTGGTGTATGCCTTTCTTGCTTCCCAGTGATAGTGTGAAGTCTGGTTCCTTAAAGCCAACCTGACCTCCTTCTTTCTCTCTTCTTTGCTCCCGTCGGATAACCTTCTGCTGGCCGACCGCTCACCCATTAAGCGGTGCCTGGTACCCTCTCTTGGTCGCTCAGGTGCCCGGGAGAAGTGTAGATGTCGAGCCCACTGGGACGAGGGTACTCAGTACCGGACCGGGTCTTTACTGGGGAAGTCACGGGTGGTCCTGGTCCGGACCGTGTCCCGGGCCCTGGCAATTAAAGGGGGATATTTACAGGGGATTGTCAGTCGTGACGCCACCCACTTGATGCGGCCAGTAATGCAGAACCTCCGGGGATGATGTAGTGGCAGTTTAGTTGGTATAGTTCCAGTGGGTAGAACTGTGTTCCCCGGGGCAGTAAGGGTTAAGTCAATTGTGGAGTGTGTAGCACACTTACTTTGCAGACGCTGCAGGGATCTCTCCTCCTGGCTGGTGCTGACAGGCTGTATCCTGTATGGAGGGAATAGCTTTCATGCAGAGACACAAGGGAAGCAGTTCCAGGGTTTTCCAAAGCTTTACTCCCAGTTCTTCAAGTCACTTTACAGTTCAAGTACAGTTCTTACACAGTTCAAGTACACGGGCACATTCTCCCTCTCCGGGTTCCCTTTGCTCCCTGCAGCCAGGCCTCTCTCTCTGTGACTCCTCACACAGTCTGCAATGTCCTTTCCGGGCTATAACGATCTCCATCTCCACGGGTGTGTGTGAAACGCTGGACAGTATGGCGGTGACTCGGGCTTCTGTGAGTCCTAAGTTTGTCACTGAGCTGCCTGTCCTTTGGGTAGGGACCTCAATCTGAAACTCAGACCCCCCGTCGTGTTGTTTGGGGATGCCGGGTAAACTATGGTCCCCTCTAGAGCCGACACTCTACTTTAGCCCAGCCTCCAGCAGTCCTCCAGCACGAGGCTCTACCAGGCTCTTTTCCTTCTGTTTCTCTCGGTATATAGGAGGGCTACTCCGCCGGCAGTCAGTTGCTTTAGCTGAGTTCCTAGGGCCCGGGTTACACCGTCCCTCTCTGCTCTCCCACACTTCTGGGGATTCGGCTCTGGATAGGCTTTCTCTCCCCTCTGGCTCACACTGGCTCAGTACGGATTCTGCGTCCTTCTGCCCTCATTCTTCCACAACGTGTGGCTTTCTGTCTGCTCAGCTTCAGCTCAACCTGCTGCTGTTCTCTGGCCTTTGCATCTCAGCTTCTCTGATGCTCTCGGTCTTTTCTGTTCAGCTCACTGCGGCCTACTGAACTCCTTCACTCCTCCCCCTTCCTATATACTGTCAAGTCACCTGACTTCTGGTGTGCCCAACCCACTCCTCTGAATCCACCACCCCTCAATCTCATAGAGTGTCTAATCTCAGGGCTGGATGTTACCTCCTCTTATACGTGGGTATGTGGGCTGTGAGGGTGTTGGTGTGCAACAAGTGTCCTACCTGCCTGGCTGCAGTTCCCTTTTGTGGCCTCCTGGACACAGGGGCGCCACATAGACTCTGCGGGTTTCCGGATTTTCTGTGGTCCTAAAGAATCCCATAGGTGCAGGCTCCGGTGCCCAGTAAGCTTTCGGGGCTGAAATTCCTCAAGTTCTTCCTAACTCCCTTCTGGCTGTTTGCTCCTGGGATCTGTCTTCAAGCCCTCTCTCCTGGTCCCTCAGCCGAGAGACCCTCTCCTTCTAGTTTTCCATTATGCTCAACGACCTGGAGCCAAAGACACACTTTATTCCCCCTAGAGGTGATTTTATTCCCTCTCGGGTAACCTCCCACCGTGTGATCTAGTGTGGGGTGCTGGTTAATGGGTTCCACCCACCATCTTATGAACCACTTGCAGCTGGAGTATCTGCACCTCTTTTACGGGTGCAGTACCCCTCTGTGACGCCTGCTTGGCGGGGCGCCACAGTAGTCACTATGAAAAATCAGATACAATGTTTCGTCTCAACTGAAAGCTTGATTTTCCTGAATCATTGATTAAATTATCCTTATAAACCTTGTTTTTCCTGAGCCTACAGTGACAAAAGAAGTCTACATGGGCAAATCAGATACAGTATGTATCATCTAAGAAAATCTCACATCTAGTGTATATTTGATCTAATGAAAAAGTATGAGCAAGATAATGTCAGAAGGTTAAACTTCATAATTAGTCTAAGGGTGAAGGCACACTGGTGTGAAACTCGCATTGCACTTGGACCAATGTTAAGCAATCAGTCAGGTCAGATTGTTGCGTTTTTCCTCCACTGAACCCGCATTGCGCATCAAATGCGAGTCCAATCGCAGCATTCTGAGATTGTATGTGAGTTTCATGTGCAAGAGGCCAATCAAAGTCTATGGGTGTGAGAAAAAAATCGCACCCAGACAGCACATTGTGCGAGTTTGTAGCATGGGCTTTCCCATGCTGGTCAAAGAATTAGACAGATAGATAGATTGATTAGCTAAATCAGGTTTACCAGACTCCCGCGGCTACTTCCAAGGCTGCCCATTAAGCTACTTGCACACTCACTGCACTGTCAGACAAACAGCCAATCACAGATGCTCACATTCTGAGAGACCCTCTGTGATTGGCTGTTGTAGTCAGACTGGATTTCCTCAATCTGGACAGTAATTCTGCTTGGTTGCCATCATTAGTGTATGTCAACCCACCTGCCGTCATAGGGTGTTAAATAAATAAATATTTTAAAAAATGAATGAGGCTTCACAGTATTTTTAAGTCTAGCCCAATGAAAGCAGACAGCTGCGAGCTGCCACACTCAACTGCCTAAGTTTACCTTGGCTGTCAAAAAAAATGTGTGGGCTCTGCCCTACTTTTCATTGCCAGCCAAGGTAAAACTAGGTAGCTAAGGGCTGGTATTCTCAACGGGGTTAGGACCCATTGTTTTAGGGTCCCAATGCTAAAGAATAACAGCTTGCAGCTGCCCCTGGAAATGGCACATTTAAAAGAAGCGCCATTTCCAGGCCCTTTACCAGGCTCTTCCAGCAGCCCTGGTGGCGGGTGTTAACTCCTGTGGCTCCTGTATGAGCCGCTCATTCAGGAGCTGCGGTGATCTCGGCAACGGTCATCGTTGCAATAGTAACCACTTGTTTGGTTACTATGGCAACAGTGTCAGAGGTGATATTACCGCTTACCACCCACAGACTCTGCTCATTCATTGATCCCAGAGCACGGGGTGGAAGCGTTGTTCCTCCCCATGCTTTGTGAAGTAGCAGAGCTGTATCATTTGAAGAAGAGAGAAGACAGTAGAGAAAAGATGGAAGATCAGGATCGTGGAGGGTTGCGTGGGGGTAATACAGATGGAGTCTCTAAGTGTGTCTGTGTCTTTCTTTCTAACAAATTATTTCTCTCTGTGTGGTGTCTTTTTTTAACCCTTTATTGGAGATTCTTAATGGCCGGGTCTAACTTGGCCTGACATTAAGGGTCTCAGGGCTTCATACCAGCTGGTAAAACAAAGCTGGTATTAACCTCTTATTACCCAGCATGCCACCCGCCACCAGGGCCATTGTAAGAGCCTAATAAAGCGCCTCGAAATGGCGTTTCTGATAAATGCGCCATTTTCAGGGGCAGTTGCCGGGCTGTTATTCTTTAGCGTGGGGGGCCTAAAACAATGGGCCCTCACTCCACTGAGAATACCAGCCCTCATCTGCCTAGTTTTACCTTGGCTGGCAATTAAAAATAGGGTGGAGCCCACACATTTTTTTTTTGCCAGCCAAGGTAAAATTAGGCAGCTGAGGTTTGCAGCTCACAGCTGTCTGCTTTAATCAGGCAAGACTTAAAAATCCTGCAAAGCCCCACATGTTATTTTTTATATCTATTTAATTAACACCCTATGACGGCAGGTTGGTTGCAATACACTGTGTATGGAAACAAAGCAGAATCACTGTCCAGATTGAGGAAATCCAGTCTGACCTCAACAGCCAATCACAGAGGTTCTCACAGTGTGTGGACGTCTATGATTGGCTGTTTGTCTGACAGTGCAGTGAATATTCAATTAGCTTAATAGGCGGCCCTGAAGATAGCAGTGAGAGACTGTTATGCCCGATATAGCTATTCTATCTACTATTTTCTCATGTTATACAGCATGAGAAAAGCCATGTTAAAAACGCATTGCACACAGACCAGACTTGCACCACAGTCACACCACACTCATTGCACTCGCACCACACTCGCACTGCCATACAGAAAGCACTCGCATAACTCTCATGCATCAAAAATTCTCCAATTTACATGCATGCTAGTGTGCCTCCACCCTCAATCTATATCCGTATGTCTGAGACACCATACGCAGCAGGTTCCCGCTTCATTCCCGACTTCACAAGGAGCTTCAGATGCTTTTTTTCACACCAGACTTCTTGAGAGCTGGACTGCTTCTCATCTAAAGCCCACAGGAGACCCATACCCTAAGTATGTATTTCTTTGGGAAATAGGCGTCAGTTGCCATCATTCATTTATCTCTGTGTATGAACTCTCGACGTTTGGGATCGTCCTTACCACTGCCACTATTATAAGTATACCTCTATGCTAATGGACACACTATAATCCTAATAGACAGATTTATACTTACACATTGGGTACTCCTCCACCCTTAGGGAATTAATGTGCACACAATCTCTTATGCATATTAATGTACATATATAAGTACCACTAGATAAATCCTTCTATCCCACTTAGAGCCTATTTAATGAAACATCCTTATCTTGGCCTTCAACCTACAGTTGTGTCTCTGGTAATCCATGGATCACCATTTTGTAACCTGCTTCTCCCTGCTTATATTCATCAGAAAACCTTGATAAGCGGCTAGGTTAAGCATAAACATTGGTTTCTGTATGAACTATTTTCCTTTTCATTTTTGTATATAATAAAGTGGACCTTTTTTTGTAACATCATCCACATTTTCTCCTTTTTTATATTTTGTGTGTGTTTATCCACATTTTATAATGAATATATTACCCTAAAGATTTGAAGGTATTAAATTAAATTTAGTTAGAGGTATTATACAGTATATGCACAATGGAAATTGATGCATCTGTTATTTATAATCACAAACTAACCAATAGTTACAGCTGTGCTCAAAAGTTTACATACTCAGTAGATTTTATGCTTTCTTGGCCTTTTTTCAGAGAATAGGAATGATAACACAAAAACTTCTTTTCCACTTATGGGTAGTGGTTGGGTGAAGCCATTTATTGACATACTACTGTGTTTTCTCTTTTTAAATCATTATAACAAACAAAAACATCTAAATGACCCTAATCAAAAGTTCACACACCCTGGTGATTTTGGGGTGATAACATGCACAGAAATTGACACAAATGGATTTGAATTGCTAATAAAGGTAACATCCTCACCTGTGACCTGTTTGCTTGTAATCAGTGTGTGTGCTTAAAAGCTGAGTGAGTTTCTTGGATCCAGACAGACTCTTGTATCTTTAATCCAGCCACTGAAGTTTCTGGATTGTGATTCATGAGGAAAGCAAAAGAATTGTCAACGGATCTATGGGAAAAGATAGTTGAACTGTATAAAACAAGAATGGGATACAAAATGATATCCAAGAAATTGATAATTCTAGTCAACAGTGTTCTAACTGTGATTAACAAATGGAAAATCAGAGCCTTTGTAAAAATCAAAGCACGATCAGGTAGACCAACAAAAATATCAGCCACAACTGCCAGGATAATTGTTCGAGATGCAAAAAAAACCCCACAAATAACAATAGCTGGAATACAGGACTCTGAAAACTACTGGTGTGGCTGTTTCAAGATGCACAATAAGAAGGCACTTGAAGAAAAAGGGGCTGAATGGTCAAGTCACCAGAAGAAAGCCATTACTGCACAAATGCCACAAAGTATCTCTCCTATATGGTAAACAGCACATACGTAGACAAGCCTCCAAACTTTTGGAACAAGGTAATTTGAAGTCATGAGGCCAAAATCAAACTTTTTGGCCACAACCATAAATGTTACATTTGTAGAGGTGTCAACAAGGTATATGATGAAAGGAACACCATTCCTACTATAAAGCACGGAGGTGGATCGCTGATGATGTGGGGATGTGTGAGCTACAAAGGCACAGGAAACTTGGTAAAAGTTGAAGAAAAGATGAATTCAGCACATTATCAGCAAATACTGGAAGCAAAATTGCTCTCATCAGCCTGGAATCTACGCATGGACATACTTGAACATTGCAACATGACAACGATCCTAAACACAAGGCCGCATTGACCTGTCATTGACTACAGCAGAACAAGGTGATGGTTCTAGAGTGTCCATCTCAGTCTCCTGATCTCAATATCATTGAGCCACTCTGTTGTGAACTCAGTTCAAGAAAGCCCAGTAATTTACAGGAACTGGAGGCTTTTTGCCAAGAAGAATGGACAGTTTTACCATCTAGGAAAATAAAGAGCTTCATCCACAACTACTATCTGGCCCACAAGGGTATGGGGTACTCATATCTCGGGCGTTTGGGTACGATGGATGTCACGGGCGGTTGGTGCCAGAGTCTGTGCCCTTGGGTGACAGCAAAAAGGGGGATATTTACAGGGATAAAAGTTTATAGAAGTCGTGACGCCACCTGTAGATCCGGTGATGGCACCAGCGCTGCTGCAGACATCCAGAGAGGATGGATGGCAGCAAGATGTTGTAGCTCCCTACAGGTGGAGCAGGGTCCCCCGGGGCAGTGTAGTGTGATGGTGGAATAGGGAAGAGCAGTCTCTGCTGTGAAACTGGAATGTCACAGTTAATCAGGAAGAAACACAGACACTTGATTGCTCTGCACAGGTTCTCTACTCCAGTTACCTTCAGCTTGTACACAGTTCACAGGTGTTACGGCTCGGATAGTGAACCAGGTGTCATAGAAGGAAGCAATGTCTCTCTGAGGCTCCAGTAATGTTCCTTCCTTTATCTCTCTCTCTGTCCTACCTCTGCGCACTCCTTCCTCGCGCTGTCCTGCACGAATCCCGCTTACAACCAGGCCTGTTGGGTGATATGAGATACCCTTCTTCTCGCTAAGGGGCTCAACCCAGTTTGGTGCTTCTGGTGGGGACCGCACGTATGTCGGGCGGATCATGCTCCTATGAAGCTTTTGATCGTACCGATATTTGCTGCTCAGGGATGGACCTCTGCACTACTTTGGAGCTGGCACCCCACTGCGGACTGGGCCAGGGTGTTCAGTTACCCTCTGTCTGCCCCTTTCTGTCTGGGCTGAATTCTTTCACAGGCGCCCTCCCTCCTATCTCCTTCTCCTTCCACAGGCTTTCTGACTTCTCACTGTTTCCCAACTCACACTGCTCTAGCCTGAAACTCCTACCACCGGGACTGGTTCTCTCAGCAAAGGATTTAACCCTATAGTCCCCTGCTCTAAGTGTGTGAATGGAGATTGAGAGCCTCAAACCTACATTACATCCCCCCATAACAGGAATACTGCACTGTCTGTCTTGGGTGCAGTACCCCTCCGTAGCGCACTGACTAGTGGGGCACTACACTACCACAAAAGACTTCAAGCTGTCATTGATGTTAGAGGGGGCAATACATGGTATTAAGAACTGGGGTATGTGAACTTTTGATCAGGGTCATTTGGACATTTTTGGTTGTCATTATGATTTAATAAGAGAAAACACAGTAGTTTAACAATAAATGGCTTCACCCAACCACTAACCATGAGTGAAGAAAAGGTTTTATTGTTATCATTCATATTCTCTGAAAAAAGGCCAAGACAGGAAAAAATCTGCCGGGGTATGTAAACTTTTGAGCACAACTGTACATGACAAAATAGCCCTTTTTTTCTTTTAGTTTGTTGAATGGTCACTTTTGTTTGAACAAACTTTTCATGAGTTAATAGTGCTGTATAAGCAAATATGAGAAACCTTTTTTCTCCCTCAGCCACCTAAATCCTTCCTTCACTGTGAGGAGCAACAAAAACTAATCTTGATCAAAACAACATGGACAACCATCTCACTGAGACATCAGATTATAGATTTGAAGGTGAGGTGGGAGGTGGAGGCAAAGCTGGCATTAGGGCTTGGCAAACTGGGTAAATGTCCAGGTTCAGGGATTCACCAAAATAGGACATAAAATCAGAAAAAACTCACCAAAAAATTGCCCTGTAAATATCCATTGCACTTTGTGTTTTGTTGCACCTTTTCTTATCTGCAATTTGAGGCTGGCCCCTTTGGGGGGCATCTGTCATATGTGAGACATATAATCAGTGCGGAGCATCCCCCCTGATCTAATAGCAGGGCGTGACCAATAGGCTGCTCTGACACTATGCTTCATATGCACCTGAGTGGCAGAGCCCTATGGTAACCTTGTGTGTGTAAATGCCACCAGTCACCTCCCTGACAGCATGGCCGGACGCTGGTGCCTCAACCGCCCCCATCTGTGAGTTGTAGGTGATTGAGCACCAGTATACAGACACTTGTGTTGCCTCTCAGAGGAGCTAGCAGCCTGCTGCTAGGTGCAATGGATATTTATTGGGCAGATTTTTGGTGATTTTTTTCTGATTTTATGTCCTATTTCAGTGACTCTCAAAATGTTAACAAACATATGGCAGCAACCATATGGTTAGGACTTGTAAGTGTGAGGGCCCTTGACGGTGGGTTACAAGCTTACAAATTTTGGCCCAAAATATCTACTAACACCTCACATTTCATTCTAGTGTTTTGTTGCACCTTTTTTTTATCTGCATTTTGATCCTGGGCCCTCTGGGGGGCGTCTGTCATTTTGTCAGGCATGTAATCAGTGCGGAGCAGCCCGCCCGACCTAATAGGCGTGACCAATAGGCTGCTCTGACACTATACTTCACATGTACCTGAGTGGCAGAGCCCTATGGTAACCTTGTGTCTATAAATGCCACCAGTCACCTCCCTGACAGCATGGCCGGATGCTGGTGCCTCAACCGCCCCCATCTGTGGGTTGTAGGTGATTGAGCACCTGTATACAGACACCTGTGTTGCCTCTCAAAGGAGCTAGCAGCCTGCTGATGGGTGCAATGGATATTTACTGGGCAATTTTTTGGTGAGTTTTTTAAATGTCCAGGTTCTCCACACCCTTGAGGACTCCAGCATCTACAGCATGAGCTAAACTGATAATAGCATTATCAATGTAGCTTCTGATGTGGAGATTGCTTGAGGACTGACTGTGACTGGTCATGTGACCGTGATGTCACCAAAGGTAAAATTTGCCATAGATGAAATCCATATATCCTAAAAGAGCTTGTTGATGAATGAAGATTCCAGACTTAAAAGTCATGGCCCAAAGTGTCTGCACCCTTCAAATACTTGCAGAATATGAATTATTTTTCCCAGAAAACTATTGCAATTATACTTTGTGTGTCATGCATGTATAATTTTCCTTTGTATATATTTGAACAACACAAAAAAAACTGAGAAATATGGTAGACTGAACAAAATTTACACAAGACTCCAAAAATGTGCCAGACAAAATTGTAGGCATCCTCAACTTATTGTTTGCTTTCACACCCTTTGGAATAAATAACTGCAATCAATCCTGTAACATCAACAAGCTTCTTACAATTCTCAACTGGAATTTTTCACCACAGTCCTTTTGCAAACTGCTCAAGGTCTCTCATATTTGAAGGGTGCCTATTCCCAAGATCTTTACACAGGTGATTAATGGGATTTAGATCCAGACTCCACTTCAGAACTGTCCAGCACTTAGATCCATTATTGGGTGCTTCTAGAAGTAGCTTTCTGGTCATTGCCCTGCTGGAAGACCCATGGCCTTAATCACAACTCAGACTGGCTTCACATTAGCGTTCCCCTCCGCAGCGTTCTGCGGAGGGGTCCGCAATCTGTGCGCAGCGGCCGCCAGCTCCTATCTTTCTAATGGGAGCGCACGGTGCTGCGCTTGACAGCGCATGACCGTGCGCACCCATTCACTCCCATATGTGGGATGCCTGCGCACAAATCACACAGTCTCGTCCGCACCAGAGACGCGACATGTCCCTAGTGCGGGCGAGAGTGTGTGATTTGTGCGCAGAACGCTGCGGAGGGGTCCGCAAATGTGAAGGCAGCCTCAGTGTGTGGTTTTTCTGCACAATATACTTACTGGGTTAGTAGACGAGGTGTCTGATTGACTCCTCTTCTTAACTAACCACTGGCCTCATGTCAGCTGCTATCAACCCCAAACATATTACCCTGGTTGCTACTGTACCAGGACAATTAGGAAGAGCCAGGGCAAAGTGCCAGAATTGGCGCAACTAATGGATGCTCCAATTCTGGGGTGACTACAGGCTGGTATATTTTGGCTGGTAAGAGCCAAATAACCAAGTTTCTTCCCAGTGGTAATATCAGTTCCCAGCTGTCTGCTTTATCTTGGTTGGTTATCAAAAATACGTGAGACCCTATGCCGTTTTTTTATTTTATTTATTAAGATAAACAAGGCTAAAAACACACAATAAAAAAATGAACTTTTTTGAATTTACGAAATGGCTGCAATGAAACAAAGAGTAAAATATTTAAAGTGGTGTGAATACTTTCCATGTCCACTGTGTAAACCAATATACATAGTGATATCAACATTTTTATTTTGATAGATTACAAGCTCCAGTAATTGAAATGATGTAACATCAAGCAGATGTTTCACTGACAATCTGGTTTACGAGATCCTCATCATGTGAGATGCTTCATAACAAGCATTAATGATTTCGATGCAGCAGTCCCTTTGAAACCACCCTCTCCTAATCCATGTAATTTACTTTCTCGCTATTCTTCTCATATGTGACACACCTCCTTCCCTTTGTATCACAGACTAAAGTGATTAAAGGCAAACAAGCTTCAGGACTTGGAACAACATCAGTCAGAAGCCTAGGACTGTAGGAGCCACAGTAGAGGGCATCAGATTTTAAGCCATGGGATGTGGGACATCTGTCAAAACTGAGTATCAAGGCAGAAAGTCTGAAAACGGTAAGTCCTTCAAATATGTATAGAACTCAATATTTATTATTGAATATGAATTTGTCATATAAAATGCAGTTAGAGACGTAAACCTACTACTTAGTGTATCATTGGACCATGTGGATGTATTTGCAGGATTTTTTTTGCTTTTGTATTTATACATTATACCTTCTGAAGAATGCAATATTACTAAAGTTAATAAAAAAAAAACAATACTGCATAGAAATGAGTGTTATGGCTAGAGGAAAGAAATAGTATAATTTTGTTACGGCTATACTTATAATCTCAAATTATAGGATTGAAATCTTTCACCTACTTTTTTATGTTGAACTGGATACAATGTAATAGTGGCTGAAGAGCGAAATAAAAAGTTTTTTTTAATTATTTTGCCTCTCTGTTGTGGAGATATTAGCAATCAAATATTTGACAGTTAATAAGCTAGCTTTATTAAATTCTAGTGGGTGTTACTTGATAGTTTTTACTGGGGGGGTGTACTTCTGCCTCCTGTATGAGGCTGGCCAATCATACGCATACTGCAATAGAGGAGAAAAGAAAGACCTGTGATGATGTCATCAGGGTCATATGAGCAAAGTCCACACATCTTGCCAGCCAGAGTGTGCAGCCTAAATAAGCACTGAAGATATATCACACAGCACAGAATTGTGGAGTTAGCCCAATACTTCTTTTTATTCTGCTCTTTAGCTACTGTATGTGTCCAGATCGACTTGAAAAATGTGGTACAAGTCCGTCAGGCTTGGTTGCTTTCAATTCACAGACTAGTATATGAGAGAGCTTATTACAGGTAACTCACCAATCAGGCTTGATTAATTACGCCATACGTGATCTGACTTGTGCCTAGGGGAAGGGGGATAGCAGGGGAAAGGGATGACTTTTGCATTCAAAACTTCCCGTCTTACATTGGACAAGCTGATGTATATTTCCTTAATATTATGTCATTTTCTTCTTTTTAATACATCATATGTAATTATGTATTCTTTTTCTTTTAATAAAGATGGTTTAAAAAAAAATGTGGTGCAAGGTCCTCTGATATGCAAATGACATGAAATAATAAAATAGACTTTACAAAATCTCACTGACTTGGTAATGGAACCAGTGATCTGGCCATTTCTCCAAGTTGTCTCAGGAGCTGACTCTCAATGCAAAAACACCAGCCTGCATGTCACTTTTTGTTCTAAATGTACTACCATATCCTGCAGCATGTCTAAACCTGCCTCCCATAGAGGATGTCTTGAACGTCTTTGTAATTGAAAATGAGCTGCTAGCAGCAGATCTTGGATGTACACTTACATATAAACAGTGGTACTTGAAGGTGTGCAAACCCATCATTTTTGCATAAATTTGACCTAAAACAGCATCACAGTCTTTTGCTATCAATAAATGGAATGACAGTTGTGAGTGGGTGACCTGTTTATTTAAATAATAAAGATCTATCAAAGTCTGATCCTTACTACAACATGTTTAATATAGTGTATCATAGCATGCACAAAAGAAAACTCGGAGAAGCTAAGGGTGCCGTTACACATGGCGACATCGCTGCCCATAACAGAGGTGATGTGGGGGCGTGGCCTATCGCCGGCGTCATCGCCCCTACGTCGCCTCATGTGAAGGGGCGATGACGCCGGTGCCTGGAGGTCGCCTGGTTTCAGAGCACTGCTCTGAAAACTGGTGACCATCATGGGGCGATGTGCACACATCGCCCCATGTAACCAGGCGCCGGCGACCTGTCAGGCGATGGGAGCCATAGGCTCCCATTGTCCTGCATCGCCGCTGGGGTTTATGGACACCCCGGTGGCGATGCCGCCTGACAGATCGCCGGCGCGGGGCTGGAGGTCTAAACGGGTGGCGGCGACGGGGGCGGCAAGTGCGGGCGCGCCCCCGCCATTCGCCGGCGACATCTCCAGCCCCTTCGCCCCGTGCAACGGCACCCTTAGAAAGAGAGTTGTTGATGTTCATCAGGCTGGAAAAAGTTATAAACCCAACTCTTAAGAGTTTGGACTCCACCAATCCACAGTCAAATAACCTACAAATTGTGGAAATTCAAGACCATTATTACCCTACTCAAGAGTGTTTGACGATCAAAGATCACTCCAAAATCAAGTTGTTCAATAGTCCATGTGTTTACAGATAAACCCAAGGTAAGGCTGGCTTCACACCACATTTTTTGGGATCCTGTTTCTGTCCTGGATCCGATTTTGTCTGGTTTTGTCTGATTTTTTTCACCGGAGCCCAAAAATGCTGCAGTCTCCAATTTTGGGGACGGTGAAAAACCAGACAAAAACGGATCCTGCACAAAATGCCAAAATTGGATGGCCAAATAGGACCAATCCAGCACCATACGGATACATGGGAGGCTAAATCGGACATAATAGGATCCCAAAAAACTGTGGTGTGAAGCTAGCCTTAGGCTGGGTTCACATTGCATATTTTTTCATGTCTGTGGGATCCTACTTTTTGTAGGACCCCACGGATAGGAATGGATACCACAGGACGTGAACTTTTCTGTGTCTGGGTCCATGATTATCACGGGTCCAGACACAGCAAGCGCTGTGCGGGCCCCTTTCACTTCCGCAATGTATATACATACATTGCGGAAGTGAAATGTAATAAAAGAAAGGGTTAAAAATAAAAAGATCTCTATGCTCACCTGTCCGGGATCCACTGATGGCTCCAGAAAGCTGCGGTGTGACTACAGGACCGGCCGTGACGTCACGATCCGGCAGCATCATCGGGTCACATGACCGCAGTTACTAACCGGTCATGTGACCCGATCAGCTGATCAGGATGTGACGTCACGACAGGTCCTGTAGTCACACTGCAGCTTGCTGGAGCCATCGGTGGATCCCGGACAGGTGAGCATAGAGATTTTTATTATTTGTAATAATTTCTTTTACTTAATTTTGCTTCCGCAATGTATATATATATATACATTGCGAAAGTGAAATTAGATGGTTAGGAGCAGTTTTAGTGTACTGAGCATGCTCAGTACACTAAAATCGGGTCTGAGAAACGATCCTGTCTTTTCTCGGACCCGTGCTCCATAGGTCCCCATGTTAAAGGCTGAGGATCGGATCGGATTTGGCCTAATTGCCATCCAATTTTGTCAGATCCGATTTGTGTCCGATTTTTATTCTGTGTCTAAAATTGGAGCAGTGTCCAATTTCAGGTACAGCAAAAAATCGGACACAAATCGAATCTCACAAAATCGGATGGCAATTAGGCCAAATCCGATCCGATCCCTATAAGATAACACGGTGGCCAAATCGGATCCGTGACTGTCCGTTTTACAACGGACAGCTACGGATTCTATAAAATCGCAATGTGAAACCAGCCTTAGCAGTCAAAAGGAAAAACAGTGTGAGAATGACCAGATATAGTGTTATTCATGTATGCACAGTGACAGGAGACCTTATGATGACTAGTTACTTGAACACAATTACTCTTCAAATATCTGAAGAGTGGCACCTCTGTTTTGGGTCATAGTTTGCATTTATAAAGGTTTATCACTGAATGATAATTAAAGACACAGACACTTTAAATGAGGAAACTGTGGCAGTTCTTTTCAGGCTCTTATTTGAACTCAGATCCAGTATATTAGGTTAGTTAGGCTGTCTTCACGTTTGCGTTTGTAAACGCAGCGTTTATTGCGTATGCATATACGCAGTTAAAAACGCATGCAAACGCAGGCGAACGCTGCATATTTTGTCCGCAGACAGATGCGCAAACCTTAATTAAAACGCTGTGTTTGTTTGCGTATGGTTGCGTTTTCTGCATGCGTACGCATTTTTTGTGCACATGCGTTCATAAACTGTTTTCCAGATTTTCAACTTTTCAGCATATTTTATGGACAGAATCACTTTTATAGAGGCTATTTGTGGGCTGGGATATGGGCGGCACATGGGAGGAACTGCAATTCTGTTTCTGCTCATGCTCAATGAGTTGTACGCATGCGTATCAAATGCTGACATCGGCAAGACCTTGCGTACGCCTGCGTACCCATAGACAATAATGCATTGTTTACGCGCATTTGGATGCTTGTGGATTTTTTGACCGCCAAAAAATGCAACATGTCGCATTCGAAGGGCGCGGAAATTCCACTCACAAGTACACATACGTACACAAATGCATGTCTCAGCATGTCCCTGCGGAAGAATGCGTACTCCATGTTAAAGATTCGCTTGCGGATTTAGAATTTGATTTCCTTAGCATGCGCTGCGCTTGCAAACGCAAACGTGAAGGCGAGCGCTTGCAAACGCAAATGTGAAGGCAGCCTTAGAAAGCTACAGGCTCTTTTAAATAAATTGGAACAGTGCAGTATCTGCTATCTTTTTATTAAATGTGCATCGTTGGTACACTGAGTACCGTACTTTCTGTTGCAGATTCATTCCATTTGCTGACAAATGTCTCTGAATCATTTGAAGATTCTAACTTTGGCTGCTTTTACACTATAGTCTCTGATTCAGACGCCCTTTCAATTGACCAACTTAGAGACTCAGTCAGGGCTGTGGAGCCGGTAAGCCAAACCACCAACTCTGACACCTCAATTTCCCTGACTCCGACTCCAACTCCATCATACATGACTCATGTATATGTATAAGTGATACATTTAGAACAATGTGAACATCAGGCTTTAATCATTATTATGATACAATAATCAAGATATTTAATAATTCATAATAATAATATTCAACACATTCTGCATTGAACTACTGTACCTAATTCATTATATTTTTTAGGAGTCGGAGTTGGTCTATGTTACACCAACTCCATCTCTGACTCTGACTCCACCAAAATGGGCACAGACTTTGATGCCACGATTCCGACTCTGACTTCACAGCCCTGGGTTCTGTGTCCATTGTTTAAGGCCCCGTCTCACACTACCATATCGGTAACGATATCATTAGTACGTCACTGATTTTCAGTCTTTGTAACTACGTCGTAACGAAGTCGTTCAGTGTGACATGTACAAACGATCAACGATAATCAGGCAGATCGTTGAAGGGAGGTTGGTGAACCGGACCTTGAACCAAACGATGAGTCCAACCTGTAGCATGGGTATGTGTGACACCTCGATAACAATGTCGTTAACGACCTTGCCTATTGAGAACTGAAGGATGTAGGCGAGCTAACGACCACAAGTATCGTTTGCTTGTCGCGGGATCGTTGCTGCATCTCTAACGAGATCTATACGTGTGACATTTCACTAACGATCATTGAACGTCGTTCTAGCGATCTAGGTCAAGTCGGATCGTTGATCGGTTCACCGACACATTGAAGCGTGAGACAGGGCCTTAAGTCTTTGTTCCATTATTGTGGTGGTCTGCAGCTTTTCTGCTCCTACCAAACTTTCCTCCACACTTGCTCCAACTGTACCTTACACACACAGCAGCTCTATTCCAGCACAGGCTACCTACTGCTCTCTGCAAAACTCTTTCTCTGGGAGCCTATTTTTCTACTAGGATGCCACCTAGCTCAGATTTTGGTGGCAAAGCTAGGGTGAGAACGATAAACTTGGTAGGACAATGTTTATAATATTTACATGATTAAAAACAATGCTATATTATACATTGGTGAGTTGGAAGAAAATGAAGTCTGGTGACTAAATTAAATAGATTTGTTAGGATTAAAAATAAATACTTGTGAAATGCAAATAATCTTGCTTCACACATTAGTACCTGGAGGAAATGAGTCAAAACAGATTACAAGTGTGTACTGTGGATGTTTTATTACATTATTTATATTTCCACCAATTACATGGTCATAACAAGTCAAATCATGTCTCTTTTTGGTGGTAAGTGTTCATTTGTTTTCCTTCTTTTATTGTAGATGTTTATTTTTTGCCTCAAGTAAAATTACTGGGAAAATACAATTTAATGCTACCAGAAGAATAAACTTTTACTGATCGTAGTTGAAAGTTGATTTATGCTATTTTTTGTTCACTTCAATAGAACCTGTCACCAGTGGCATGTACTGCGATTCTGTTAAGTGATAATAACTTAAAGTGTTACCGCCGCTAACATTTTTATTTAGTAATAATGTAGCGCAAATGATTATCATAAACTTTCAAATATACTTCATAAGTGAAATGTGAAAGAAAATCTTTCAAAAACTTTCCAGAAGATAGTCCCACTAGGCTGTTTCTAAACCTGACATATGCTCATTGTCAGGGAAATTCGTCTCAACGTCACACACATGAATACGGCCATATAAGGGGGGGTGACCTACAAAATGTTCACACTACAGCTGATCAGTCTAGGGCTACTGTAGGCAGGGACAATGCTGAGCTCAGGCAGTCAGCACACAACTCCTGTGATCTTATCTCACTCCTCTCCAGTCACATCAGCTCTGCTTCATGTTATCAGCTGATGGCCTCCACATAGCTCCTCCACTGATTGCACAGAGCAGAGCGATGTGAATGGAGAGGAGTCAGACAAGATCACAGGAGCTGTGTGCTGACTGCCTTATGAGCTCCCTTTGCCTGAAGTAGACTAACAAAACACAGATCAGCTATAGTGTGAATGCTGTGCTCCGCCCCCCCCTTTCGCCCCCCCTTTCGCCCCTTCCCCCCTTATATGGCTGTATTCAGTGTGTGGAGCTGAAGATGGATTTTCCTGACAACCACCATACGTCAGGTTTAGAAACAGCCTAGTGGGGACATCTTCTGAAAGGTTTTTTCAAGGTTTTCTTCTAAACTTCACTTAGGAAGTATATTTAAAAATTATAACTATTTGCTCTACATTATTATTGAATAAAAATTTAAACAGCGGTTCCACTTTAAAGCATAACTTGCGTTTTCATTTTTTCCATTACTGAGATAGGAGATGGCAGTTGTTACTGATGAGATTCTATGACAATCAGAGGAGAAAAGAGCTAGAGGCAGAGGGCAGATCTAGAGCAGGGGTGGGCAACTCCAGGCCTCGACGGTCGCACACAGTCCAGGTTTTCAAGATTTTTTTAGAATTTGACAGTTGGTCATTTAAATAATTGTAAATTACCTACTGTCAAATTATAAGAAAATCTTGAGAACCTGGATTGTGTGCGACCGTCGAGGCCTGGAGTTGCCCACCCCTGCTCTAGAGGCAGATCAAGACCTAGAATATGTGGGAGGAGCTAGTGAGAGTTCCATCCCTCCTACATTCTCTATCTACATAGCATCTCATCAATAACAACTGCCATACTATCTCAGTAATGGGAAAGTCTTCAATGAATACAGATTTTACCTCAGAATTGAGAATTTTTTTACAATGACATCAATTCTGACAGAGAAAGAAGCAAATTTGTTGTAGAAGATATATTACAAAATTATTTTTTTCATGCGTACTATCAATTTATGAAATAAAAATTAAAATGATAGTTATGCTTTAATTAAGGCTCCTTGGCAGAGTTGGGTGAATCAGCATATGTTCGGGCCGGATTTAGAAATAAAAAGTTTGGGTTTGCGACTGGACTTGCTCCAAACTTTAGCACAAACCCCAAACACTATATAACTCTATGGGGACCTGAACTTTAGTGCTATAACATGGTTGTAGTAAGGGCTTTTACTAATACTTACTGAGAACTGTGCACAAGTCACACTACTTCTGGGTCCACTCATTAAACCTCGTGAATATTCATTGCTTCCCCCACTCTCTGTGACAGTGTCTGTGATTGGTTGCAGGCAGACTGCGCCCCCACCCTCTGTGCCGATGTCTATGATTGGTTCCCCTCACACTTGCTATATGGATCCCTGAAGTGATGTGTAGAAAAAGAGAAAAGAATGTGTGGAAAGGACTGGGATCAATTTTTCATTTTTCATTTTCGTTTTTTGCTCCCCTGCTTCCAAGAGCCATAACTTTTTTATTTTTCTTTCAATATAGACATATGACGGCTTGTTTTTTGCGGGACGAGTTGTACTTTCAGATGCAATCATTTATTTTACCATATAGTGTACAGGGAAATTGCAATAAAATTGTGAGTGCAGTGAAATTGCAAAAAAAAGGTCAATTATATGTTTGTTTTTTTGGGTTTTTATTCGCAATATTCACTATATGGTAAAACCGACGTGATGGTGTGATGCCTCAGGTCAGTACGAGTTTGTAGCTACCAAACTTCTATACTTTTACTGGTATCTAAGTGGTGAAAAAAATTCAGAACTTTGAAAAAAAAAATAAAATCGCACTATTTGCGCCATGTTCTGCGACCCGTAGTGTCCTCATTTTCCGGGATCTTGGGCTGAGTGACGTCATGAGCTGACATTTCTAATGATACCATTTTGGGTAGATGTGATGTTTTGATCACCCGTTGTATTTTATAGCAATGTTGCGGCGACCAAAGAAACGTAATTTTGACGTTTGACCATTTTTTCCATTATGCAGTTTACGGCTCTCATTAATTGATTTTATATCTTGATAGAACGGGCGAATCTGAACGTGGCGATACCAAACGTGTATTTATTAAAAATTTCTAATACTTTTATTTTGAATGGGGGAAAAGGGGGTGATTTGAACGTTTATGTTTTGTTTTATTTTTCAAATCCGTAAAAACTTTATTTAACAATTAATTCTTATTTTTATACAGCCCCTTAGAGAGGCACCCTGCTGCAGCATCCGATCGGTTCTGGAAGATACCGATGAGCTGCAGCTCATTGGTATCTGTCAGAATCGTGGATGCTGAGTGGTTGACAGCACCTTCACCAGAAGCACTCCATGACAGCTTCTGGGGTCAAGCCAGGACCCCAGGCTGTAATGTGAGAGCCAGAGATCTTGCGATACTATCGCTGGATCTCCGATGCAGGGGGGGAACAGCGTGTTCCCCGCTGCGGCGCCTTTGGATCATGCTGTCAGTGATTGACAGCAGGATCCAAAGGGTTAACAGCACCGATCGGATCCCGGATCCGATCGGTGCTGGTGCTATTAGCCTGACATCTCAGCTGATGAGATCAGCTGAGATGTCGGGTGTTTGATGTGAGCTCTGCGCCATACAACATCATGGGTCGTGAAGGGGTTAATGAAAAGTATACAAAACTTAATTGAAAATGCACAATTCTAAAGACACCAAAAATTGTTTAAAAACAGTTAAAAAAGTGTGTGAACCACAGCACACCACAAATAACCCACAGCAAAATTTACAATATCGATGATATATGGGGAATAGAGAATCAATAGTCACACCTATTACTATGACCATAATAGTGATTAGTCCACAAATAAGGTGCCCAACAGGGGTCTCTAGTAGGATTGGAAGGAGATCATACTGTACTCCGGTTTAGAGACAAAAAAGCTCAGCAGCCCCTTGAGAGTGATCAAACAATATTGAGTAGATATATACCAATAAGTATCAACAAGTATAAATACAATAATGGTTAGAGGAAGTAACACCATCTAATATATAAAGCTGTATGTGTGTGTGTGTATATCCGGGATTGGCATCTACACCGTCGCAACTACAGCCACAAAATTTTGCACAGTCACACGTCTCGACCCCGGGAGCGTCATAGGCTATGTTGTGAGGCGAAATTTTAACCCTGCGCATTCCAGTTCACCAAACAATTTTGGCCCTATCTACATAATGGGGAAAAAGGGAAAGGAAACGTGTGGGAGGAAAATCGACAGCTGCCAGCTACAGCTACAAAAATTTGCACAGTCACACCTCTGGACCCCGGGAGCGTCATAGTTTATGTTGTGAGTCAAAATTTTAACCCTGCGCGTTCCAGTTCACCAAAAAATGTTGCCCCTATCTACATAATGGGGAAAAAGTGAATGGAAAAGAGTTGGAGGAAAATCGACAGCTGTCAGCTATAGAGACAAAATTTTGCACAGTCCCACGTCTGGACCCCAGGAGCGTCATAGGCTATGTTGTGAGGCGAAATTTTAACCCCGCGCATTCCAATTCACCAAACAATTTTGCGCCTATCTACATAATGGGGAAAAAGTGACAGTTACCAGTTGACAGTTGTGAATGAGAGGGGCTTAATGATAGCGCCAAAGACTAACAGCACATACCAGCATATAGTCTCTAAGGTGGGGCCCCAACATGAGATATTCACCACGCACGGGGACATGTATACACACCACACGCACACAAAGAGTAACAGCAAGTGTATAGTCGCTAAGGTGCAGCCCCAACATTGGATACTCACCACGCACCCGAACAAACACACACACACACCACAAAAAGACACACACAACACAGAGACACACACCCCCCCCCCAAGGGGAACACAAACACCCTATAGCGACACATGCACTCACCCCACAGGGACACACACACACACCACAATGAGACACACATGACACAGACACACATCACACAGACTCCCCCACAGGGACACACACACATAGCCATCCTATAGGGACACATGCACTCACCCCACAGGGACACACACACCACAAAGAGACACACACACACCACACAGACACCCCCACCACAGGGACACACACACATACACACCCTATAGGGACACATGCACTCACCCCACAGGGACACACACACACACCACAAAGAGACACACACAACACAGAGACACACACCCCACACAGACACCCCTCCCCACAGGGACACACACACATACACACCCTATAGGGACACATGCACTTACCCCACAGGGACACACACCACAAAGAGACACACACAACACAGATACACACACCACACAGACCCCCCACAGGGACACACACACATACACACCCTATAGGGACACATGCACATGCACTCACCCCACAGGGACACACACACACACACACCACAAAGAGACACACACAACAGAGACGCACACCACACAGACCACCCCCCCACAGGGACACACACATACACACCCCAGGGACACACACACCACACCACACAGACAGACACAGATGTGCACAAATCACCTCACACAACTCGCCTCATACGTGTGCTATCTTTATTTTCCAAACATAAACATCTGATTAAAAACAGCCAATGTGCAACACATGTGCCATATAGGGAATTAAGGCAGATGTCAGTCACATGAGCTGTCTATTATGTGTATGTGTGAGGTAACATATACTGCCCGGCCAGGGGGAGGGTTTACTGTTGGCTGGAGATTTATTAGGCTGCCTATAGCAATCAGTCACAGCTCAGCTTCTATTTTCCTACAGGTCATTAATATGACATATTCAAATTCTATTTTGTTATAGCTAACAGCAGTTATTTATTAACCCGGGCGTAGCCAGGTACTACAGCTAGTGTATATATAAAAACTCTAAAGGCCCAGTTACACACACAGATAATTGTGCAGAGATTGTTTGCAGATCACTAGTTGCAGTGAAATCATGGACACATTGCTCCATTTTGTGGCCATGTACAAATGGAACAATGAGTCCATGATTTCACTGCAACCAGAGATCTTCAAAACAATCTCTGCACAATTATCTGTGTGTAACTGGGCTGGAGAAGAAACATCAAGGAATAGTTAAATTGCACTTCAGAGGAGCAATTGTAACATTCTAGCATCTACCATGCAGTGAATAATAAGGAAGTGAATGAGCGGTCCCGGAAGTGCAAGTGCGCAAACCCAGTAAGTATTCTTGTTCAATCGCTGATGTTTAATGACTGTTTTGTTTCTTTTTACAGCCCCCATTTCATAACTTTAAAGTTCAGGTTCGGGGTCCAGACTTTAAAAAAAGTCTGGCCGGGTCCACTGAACCTGAATATCGGTGGGTTCACCCATCACTAATGCTGTATGTAAGCAGATTTTGCCTAACAAATATGAAAAATATATATTGGGTGGATAACTTGTTCACGTTCTACTTGACCTTTAAAGGAGCTGTCTGATCTAAAATGACAAATCTGCAGTCACTCTATGTGACCGGAGACTTGCGAGTCATCCTATCTCACGTGCTCTGATTATTCTCCTGTGTCAGCGGTGGGAACAGCGTTCACTTGACCTCTAGTATGCAATATGCATACTCCCGGTCAGATCCGACTAGTATGTTTCCAGCAATGTCAATGCAACTGTATTGCATGAGGCCAAAAACAGTCTAGTCGGATTCTAGCCAGGAGTATGCATATCGCATACCTGTAGTCACATGAAGGTTGTTCCCAGCGCTGACGCTAGAAAATCCACACGGCATGCTTGTTTTCAGAGAATTCACAAGAGTGAGTGCAGACTTGTTTAAGACCAGACAACCATTTTAAGTATTTTTTTGTTATTGCACAAAATATTATTACCAGAATTACTGCTATAATTACTACTGTTGAGCACTTTGATTTGTGCTGCCCTGGTCCAACGTCCGGTGGTGCCCTCTATGGCAGCTGATCATCACTTCTGCTCCATCATCTCAATCATCTGGCATCTTGACTAATGGGTGCTGAAGTGAAAATGGGCTTCCATGAGTGGACACCAGACCAGAAAATCAAATTCCTCATCTCTATTAATTAGCTTAGTGTTCTACTTAATAATCCTTTTTTTTTTGTTTCAACTAGTAATAAAAGCTGCCGTTTTGATACAGAGATGGTTTCGTTTCTACATGGCGAGATTAGAAATGAGGCGACGTTACACACTTAATATTTTTCAGTCAATAGAGTATGCAGAAGAGCAGACTCAGCTTCAGGTCAGTAACATTTTTATTTATACAAATGTTATCCTACATATTAAAGGGGATTAATAAAACTTTACTGCAGTCTTTCAAAAACAGCGCCACCTCTGTCTATAGGTTTCATGTGGTATTACAGAATAGGCCCATTCACTGAAATGGAGCTGAGCTACAATAATACACAAAACCTGTAGGCAGGGGTGGTGCCATTTTTGAAATAAATCAGCCATATTTATAGAATTGTGGACAACCCTTTGAAAGGGGCAGTCCAAGCTAAGCAAAAAGATGCCCCCTGGCTGTAATACTGCTGAAAAAATTAAATAATATATGCTCACCGTATATTCCAGTTCTTAGTCTCTTATGTTCCCCCTTCTATACTGTCATGGTTTGCTGCAGCCGTGACAGTCCCATATTCCACATTTGATGTCTGCAGCCAATCAGTGGTCTCCATGGCCTTGGATCTCATGCTGCTGAGTCTAGTGTTTGGCTGCTGCAGTCCCATGCAGTATACTGACTGTGACATGTGCAGCAAATGTAAACAGTATACCACTGTGGAGCATCATGGACACAGTGCTGGAATGGAGGGTGAGTATATATTCTTTTAAATATCGTCAGCGTTTTGCTTACTTTGGACAAGCTATCTAACTCATCCATAGATAACCTAATAATCATTGTTCTGTCACCCTTCTGATGACTGCAAATCCCAAGTGCTCTAGTTACCAGTCTCTTAGATAATTGTATGTCCTTACTTACACCATCAGGGGCAATCAGACAGCTTTGAACTTGGCTAGAACGATGACTTGTAGTAAAACAGGAGAAACGCTACAGTTTTCTTTCAGAACCTTGTATTAAGTTCAACGTAACAGCAGGTGAAAAGGAATAATCTGTACAGGGGCTGCAGATATGCGTCTTCAGCAATGGCTTCTCTAAACTAAACTGAGAAAGAAGGGAGGAACATCCTATACAGAGGCCAGCTAAGGGAGGAACATAGGGACAATCTTAGTACACAGTTTAATCTACCTGTTAGCAACAATGAAAATTACTGATTGGAGGAAATACTCAATGCAGAGAACTATACACAACAGGTTGTTCCCATTCGTGAGACACAACAATCATAGCTGTTTACATAATTCCCCATCAGCGATGCCTCCAAACCCTGCTAATGTTAAGGGTTTCCAAGAGGCCAGCATCAGTGCATATGAATATAGGGCTTGCTGCAAATCTTGGGGTCGCATGATTGCGCTGTCCTGGTTTGGTAGATGTGGAGTGTTAAAGACATGTTGCTGCACGCTACATTGATTTGTGAGCTAACAGCCATTTGGCGCAGTCTGGTTTGGTAGGGCCTTCTTTGGAGAGTGAGGTCTATAAAACATTGAAAAAGATCTGTAACTTTATATTGACTTAAAATGGACACTAGGACACATTATTCATAATATTATTGCATGTCTCAGCCAGAAGTTTGTTTTGAATGAAAAGGTTCCTGAGGATGTTTAACATTCAGACATTAGTTATTATTTCACTGTTCAGACATTCAATCTATCTTGTTTTCCAGCTTTCCAATTTTTTTACATTCATGATGGACCACTATGCACAGATGAATGAGCAACACCCAGGTCCAGGTAAGAGTAACCAGTTATGTCTAATTTTGAAGAAGCTGTGATACCATACTTACAGCGCAGAGTGGCATGTTAATCTGCTTGGTAATGTAGGACTAATGACAGCCAAAAAACAAACAAACCAGTTTTGATAAAGTCCAGTGTCTGAAAGGACTAGAAATGAGCAAACCTTTTGAAGTTCAGGCTCGGTTTGTCAAATGAGCATATGTTAACTGAACTGTGAGGGTATGTGCACACTGGGCGGGTTTTCGGCGGTTTACCTGTGTAAACCGCCGTTTTGCATACATTAGTTTTATGTTAATTTATGTTAATCCAAACCGGCGTTTGGATTAACATTAAAACTAATGTAGCCCGCCCAAGGCTGTGCACATACCGGCGGTTCCCCAGCGTCATCCGTTGCTAACCCGCAGGTTTCCCAGCGGGTTAGCAAAGAATGAACATGTTGTAAAAACCGGCGGTTCTGCAGCGGCTGCAAGCAGAAACATGTGCTGCTTCCAGCCGCTGCAGAATCGCCGCCGAGAACCCGCTGGGCAGCCGCCGGTTACCGCCCGGCTCCCGCAGCTCATAACCGCCAGGAAGCCGGTGCACGGCGCCGGAGCTTCCTGGCGGGTCCCGCCCAGCCGCCGAGGCAAACACGCCGGGTAGTGTGCACTTACCCTTAGATGTACTGTTCGTCGAACGTCCAAATCCCTTTGAAATCAATGGGAGGCAAAATCAAGGGCATAGAAAACAGTTGAAAAGACTCCAGGAAAAGTGCCATCTATTCCCCAGAGTTAATATTTGTATCATTGTGCATTATGGATGCATGGGACAAGCCCTGACCCAGTATTTTAAGCTTCATGATTGATTGACTTCAAGATGAGTGACAGGTGTCCACATGATAGGCACACCACAAAGATGACACAACAAAACCACCCCAATAAGTTTTCACATTTCAAAAAATTAGGACCAGACACCACTAAAGTGGCATCATTTGCCCCAGGATAAAAATTATATAATGGCGGAGTCGGCATTCATGGCACTGGGTCTGAAAAAGGGCCTGGCCTAGCATTTGAAGGTTAAACACTCATTAGTAACAGGGGGATAAGTGACATGTGTATGTATCATGTTCAGAGATCCCTACTTCATTCGTGAAATACACAACTTAGATACCAAATAACAGTGTCCACATTTAAAAAAAAGTAGGGCCAGATACCACCAAAGTGTAATTAATTGACCCAGACTAAGAATTGTACAAAGGGGCGGCCTGCATATATGGCACAGGGTCTTGAACAGGGCCAGGCCTACCATTTCAAGATTAAACATTGATCTGGAACAGGTGTAGGACTGTTGGGCTGTGGGGCCCTTATACCTAATGCAGCCACTCCAATAAATGTTATGCTCCGCCACACTTAGGTGGCATAAGTATTAGCTTCACGGAGAACTACCGAAATAATTAGTCTGGTGGGTCAGTAACATGTATAGGCCTATAGTGTAGGGAAGCCCTCATATCTCATGCAACCGCTCCAATAAATGTTATGCTCCGCCACTCTCAGGTTGCACAAGTATTAGCTTCACAAAGTACTACTGAAACAGTCAGGTGGGTCAGTGACATGCATAGACCTATTGGGCAGGGGACCCTCATACCTCATGCAACTGCTCCAATATATTTTATGCTCCGCCACACTTAGGTGGCACAAGTATTAGCTTCACAGAGTACTACCGAAAGAATTAGTCTGGAGGGTCGGTGACATGTATAGGCCTATTGGGGTAGGGAGCCCTCATACCTCATGCAACTGCTCCAATAAATCTTATGTTCTGCCACACTCAGGTGGCACAATTATTCACTTCATGGAGGACTACCAAAATAATTATTCAGGTGGGTCAGTGACATGAATAGGCCTATTGGGTAGGTGTCCCTCATACCTTATGCGCTGCAATAAATGTTATGCTCCGCCACACTCCAGTGGCACAAGTATTAGCTTCACGGAGTACTACTGAAAGAATTACTCAGGTGGGTCAGTGGTATGTATAGGCATGGTACTCATAGAGCACTGCTAAATTCACAAAACACACAACAAAGACGTCCAATAACAGTCTCCACGTTTCAAATAAAGTAGGGCCAGGTACTACCAAAGTGGCATCAATTGACCCAGAATAAAAATTGTATAATGGCACAACCTGCATGCATGGCACAGGATCTGGAACAGGGCCTGGTCTAGCATTTGAAGATGAAACATTCATTAGTAACAGGGGGAAGAGTGACATGTGGAGGCATCAATGATCAGAGAGAGCAAGAAGACAAGAAGGAGACCCCAAGAAAAGTCTCCAAAAAATTAGGGCCAGATACCACTAAAGTGGCATCAAATGACCCAGAATAAAAATTGTATAATGATGAGATCAATGCAACAAACTGAAAAGTACAACATTGCCTATTCTGCCCAGCCTGCCACTGGGATGGAAAAGTCCTTGAAGATCCATGACTTGTCCATTTTGTTGAAAGTTAGGCGGTCTACACTTTCAGGGGACAGCCTGATGTGCTTATCTGTCAGGACACTTCCACCAGTGATGGAAACACATTCTGAGAGGATGCTGGCTACAAGGCGTGACTAGTGAGCTCAGGTCACTCCTCCATTTTTGAAGCCCAAAATGCAAAAGGGTCCAAATCCCCCTGATGGCATGAATATTGAACTCTAGAAAGGCAGCATTTCTGTGGCCAACAAATTGGAGATGGTGAACTTTAAGCTCTTTGCTTTGGGATGTGTAGGAAGAAATAATATTTTACGTGACCACAACTGCAGGACGAGGGATGGCTGCTGTGCTGAGAGTGGGTGGAGTAGGGTGTGCGTAACGAATTTCTGCACTATGAAGAAGATGCAGGAAGGGATGTTACGGTGGGTTGACAAACAAGTGGTGTGCTCAGTGTCTGAAGATGGGTCAAAAACAGCAGGCGTGTCCACTTCCGTGACAGCTGATGGGCTTTCCCTCGCCCCAGTTGTAGCTGGTAAGGCTAGTTTCACACTTGCGTTTCAGCTAATCACGTCACTATGGTAATCGCATCAGCTCACCGCAGACAGGGCCCTATCTCTCAGTGCCGTCATTGTGTCCTTGAAGCTCATGCTGATAGGATGCTTGCTCCTTCAGTGCGAGTTCCGATGCAGCAGAGCTGAGATAGTGATGTGGGAATTTATATTTATTCAATGTGTTCGGGCATGTATATACTATATGTTCACTGTAAAAGCTCCCAATGATCGGCACAGTATCAAAAGCAGCCATCGCATCATCAATCGTCAGTCAATTACAAATTGTCCTGATGATTAGAGGCAGCGGGGTGCTGTTTTTGACAGACAGTGAGAGCAGAAGGATACCTGCGTGATCTCTCAGGCTGTCTCCTTGACAAAGAGGTTTATGCAACTGAATGAATTCACTGTAACTTCTCAGTGGTTTGCACTTACATTCACCTTGTCAGAAATGCTATTCCAATCAGAGACTGGAGTAGCCTTTCTCTTGTAAGAAAGACTGGCACTTTAGGTTAAATTGATGGGCAGACATAGCCATGTCCCAACCTGATTTCTCCCCAACTAACAAAGGAATGAAATGGTCATGAAATAGAATTGAAAATGGAATTTATTAGAAATGATTGTAATTTACGGTGACTTTCAGCAAAAAATGCATAATAATCTTGGCACAAACGTCTGACACAAAGTAAGCCATCTAATAGAAGGTGTTCATTTTGACTGCACAATATAAAAAAAGCATTTTGATGAATGCTCCTTTGTACTGATAAATAAATATTCAAAATGAAGTAAAAAGTGCAGCACTGAAGCACTATGAAGTTCTTCACATCAATTGTTGAGACAGTGGGTGTTTGCACACATCTTTTTCGAGTGGGTATGCTCTGTAACCTGTCTGTAAAAGCAACAAATAAATGCTAAAAGAAATGAACATATGCATTATAATGTAAAAACAGCTTACTGTGCATATTTTCAGATTTTTGAGTTTCTTATAAACACTTCGGGTTTCCAAGGATTCAAAGTGGTTAAATGAAGCAACCTGACCATTCTTCAGTAGAAGTTGCTCACTAGTTTATTCAATAGAAGTTTAAATAAAAGCTGGAGACCACAGACATCGCATAAAGCAAACAAATAGATGCCAAAAAGACACTTTAGGACCAAAAATGCCAGATTATTCTGTAACATCTTCCCATAAAAATCAGTAGGTTCACACATGTCTAAAAGTCATCCTGTGCAGGACGTTTTTCAAGCAGTCCTGAACGCAGCAAAACCTGTACTGGTTTCAGGGATCCTAGAATCCTTGCCAGGAGATTTTCTGCGTTCAGGTCCTGCGTTTTTATTGGGTTTTTTGCACATTTTTTGTGTGTTTTTCCAGCGTTTTTGCCATTGACTGACGCAAAAATGCAGGAGAAATAGAACATGATCAATCTTTCCCATCCGCAGCAAAACCGGTGGGATTTGACACGTCTTGACACTTGCAAAACCAATGTGTGGGCACTGCGTTTCTGTGAAACACGTTGGTTTTGCTGGGAATCACAACCGCAGGAACAAATTAACATAAAACCAAGGGTAAACTGCAGGTGGAAACCGCAGCAAAAACGCTGAAAAAAACGTCCTGTGGGCTCATACCCTTAAAGAACATCAAAACATATGCCAAATTCTAAAGCTCAGGACGTAATACATGTTGAAACAGAAACTATATCGGCACCACTGACAATGTACTATAGCATAACAGAAAGTACTGTGCAATGCACTAAAAGTAATGAGGGTGTAAGCAGAAAAAGGGATGGTGTCCAAAATGTACCTGTTTTTTTTTTCTAAATACATTTTGTTATTCTATTCATACAGGGTGTACATATTCTCTTATTTAAGGCTACATTCACACTGTGCGTTTTCTGATCCGTTTTTTGGAATGCACTGTATAAAATAGATCACACAAATGAAATACCAGCCAAGTCAATGGGTTTTCATTTTTTGCCATTCAGACAGGGCACATTAAAAGTGATCCGTTTTTTCACTTTAGGAGAGCTCCATTTTAGAAAAGTGCATGTAAGGGGGTCGTGGCCGAGCTTTGAATGGCACAGGCTGCTTAGAGCAGGAGCTCCAGGAGAGATCAGCTTTAACTCGGTACAACAAGGTGAAAAACCACTCTGGGAAGCCCTAAATAAGTTACCTGGTGACCTGAGGACACAGTAATTCCAATGGTGCTTGACAAGTCAGCAAGATGGAGATCTACATGGAAGGTTTCTGCATATTTCTCCAGAGACCAGGTACTGAATACAGCCTCCAATAAGGCTGCAGCTCCTCACTCCCCAGCTTTTTCTTCCTGCTCTTCACATTTGGCATTCTCAAGAGGGGGGGAGGGAAGCTCAGACAGATATTCCCCTTACACAGAAAACAATGGAGGCTATGCTTAAGGACCTCAGGCAAGATCTCCAAGCTGATCTTAAAAGAATGATAGCTGAATTTAAGGCAGAGATCAGGGGAGAACTACAGAATCTAGGATCTAGAATAGATCATCTGGAGGAGAAGCTGGCAGAACTTACTAAATCTCATAGATGCTAATTAGGATTTAGAAAAGGTTTCTCAAATCCACAACAAAACCCTGGATTTCGAGGACAGATCCAGAAGGAATAATATTTGCATTAGGCTGGAAACACACTGGGAAGTGGAAAAACGGTCCGATTGACGGATCTGAGAGTTGGACGAGTGTCCTCCGAGTTTTGCTCCGTTTTATATCCAACTGCTATGCGACTGTCTGACATTTTCTTGGATCACATCTGAGTGTTGTCCATGTGTAATGCGATTTTACCATGGCATTTCTCATGCTGTATAAAATGAGAAAAGAGTTGACTAAATAGTTATTGAATACAATAGACAGATAAATGCTAGAATAGCTAGATAGGGTTCATCTGTCTCCTGCTGCTACTTCCTGGGCCACCCATTAAGCTAATTACATATTCACGGCACTGCCAGACAAACAGCCAATCAGAGAAGCTCACACTGTTTGAGAGCTTCTATGATTGGCTGTTGTAGTCAGAGTGCTTTTTCTCAATCTGGACAGTGATTCTGCTTGGTTGCCGTACACATTAGTGTAGGGCAACCAACTTGGTGTTATAGGGTGTGAAATAAATAAATAGTGGAAAAAAAAAATGCGTGGGGCTTTGCAGCAATTTTAAGTCTAGCCTGATGAAGGCAGCCAGCTGTGAACTGCAACCCTCAGCTGCCTAATTTTCCCTTGGCTGGCGGAAAAAAAATGCGTTGGCTTCGCCCTATTTTTCAATGCCAGCCAAGGTAAAACTAGGCAGGTGAGCGCTGGTATTCCCAGCGGGGTGAGGGCCCATTGTTATAGGACCCCCCATGCTAAAGAACAACAGCCCACAGCCGCCCCTGAAAATGGTGCATTAATAAGCGCCATTTCCAGGCGCCTTACCAGGCTCTTCCAGCGGCCCTGGTGGCGGTGGCACTCTGGGTAATAAAGGGGTTAATACCAGCTTTGTTATACAAGCTGGTATTAAGCCAGAGATTCTTAATGTCAGGCCAAGTTTGACCCGGCCATTAAGAATCTCCAATAAAGGGTTAAAAAAAAACACACAGAGAAAAAAATATGTATTAGAAATAAAGACACAGACATCCTTAGGGACTCCATCTTTATTACTCCCCTTTACAGCCCTTCAGGATCCAGGTCTTCTGTCTTCTGTCTTCTTTCTTCTATCTTCTTTCTTTTTTCTTCTCCAAATGTTTAGCTCTGCTACATCACAAAGCAGAAAGAGGAAGAACGCTTTCATCCCCTGCTCTGTGATGTCTGAATGAACAGAGTCAGCGGCGGCTAAGAGATGACATCATCACTGACACCGTTGCCATAGTAACCTAATAAGCGGTTACTATGGCAACGATGGCCAGTGACAGAACAGCAGCTCCTGAATACATACAGGAGCCACAGGAGTGAAGGCCCTGCTGACCAACACTGCTTACCGATAACAGCAGCGCTGGCAAGCAGGGAGTTAACTCTGCTCTCACCGCTGCTCCTCTATGTGTCGCTCATACTGGAGCAGCACATGGACCTATCTCCTTAATAAACTGTGACCTAAAAATATTCTCTAAAATCCTTGTAGCCAAAATAATGTCTGTCCTTCCCTGGCTGATAGCACCATAGATTTGCTGGAGATAATGGAGACAAATAAACTCCCCGGTGTACTGGGGTTATATGGGTGAGGTCCTGGATAAGTTTGGTTTTGTGGGGGATATTAAAAAGGCTATATTGGCCCAATACTCTAATCCGAACGCGGTGGTGAGTGAGTCTGGCTTCACCTCAGACCGGTACATGATAACTAATGGCACCCGGCAGGGCTGCCCTCTCTCGCCGGTTATCTTTGTTTTGTTAATGGAGCCAATGGCAGAGGGTCTTAGAACTAATCCATCAAAACTAGAAAAGGGAGAGAGAAGCGCAATAGGGTCTTATCATTGATAAAAAGGTGGACTAAATTTAATTAGTCACTCACCTGGAGGGGTTGTGTAGCACACAACCAGCGTCAGGACAAAAGGTAATATCTGCTGCAAGGATCCACACCACAACGGTGAACGTAGTTCAGAGTTGCAGAGGGTGGACGGTGTATACGGACCTGCCCTGCATAGACCAGAAAGATCAGACGGTGTTCACCATTATAGTGTTTATTTCCGACGCGTTTCAGAGTTGGTCCCAACTCCTTCCTCAGGTAATGGTAGACTACCATTCTCTGAGGCAGGAGTTGGGACTAACTCCGAAACGCGTCGGAAATAAACGCTATAATGATGAACACCGTCTGATCTTTCTGGTCTATGCAGAGCAGGTCCGTATACACCGTCCACCCTCTGCAATTTTGAACTACGTTAGAACTAATCCAAGCATACATGGAGTCCGTGTGGGAGATACGGACCATGTGATGGGATTGTATGCAGATGATGTGATATTATCTCTCACCGGCGTGGAGGGGTCCCTGGTGAGTGTCATGGACACCCTGGCTGAATTCTCCAGAATCTCATATTACAAATTAAATGCCACAAAGTCTATTATATTCCCCATAAATATTACACCTTTGGTAAAGGATAAAATATTAGAGCATTTTCCCTTTAAGTGGGAGGAAGCGGGATTTACATATCTGGGAATTAAAATGACAAAATCGGCCCTGGTGCATTATGGGCCAGATCACGTGATCGGCCCAGCTCCACGCATGCGCAGTGCGCATATTGAAGCCGGGTAGATGATGTGAACCAGCCCATAATCCACCAGGGCCTATCACGTGATCGGGCCCATAATGCATCGGTCCAGATGTGATGTACCGTCTGGTGCATCATAGGAGGAAAAGAGGGCGGGAGATTCCAAATACAGGAGGAGATCAATACAGAATAATGACGCCCAGTGGGGCGTGCAGTGAAGCATGGAGGAGGGGACAATGGAGCCTGGAGCCGCCTTTCCAGTCGCCTGACTGAACGACGTCCAGTAAGTTCAAAGTCATTTTTCTTCATCTTTACAGGGTGGATTTACAACAGAGAGGGATGGTTAGGGAGCACCTAGGAAGGTGTAGGGACAGCTAGTGATAGGCCAGGGGGTTAATTCCAGGGGACAGGTTCCCTTTAAATTGAACTGCGAATCACTGATTTCGGAAGTTCGTGGGGACTTGGAAAGGCAGACCCTTCTCCCACTGTCCTGGGTTGCCAGAATACAAATTGTAAAAATTATGTTGCTGCCCAAGATTACCTGCTTATTCAGATGTCTCCCTCTTAAATTCCCAGCTAGATGGATAGGGCTCCTACAATCCCCACTTGGTAAGTTTATTTGAAAAAACAAAAACCCAAGAGTGGTGGTTAAGGCTCTACTTTTCCAATATTCTCGTGGTGGAATGGGTGTACCAAATCTATCTTTGTACCACAAGGCGGCCATACTTGAGGTCACAAAGGATTGGTGGGCTGGGGATCTTAATTGGATGGCTCCAAATAGAAAGATAATTTGTTCCCCACAGGTCTACTAGACTTTTGCTAGAGATCGAGCTACTGAAACCCCTTGAAATCGAATTTTTTCCTTACATACGATGTCCTCGTTGATTTCTTATTGGAATAACCTTGATAGAACACTGACAAAATGCCTACTTAAATACATTTCTGTAAAAGTGATTGAGGCACACATATCTGGGTTGTCTCTAGACCTGTGGGTGAAATCAGGTGTAAGCACGCTTGAACAAATTCTTAGATGGCCCTGTATTCCCTTCCTTTGCAGATTTGTCCCAACTTTACAAGATTCCCAAAACGTCCTATTATGAGCACCTCCAAATTCGTCATTTTATCCAGTCGTGTACATTTCCAGCTTCGTGGAGCCCTGACTCATCAGACATGATGCAGAAATACTTTAAAGAGGACCTGTCACCCCCCCGGATTGCAATCTAAATGCAGAACTGAATGCAGCATGTCTGCTGCATTCAGGCAAGGGGTCCTCCATGTGTCTGTGTGCTGTGTACCCCGAAAAATAGCCTAAGGGAAAACTCACGGTTAGAAGCCATGAGGGTGTTCCCTGTGGCTGGATTAAGCTCACTTCACGAGGGTCATTGCCACCCCCTGACTCATGTGTGTGGAGCCATCCTCGCCTGTCCCACCTCATGCCCCTGATGTCAGCGCCTTTGCCCGCCCTGCATCTTGTTATGCTGTATAATTACAGCAGGGCGGGAATCTGGCACTTGCCGGTGCTGCAGCCATTTGTGCCCTGATACCCCCTCACCGCATTGCTATGTCTCCCCCTGGTCCCTTGGCCCCCCTTGGCTTTGATCGCGGCGGGGTTTGGCTGGTAACAGTGCGGCTACGCTCTTGAGCAGCAGCCACGTCTATTAAAAAACAGCGTATATTCAGCTTTATTGCTACGTAGTTTGTGTAGCTGAGGTGTACAACATCACTAAGCAACCAGTCGTCGCGCTTGCGCAGTGATGTTGTAAATCTCAGCTACACAAACTATGTAGCGAGATTCACAGAGCTAGAAGAGTCTGGCTGCAATACAGCCGAATGTACGCTGTTTTACTAATAGACGCAGCTGCTGTTTAGAGCGGAGCCGCGCTGTTACCAACTGAACCCCGCCGCGATCAGAGCCAAGGGGGGCCTAGGGACCAGGGGGGTACACAGCACATAGACATATGGGGGACCCCTTTCCTGAATGCAGCAGACATGCTGCATTCAGATTGCAATCCTGGGGGGAATGACAGGTCCTCTTTAAAGTAGAATACCCCAATGAACATGGATTGTCTCTGTTCTATAGGATTCTTAATTCGTCAGCAGAGTCCGTCAAACTCCCTTATATGACTGCCTGGGAGGAGGCACTCTTTTTCTTATCCACCTCTGTACACTGGTGGACTGCGGCCACATTTACTCAAAGGCACTCCTCTTGCATTAATCATCTAGAACAACTAAAGAAAATACAAGGGGGAGTGGCTTAGCAATGGAGCCGAGCAGACGTGTTGCCTGAGAGCTCTGCTGCAGCAGGTGGCCTTACTGCCCTAAACCCGGTCCCAGAGCGGTGCCCACGAGCTCCCCGGCATCCCTGGATCCTTCTGATCACCGGGAGCTCCTTGCTGAAGATCACAGAGGCTGCAGGAGCAACATTCTGGCCCTAATACCTGCAGCATCTGTGAGCTGGAGCTGTGCTAAAATGGCTGCAGCTCAGTAAGAAGAAGGTACCGCCCCCTCCTCTCCTCTCCTCACCTCCATTGTCTTCGCCTGTCTGCTCTGCCTCCAGGGATTGAGTGAGTCTGAGAAACACTCCTGCACTGCTTATCTCCCTGGGAGACCCCATTCAGCCATACTAACATCGGGACTGCTACAAAGGGGAAAGCTACGAGGTGACATAAGCTGAAGACACACCACCTCCCTCCTTGAACAGGGAGCTCCAGATAAGTAGTGTTTACGATCCTCTGTTATCTGCTATCCACTGGCCTCATTCCACCTCCTCATATACAGTATCAGCAGCTGCCTTAAGGGAACCTGTGCCATATCCTCAGACTGCTCCTGTTTGAACTTGAGACTCTTAGACCTGATCACACTAAGCTATGCGCCCAAAGCCCAGGAATCAGTCCTCATCTCCTACCAGGAATAGAGCTGCAAAGGGCAGGGAGCAGAGTATACAAAAATTTCTGACTGAGTCCTCATCTCAAGGGTCCTCACAACAGCGGAGGGGAGACACGTCCTCACAGGAGACCCCTAACCCTACTACAGATTCTCAGCAGGCAGGAGGAAGTGCCCCACTATCAGCTATGGAGGGGGGAGCCCAGGCACCAAACAGAGTGACCCCTTCGCCGGATGCCATGCTTGATGAGATAAAAGACCTTCAGTCCCGTATGTGTAATATACCAATTAATGCGGACATGGAGGGCTATATATCCCGCCTTGAATCGCTGTGCAGGGCAGAGATACAAAATCTCAACTCTGAAGTATCTCAGGTTACGGAACGTGTTGTGGTCCTAGAGACCACCACGATGGCGCAAGCCGCATCACAACAGGCTTTTCAGGCGACATTGGACGAACACTCAGAACAGCTGGCCCATTTGTTTTACTTAGTGGAAGACTCTGAAAACCGAGACCACAGATACAATATCCGGGTCCGTGGTCTTCCAGAGGCAACCGGCCCAGCGGATCTCGCACCAACTCTTCAGGGCCTCTTCAATTCAATCTTGGACAGGCCTCCCGACACGGCTATAATCTTTGATAGAGTACATCGAGCGCTCCGCCCTAAGCCTACGGATCCTAATAACCCACGTGACGTGATCTGCAGGCTGCACCAATATCGCTTGAAAGACGAGATTATGAGAAGTGCCCGTCTGAAAGGCCCTATTGACTTTGATGGGGCTGAGATTCACCTCCTAGCAGATCTTTCTAGAGCTACGCTGGCTAAGCGCCGTGCCCTCAGACCCCTCCTGGACCTGCTATTTGACAAGGATTTAACATATTCATGGGGCTTTCCTTTTCAGCTCCAGGTTAGCAACCAGCAGGGGCTCTTCCTTCTATGAGATTTGAAAGACCTGCCAGCCTTTACAAGCGGCCTGGGCCTGCCGGACGTTGAACTTCCTGATTGGCCACGTAATCCCTTTCTCCAGCGAGATGGGGGACCTCGGATGCGTCCATATCTACCTCAGAGGTCCCGTCGCAGAGGTTCCACCAGAGACAGCCTGGTTGAGCAATGACTTTTCGTCTGACTGGAGCTTGGTCAGCTTTTGATTGTTTCATCACATGGGGAATCCTGCGGCCTCCCACTCGATATAACTCTTAACATCTACAGGATGTTATTCAATTTTTATTTTCGGGGCCCTGTCTCTTATACTGGGAGCACAGCCAGACTTTTGCATACTTATACAAGTGTTGTGTTGATATGTTTAGGTGGGGGGTTGCTTTGCTTTTTTGGGGGGGAGGGAGGGGGACTGAGGGTTGAGGGGCATGTTCTTACTCATAATGTTATTTGGAATAGCAATGGGCTGACCTATGGCTCTTATTAGACTGTGCTATTAGAGGGTCTGGCGGACGGGCGGGACTGCCTGCTGTTTAGCTGCTCTGTTCGGTTTTGTTGTTATTCTTTACCCCATTAGGGAGACTTGATACTCAAGTCAGTTGGACTCGCCCTATTGGCGTTTTTTCCCAACTGATTGTCGCCAACTTAGGATTGGTGACCTGCCTGCTCCTTAGTAGGCTTCCTAATTATCTATTCTTTCTTTTCTGTTCCTCTTACTTTGTCTTTACACTCTACTCTTAATCCTGTCCCTGTCTCCCCTTCTGCCCCACTCCCTTCAGGTGTACATTGCCTCTTGTTGGAGGTCGGAGCTTCAGTATTGGAATCCCGACTTCTGTGGTGTGACAATAGACATGGCCCCACTGAAATTAGCCTCGTTGAATGTGAGAGGGTTTAATGTGCCGCAAAAACGTGCACAGATATTATATAGCATGCATAAAATGGGGGTCAACATTCTTCTACTGCAGGAGACCCACCTAAAGACTGGCCATTTCCCTTCCATCTCCAACCGATATTATACGTCATGGTATCATGCCTCTAATCCTGAGTCGAGGTCTAAAGGTGTCAGCATAGCGATACATAAATCAGTAGCACACACGGTGCAAGAGATTGAGGCAGTTAAACAGGGGAGATATTTGCTACTCCGGCTTCTCATTGATAACCATGTCCTCACGTTAGCTACCATTTATCTTCCTAACAAGGGCCAGACAGCGATGGGCGTCCGAATTCTACGACGTCTAGACGAATTCTCGAGAGGGAAGCTGATCCTTGGAGGGGACTTTAACCTGGTAATGGACGCAAAACTTGACGCTTCCTCAGGTAAGTCGGGCACATCGCTCAAACAATTGGGGTCCCTTAAACGTGCATTGTATGCCTGTAGGTTGGTGGATGTATGGCGTATCCTACACCCCGCCGAGAAGGATTACACACACTTCTCACCGCTTCACTCCTCCTATAGCCGCATCGATCACTTCTTCATACATCACCAGCTCTTGGATTGGCATCCCACGGCTGAAATAGGCTCGATGATGCTATCGGATCATGCACCGATATTCCTGACAATAACCCGCCAGACTCACCGAGACAGAAATGGCAATGGAGACTTAATCCCAACCTTCTGACCGACAAAGACACCACCGATAGGGTTGAACAGACTATAGCAGACTTCATACAAATACATGCGACTGACGAGACCCCACTCCCCACTCAGTGGGAAGCCTTAAAATGTGTCGTGAGAGGCGTACTTATTAGGTAAGGGGCGAGACTGAAAAAAGAAAGATCAGCGCGGATTGAAGGCGTGCTGACCGACATCCACTCCCTTGAGCAGGAACACAAGAGGGATTCTAGACCTGACACGCTATTGACACTAACCGCGTAACGGGACGAATTACGGAAGCTTCTAGATCAAAGTTACACTTTATTTAGAGAACGTACTTCCCGTTTCATGTATGAATTTGCAGACAAATGTGGTGGGCCTCTCGCCAGGCGTATACACCCTAGAATCCGCAATCAATTTATCCCAATGATCCGGGACCACGCAAACAGGCTGGTGAACCACCCTGACGCGATAGCGCCAACCTTCAGAGAGTATTATACGGACCTTTACAACATCAGGGGCCATCCTCGGTCTACTGACACGGGGACGTCACGTGTAGACGCCTCAGAATATGTACACAAAACAGCCTTGCCCACCCTTCCCCCTGTGATAGTGGAGGAGTTGGAGAGCCCGTTCTGCCAGGAAGAAGTCTCGCAGACAATAGCATCAACCCCGGGGAATAAAAGTCCCGGACCAGATGGTTTTATCAGACCTTTTCGTTGCAGTTGCTGCCTTTCCTGACCACTGTGTTCAACGATGTATCTCAGGGGCACCCCTTCCCTAGACAGTCATTGGAAGCGACGATTGCGGTCATCCCTAAGCCCGGGAAGGACCTGGAGATCTGCTCGAGTTATCAGCCGATCTCGCTGATCAATGTTGATCTTAAACTATTCTCTAAGATCTTAGCAAACAGACTCTCGCCTTTTCTGCATCGGTTGATAGACAGTGATCAAGTGGGTTTTGTTCCACAAAGAGAGGCACGGGACAACACTCCTAAATCTGTCCTGATGATCTCTCTCATCCATAAAAAAAAGATCCCTGCCTGTGTTCTGTCGATTGATGCGGAGAAGGCGTTTGACAGAGTCGACTGGTCCTTTTTGCAGAAGACACTGGAGCAGATCAATGTAGGGCCCCGATTTATTCAAAAGATTATGGCCTTATACACTGACCCATCGGCTAGGGTCCATTGCAATGGGACCCTTTCGGACCCATTTTTCATCCGCAACGGCACTAGACAGGGGTGCCCCCTCTCACCTCTTTTGTATGCCCTGGTCATGGAGCATCTAGCAACAGCATTGCGATCAAACCCTGATGTGTGGGGGATAGAGGAGGGTAAGAAGCACTACAAACTAGCACTTTACGCGGACGATCTGTTACTATATGTTTCTAACCCCGAGGTCTCTCTTCCCTCCATCCTACGGGAGTTTTATGTATATGGTTGCGTGAGTAACTTCAAAGTCAATCTCACTAAGTCTGAGATTTTAAATATCAGTCTGTGGACAGAGTGGACAGGCTCAGGGGTTCTTTCCCATTTAAATGGTGCACCTCATCCCTTAAGTACCTGGGTGTACAGATTTCCGCAGACCTCTCCCAACTTTTTTCCCTCAACTACACTACGATGCTGCAGAGGGTTCAGAAGGATTTAGGAGACTATGGACGTAAGGGATTGTCTTGGTTCGGGAGAATAAACGTTTTAAAGATGGACATTCTCCCGAAGCTTTTATATCTTTTCCAGACCCTCCCGATTGCGGTTCCCAGAGCCTTTTTTAAGTCTTTGAGGTCACTTTGCAGAGATTTCGTTTGGGGTACTTCTAAACCGCGTCTGGCCCATGACATACTGACTCGAACTAAAGGAGACGGGGGGATGGGTCTGCCCAATTTCCGCCTATATCATGCAGCGGCCACTCTGACGAGGATTGTGGACTGGTTCCATGGGACCTCTTCTCGACAATGGGTGACTCTGGAGGAGACTATTCTGGAATGGCCACTGACAGCATTGCCGTGGATCCCGAAAAATAAGCGTCCACCTAGTGTGCTCCTGTCTATACTGACGAGTGATACGTTGCAGCTGTGGAACAGAGTGAAGGAGTGTGCAGAACTAACTTCGTCCTCCGGACCAATGACCCCATTGTTTGGCAACCCCGACTTCCCTCCGGCAGTACACGCCTCTAAGTTTCTGGAAATCTGACTCAAAAACTAGGCTAGCTCAGGTCTTATTGGGCAGGTCGACCTTTCCTTCCAGAGTGGACCTTTGCTCCTTGGACCCGGAGGGATCAGTTCCCTGGTACCAATATATGCAGCTGAGGTCTTTTATCTCATCCCTCTCTCCGCTCTCTGTCTTATTGACGGAGACTACGGGATTCGAGTCGCTCTTGTTGCAAAGCCCGGCCCCCTGCCATACGCTTTCTCGTATATATGTTTTGCTGGCACCGGGTGGAGATTTTGGATCCTTGTGGTTTGTCAAGGAATGGGAACGAGATTTGGATGCTACCTTCTCGACTCAGGATTGGCAAAAGACATTCTTGTGCACACATAAAATGGCAATGGCATGTAAAAACCAGGAGACAAATTATAAATTGGTCTCCAGGTGGTATCGATGTCCTCAAACAATTCACAAGTTTTTTCCGACGATTTCGGATCAATGCTGGAGATGTGGAGTGGAAATTGGATCATTCTTGCATGTCTGGTGGCAGTGTCCCGCTATCGCCCGACTGTGGAGTAAGGTGTTTGAGATATATGAACACATTACGGGTGAAGCCATACCCTGTTCTCCACAAATCGGACTGCTCTCAATGATACCGGGATCTCCCAAAACCATAAAGAGAGACCTGCTCCGACACTGTCTTACGGCAGTGCGGACCATAATCCCGAGGAAGTGGAAATCTCAATCTTCTTCAACTATCCTTGAATGGGTGAAGGAGATGGACTTCCTATGCAGGATGGAAAGACTCTCGGCATACACTGGTGTCCTGACCTCCAAATTCTATTGTACATGGACGGGTTGGATAATGTTTAAAGAAACCCCTGAATTTACTGAGCTCTTGTTATAGTACTCCTTCGGGCTGACTAACAAGATATTTTATCCAAAACCTGACCGTAACCTGATATCTCGGATTACTGCTCTCTAATCGCCCTTCTCCTGTTACACCTTATTCCCACCCCTTCCCTTTCTGGTCTCTTTCCTTCTTTCTCTATTCTTTCTCTCCTATACTCTCTTTTGTGTGCGTTGGACCTCTCTCTAATAGGTCCCTTTACAGGTTTCTCAGGCCTTTATAGTTGGGAAGCTACTCGTTCCTTGTCCCAGTAACGGGATCAAGGGTTGATACGTGTATAGGGCGACAAGAAGATGTGAACTTATGATCGTTTCCGTTTGTTAACTCTTGTTTTTGAGAATTGCTTTCTATTCGATGTATTTGACACACTAGTTTTGATACCAGCAATGAACTTCCCCTGTTAATTCACTGTTTTGAGTGACTGCAACTGGTCTATGAGATCATATAACGACTCTTCATTATTGATTGTTACTGTTTATGTGTTATATACCAATAAAACAGATTTGTTGAAAAAAAAAAACTAAAGAAAATACATATGAACTGGTATTTGACTCCTTATAAAATTTCCAAATTTAACAAATCTTACTCCCCCATTATGCTGCAAGGGATGTGATAAATAAGGGGATCTGGGTCATGTGTGGTGGTGGTGTCTCAAGATAGGAGAATTCTGGAATAAAATAGTAAACTTAATCAGGACCCTCATAGCTTTCCTTTTAACTCTAGAGGGGCCCTTGGTAGTCTTAAATATTAAGTTAGATCTTCTTCCCCCAAACTTAGTTCCAGTGATAACCCATGTTTTGATAGCGGCCCGTCAGAGCTTGACAAGGTACTGGAGGGAAGCTTCTACCCCCACACAGGAAAGACTCATTGGTAGGATAAATTCCCATTATCTACATGAACGTTGCTTGGTTCACTCGATAAAGCAAAAAGAATGAGTCAGTCGCCAGTGGGAGATTTGTGAGACTTCAAGGATTGGCGATATCTCACACTTAGGATGGCTTTAATATTTTTCCTGGTTGATTCTGGTCCTCTCAGAATTAGATTGGTATACAGAAATGTTTAAAACAAAGCTATTAAAGCTTATTTCCCCCCCCCCCCCACTATCCATTAATTTACTTTTTGTGTCCAATCCTGGCTGTCCCTTTCCTTCTGTGTGGTCCCTTATTTCCCTCCACTTCCCTACAGTTGTGGGCAAAAGTATTGACACCTCTGCAATTCTGTCAGATAATACTCAGTTTCTTCCTGAAAATTATTGCAATCACAAATTTTTGGGTATTATTATCTTCATTTAATTTGTCTTCAATGAAAAAACACAAAAGAGAATGAAGCAAAAAGCAAAACTTTGATCATTTCACACAAAACTCCAAAAATGGGCCAGACAAAAGTATTGGCACCCTCAGCCTAATACTTGGTTGCACAACCTTTAGCCAAAATAACTGCGATCAACCACTTCCGCTAGCCATCAATGAGTTTCTTACAATGCTCTGCTGGAATTTTAGACCATTCTTCTTTGGCAAACTGCTCCAGGTCCCTGATATTTGAAGGGTGCCTTCTCCAAACTTCCATTTTTAGATCTCTCCACAGGTGTTCTATGGGATTCAGGTCTGGACTCATTGCTGGCCACCTTAGAAGCCTCCAGTGCTTTCTCTCAAACCATTTTCTAGTGCTTTTTGAAGTGTGTTTTGGGTCATTATCCTGCTGGAACACCCATGACCTCTGAGGGAGACCCAGCTTTCTCACACTGGGCCCTACATTATGCTGCAAAATTTGTTGGTAGTCTTCAGATTTCATAATGCCATGCACACGGTCAAGCAGTCCAGTGCCAGAGGCAGCAAAGCAACCCCAAAACATCAGGGAACTTCCGCCATGTTTGACTGTAGGGACCGTGTTCTTTTCTTTGAATGCCTCTTTTTTTCTCCTGTAAACTCCATGTTGATGCCTTTGTCCAAAAAGCTCTATTTTTGTCTCATCTGACCAGAGAACATTCTTCCAAAACATTGTAGGCTTTCTCAGGTAAGTTTTGGCAAACTCCAGCCTGGCTTTTTTATATCTCGAGATAAGAAGTGGGGTCTTCCTGGGTATCCTACCATACAGTCCCTTTTCATTCAGACGCCGACAAATAGTACAGGTTGACACTGTTGAACCCTCGGACTGACAAATTGCCAGTGAAATTGCAAGCAATATTGCCACATGTGACAGTACCTTTAGAGTTCCTGTGCTACTTTTTGCACACACTCCCTTTTTTTGCTTGTGCTGACAATACTGTACATGTGACACAAATGCTTGATTTTCCAGACTTACTTTCTGATATATTCAGCAACTCAAAAGAAGGACAAAATAAGCTTTTGGACTATGAAACAATTGAAGTTCCTGACTCGTATGATGGACCACGACTTTCATTTCCATTATCTGTTACTGACACAAATATTCTCCTTCATGCTTTCAAGCAAGAAAAGGTAAGCCCAGTAATCAGATTAGTAGGTCCATGGAAATTGCTATCAGTAGACTTACCTGATCCATTAATACTTAACTCCTTCCTGCAAAATGACGTAACTGTACGTCCAGATTCCAAGTGCTTTCCTGCAACTGCTGTACAGTTACTTCAGAGGGATGACTGTACCCATGCCATCTGCAGCCGCTGGACACAACTAAGGCCGGTTTCACATTTGTGTTTGTGAATGCAGCCACACATGGGGATGCATGGTACCTGGGTTTGGCTGCATTCGCATGTGTTTGCGTTCGCATTCTTTTTTTCAAAGTACTCTCGGAACGCAACTTGTTGCATTTTTCCCGATGTAAACCTTGGTTACCAGCCTTCTCCGCTCACCAGCTGGTATCCAAGGTACACAGCGGGTAACTAGGGTACCTTGGATACCAGCTCCCAGCGCTTGCAGAGAGTCACTGGGAGCTGGCTTATCGGTCATCTCCCGGTGTCACACGCAGCGATGCTGCGTGTCCACCGAGCGACCAACGTTTGATTTGAGGACAGGACCTCAAATCGAATGATGAACGATCAGCCGACTGATCGTTCATCGTTTGTAGTGTCACATGCAACAATGTCGTTTCGACATTGTTCAAGCGTCACAGAACACGTGACTTTTGAACGATATCGGCAACGATATTGTTACGTGTGACATGGCCTTTAGAGTCCTTCCGCTCATTGCAGTCAGGTGCCTAGGCCCTCACCTGCCCTGCACTAACCTTGGTTAGTATGCATGCTGGTGAGGACACCAATCTCACCATTGCAATAACACAACACCACGAGGAAGGAAAGACAGATAGAGTGAAAATAGACACAAAAGGACACGCACTCCAAACTCCTCCAAAGCAGCCAAACTCCAGAGCTGTAATTTTCACAACTTCTCAGCTTTTTCCAGAAAAAGACTCCATTCAATGTGGTCAACACAGATAGGGAATCTATAACAGGGTCAAACGGTAAGGGTACCTTTACACGCCGCTACTGGAGGATGGATACAACCCGCTACTTCACGTGCACGAGCACGCTCAAACGGTTACAAACGGTAAACGCACCTCCTTTACACGCCGCCACAAGGTGCACTACGCTACGCAACATCTATAGCTAGATACATCGCCGGGTGTCTCAAGTAGCCATCTGTAGCTCATCTTAGCTTATTTACACACCGCTACAACAAGCTAATATGGGCGGACCTGGTGCAGCAGGGACAGCACATAGGCGTGCCACAATTGTGGATTACAAGACGTCCGTACGCTGATAGGAGAACGCAAGAACATCATGATTGGGCAGGCATCGCAGGAGGCTGATTAATACAGCACGCTCGAGCGATTGTGTAGTGTGACTGGTCAGCTCCTTAAATATGCCGCCCTATGCAGCGACTACCAATCGCAACGCAGGAGCTTCCTCCAATGATCGCTGAAGGGGCCCGGTATCCCGGAGGCTGTGTCACGCCCCAGCTACATACCAGGTACATCGCCTGGTGTCCAGACATCCCTTCTGTAGCCTCTTTACACGCCGATACAGCTCGCTACAATCGGCTTTGTAGCCATCTGTTTTCGAGCAGTGCTCGGAAACAGATGTATCTGTTGCCGGCTGTCACGTCCCGTCTTCACACGCCACTACTACGGGCTATATTGACGCTACAAGCTACATTTGTAGCCTGTAGCGGGTTGTATCCATCCTGTCGTAGCGGCGTGTAAAGGGCCCCTAAGGGTGCATTCACACACTGCTTATTTGCTGCATTTTACGTGAGTGCTCTTGCAGTTTTTGATAGCCAAAACCAGGAGTGGCTGATTAAAACCAGCAGTGGGAGATTAAATACAGAAGGGTAGCACTTGTTTCTATTAGACTTTTCCTTTGATTGTTCCACTCTTGGTTTTGGCTACAAAAATTGCAACAGCACTCGCGTAAAAATACGCAGCAAATACGCAGTGTGTGAACGCACCCTAAGACGTGTGACTACTTATAGTGGAGGGGAGGGTAACAAGAGAGTTACACCAGAGATTACAGGACACAAGAAACAGCCAGCACAGAAAGAGTCATTAACTCCTGCAGTGCTAAAAGAAAGAAGATTCACTTAAACACAAGTTGAAGACATTCTGATCAGGTGAACACATTATAAATCCCAGATCCTTCCATTTTTTATGTACTATAAACAATACAGTATTCAACTTATTATTATAGCGGAAACATTGGTATGACATAATTACATATATTTTATAATTGTTCATGTTCCAGCTACTTCATGCCCGGTATGTTCTTCAGCTCTTCCACGAAATAAAAAAGTTCCTAAAACAAATGCCAAACGTTGTTCATTTAACGACATCCTACTCTAAACAGATCACCGTGTGTGGTAAGTATGATATGTATAAGAGAAGATTGTGCAGCTTCATGTAATGACACATGTGGATTGGTAACCAGGTAGCATTCTATCAATGTAGTGTAATACATGGGACAAGATCAGGGGTGTAACTACAACAGGTGCAGGGGTTGCGATCGTATCCTGGTCCCGGAGCCTAGTGGGCCCCACAAAGTCACTTTGGCCTATAGAAAAAGACTATTGCTGTTAAAGATTTGTAATAATCGGGGGCCCCGTTGGAGCTTTCGCATTTGGGCCCTTGAGCTTCAAGTTACGCCATTGGATAAGATGTAAAACAATGGGACAATACTGCACTTCTTTCTTAACCTTCCTAGCGGTATTCCCGAGCCTGACTCAGGGTTAACATTCACTGCCAGAAGCGGTAACCCCGAGTCAAGCTCGGGCTTACCCGCGGTCGCGGCAGATGCGGTGAAAAAAACACATCTGCCGCACTTGCCGCATAGCCGCCGCACTTGCGGCGCGGTTGCGGTAATCGCCATAGTAAGTATAGGGGGACTTGCGGCAGGTGCGGCAAGTGCGGTTTAGCACTTGCGGCAGGTGCGGCCGCGAAAAAAACCGCACTTGCCGCACCTGCCGCATCTGCCGCAAGTGCAAAACCGCACTTGCCGCACCTGCCGCAAGTCCCCCTATACTTACTATGGTGATTACCGCAACCGCGCCGCAAGTGCGGCGGCTATGCGGCAAGTGCGGAAGATGCGTTTTTTTCACCGCATCTGCCGCGACCGCGGGTAAGCCCGAGCTTAACTCGGGGTTACCGCTTCTGGCAGTGAATGTTAACCCCGAGTCAGGCTCGGGAATACCGCTAGGAAGTCTTCTTTGATCAGGTAATTACTAAGAATTGCAGGCCTACTGTACATAACACCAAATTTCCATGCCAAAACATGGTACCGCTTTTAGCACAAAATTCCAGACATAATCATACCGCCAGGGAGGTTAAAGGGGTATATTAAAGAAGTTTCACACTTTGCAATCTACCTTTGTGACTGGCTCTATTATTTTAATGGCCATGTGCACCCAACCTTACTAATCAACCTGAACACTCACTAGTCCTCAGAGTATTGCTGTTTTGCTGTGCAAGAGAATTGCTAAAGAAACTGCTAACATAACTTCTCTGGCTTCATTTTCTGGCTTCTCTCCTATGGGACACCACTGATTATAATGTTATAATATGTCTTAATTTCATAGTAATAATGGATAGGAATACGTTTTAGGCCACGGTCACACAATCAGTATTGGGTCAGTATTTCACATCAGTATTTGTAAGCCAAAACCAGGAGTGGGTGATAAATCCAGAAGTGGAGCACATGTTTCTATTATATGTTTCCTCTGACTGTTCCACTCCTGATTTTGGCTTACAAATACTGATGTGAAATACTGACCAAATACTGATCGTGTGACTCTGGCATTAAAGAGAGTGACCACCTCAATTTTACATTTCAGATGAAAACTAATGTTTTGTAGGGACTTAAGCAACAATAAAAAATTGTTCTTTTGTCTTTTAAATTCCTCCATTGCTGAAAAAAACAACAACTTTATTATGATATGCAAATGAAGGTGCTCAGTACACCCTTGGTGTGGCTAAATACCTCTTTGCACCTTCCACCTTTCTATTTAGATTATGGTATATTTATTGACAGCGATGGCTTCTCCAGAGCCATCAATGTCTGAAGACAAACCACTGTTATTTTCCCACTGTCCCTCCCTGCGCAGGAGAGGACACATAAATATTTATCTCCTTGCTTCTGGATTGCTCGAGCCCTCTGCTATCAGTTCAGCACAGGAGATCGAACAACTCATTCTCTCCTCGCAATAATCTAAATAAGTAGGTGTAATAGTGCACCTTGACGTTTAGTCACACCAAGGGAACCCACATTTGCATATTACAATAAAGTTGTTTTTTGAGCAACATAGGAACAGATTTAAAAATGTAAATATTGTTTTTTCATGTTGCTTTATCTCCTACTAGGTTATATGGTTACTTTGAAGTATAGATTTCGAGTATCATACAGTGCTGTGCAAATTAATTGGGACAAAGCAAGTCTTTACTTGTTTTTCTTGCATTAGTTTTACTATTGCTGATAAGTGTTTTATCAGTTCTTGGTGTCGTTTTCCTTTTTCTTCCACATTTCCCTTTTCATTATGGAGAAAACGATCCAGTTTCATTGTCTGCGAATTATTCTTGAAACAGTAGATTTTCCAATACCAACAGTGGAAGTGATTTCTCTTACAGTCAGACTTGTATGTTCATTAAGAGTAATAATTCTAGACCTCTTCCGTGGAGTAACCATTTTTACAGGCATGGATCACACTGAGAGAAAAAGTACACTAAACCACTCCTCACAGAAACAAGCTCTCAACTGAAGCTGAGGGGGCAGCTAGCTCTTATTTTCTGACTAAAACCAGTCAAACCACATTTTGTTATCACTGACTGGTAACCCCAACATACAATTTTACTTAAAAAATGCTTTGTCCTAATTAATTTGCACAGCACTGTACTCTTCTTATGTAATATTTTGGACTGTAAAAATAACTAATTTGAACATTGCTGTCACTATTATTTATATATTTTATCTATTTTTGATTAGGTGACCTTCATGGAAAGTTGGAGGATCTACTTCTAATATTCTATAAGGTAATTCATTTCCATGCAGTACCGTATATACTCGCGTATAAGCCGAGTTTTTCAGCCCAAAAATTGGGCTGAAAAGTGCCCCCCTCGGCTTATACGCGAGTCATGCGGTCCCCCTCAAAGTTTGGCGCCCCCACCTCAGTTTCTGGGCCCCCCCGCATGCAGCGCTGCGCTCATACATTACCTGTCTAGCAGCTGTCACCCTCCGGTGGCGGATCGCGGCTCCCGGCTCCGGGCTCCATCTTCCTCGCTGACTTCCTGCTTGTCAGGTGACCGGCCGGCGTCGCGATGACGTCATCGCGCTGAGCCCCGGTCACAAAGCAGGAAGTCAGCGAGGAAGATGGAGCCCGGAGCCGGGAGCCGCGATCCGCCATCGGAGGGTGACAGCTGCTAGACAGGTAATGTATATGTGCAGCGCTGCATGCGGGGGGGCCCAGAAACTGAGGTGGGGGCGCCAAATTATGAGGGGGGCCCTGCTGGGGCCCTGTATACTACCACTGGGGCTATATACTACCACTACTGGGGCTGTCTGTATACTACCACTGGGGCTATATACTACCACTGGGGCTGTATTCTACCACTACTGGGGCTGTCTGTATACTACCACTGGGGCTATATACTACCACTACTGGGGCTGTCTGTATACTACCACTGGGGCTATATACTACCACTGGGGCTGTATACTACTACTGGGGCTGAATATACCACTGGGGCTGCTGTATACTACCACTGGGGCTGTATACTACCACTGGGGCTGTATACTACTACTGGGGCTGTATACTACTACTGGGGCTGTATGTATACTACCACTGGGGCTGTATACTACTACTGGGGCTGAATATACCACTGGGGCTGCTGTATACTACCACTGGGGCTGTATACTACTACTGGGGCTGCTGTATACTACCACTGGGGCTGTATACTACCACTGGGGCTGAATATACCACTGGGGCTGCTGTATACTACCACTGGGGCTGTATACTACCACTGGGGCTGTATACTACCACTGGGGCTGTATACTACTACTGGGGCTGCTATATACTACCACTGGGGCTGAATATACCACTGGGGCTGCTGTATACTACCACTGGGGCTGTATACTACCACTGGGGCTGTATACTACCACTGGGGCTGTATACTACTACTGGGGCTGCTATATACTACCACTGGGGCTGAATATACCACTGGGGCTGCTGTATACTACCACTGGGGCTGTATACTACCACTGGGGCTGTATACTACCACTGGGGCTGTATACTACTACTGGGGCTGAATATACCACTGGGGCTGCTGTATACTACCACTGGGGCTGTATACTACCACTGGGGCTGAATATACCACTGGGGCTGCTGTATACTACCACTGGGGCTGTATACTACCACTGGGGCTGTATACTACTACTGGGGCTGTATGTATACTACCACTGGGGCTGTATATACTACTGGGGCTGCGTGTATACTACCACTGGGGCTGCTGCTGTATACTACCACTGGGGCTGCTGTATATACCTCTGGGGCTGCTGTATACTACCACTGGGGCTGCTGCTGTATATACCACTGGGGCTGCTGCTGTAACACTGCTGGGGCCTGTATATACCACTGGGGAGGCTGCTGTATACCACACTGCTGGGGGCTGTATACCTGTGCTGGAGTCCACCCTCGGCTTATACGCGAGTCAATAAGTTTTCCCAGTTTTTGGGGGCAAAAGTAGGGGGGTCGGCTTATACACGGGTCGGCTTATACACGAGTATATACGGTAATAATACTTCCACTAGATACTTGTCTATTGTTTTGCTAAAAATCAGCTGGCAATAGTGATAATGTGTTTTAGGATTTAACATATTTTACCATATCTACAAATAAGAGTCTATGAGTGAACAAGTAGTGATTTCAAACTGTCCAGTTCAATTATCCTTTAAAGGGAACCTGTCATGTCAAAAAACTATTAACCTGTAAATACGGGATTAATCTGCAGATTAATAGCATTCTGAACCTGCCTAGTTCCTTGCTGAGTTATTTATAGGTCTATAAATACTATGACCAGCAAGGTCCCTGTGGCGCCCCTGACGTCCAGTGGATCTGAACTGCAGCTTCGGCCATCCAATTGCCAAATACCATGGGTGGCGTCACAAATTTATTCCCCATATAAACTTTCTCCCATTTTTATGACACGGCCAGGTCCACGGAGTCGGTTCACACCATTGTGACACATCCCCAGAAAGAACTGTTCGACCCAGTTCCGAGTACCAGTACCCCATTGCCCTGCTGGCAGGCGTGTCATCCCCTAGGCAGGGGCATTACTACAATAGCTGCAGGGGTTGCGATTGCACCCAGGCCCTGGAGCCATAGGGGGCCCCAAAAGTCCCTTTGGCTTTATGAAATAACCAGTACTATTAAAGACTTGCAATAATTGGGGACACCGTTGGAGTTTTTGCATCGGGGCTTATGAGCTTCAAGTTATGCCACTGCCCCTAGGACTGTTGTAAGGTTTAAACCAATATGCCATTGCCTGTTAGTGTAATGCTGACAGGCAATAATGATTCATACAAGCGATCCAACAATCTTGGATCCTTATCCATTTGTGTTTCTCTTGATTCACTTCACTGGAAGCTCAAAAAACTACATTGTGCTAGTCAGTATCTAGAACTTCAATAGAAATCTTTTGAGGGAGGTACACAATCATCATCTCTCCACTGACAGCTGCTGCAGCTTCAGGTAGGACATGGATGACAGGGGACCCCTGTTCACAAGAAAAAATAAATAAATGTTAAACCATTTATATTAAACAATAAGTACTAATTCTGAGATTCATATAATCTGCAACTAGGTAGTGTGTTTGTTCTTAGGATATGCTTAGTTCTGCAGTTGTTCCAACCACATGAATACTTAGACACAACTTGAACACCAATCTGTGGTGTTTAAGTATTAATGTATTATTTTCTTCTTTTCAGGACTGTTAATGTTCAATATGAAATACATTGTTTTAATAAATTTATGTACTACAAGCAATCTGCTAACTCAGAGGTTTTTGTCCCCCGACACTTGCTAGTTGAATTATTGAGGTCTCCAGTGAGTAAACAATACCAAAATGCAAAAGGGTGTGGAAGGGATGTGCAGAGAACAGCTCCATTGGGAGTACTCTTAGAGAATTACTATGCTTAGTGTAAGTGAGGTCACACAAATCAACTGGCTTCTGGATAATTGTTTCTCTTAGACACCTTCACTTTAGTATATGTGATGGTACAGAATTGAATCTATACATATCAACCAGAATACCTTAGGTCGATAGCATTCAAATTAATAGTGCATTTAAACAGTTTGGAAAAGGTAATAGCATGTGTGTTTTCTGGTATAAATACATTGGTTATAAAAGTAAAAAGTGTAAATCTTGACAATGGGTATTGGCGAGTCTTGAGGTATCCTCCAACCAAATTTACACTGACTATTAAGCTGCCCAGCCAACTTTCCCCCCCATCCGCTCACCCAATAAACTGGCATGACACGTGAGTGGACTAACTGGCCACAGCAGCTATTTATTATTAACATACAACAGTTAACCAAAATATACCAAAAATCAAGGGGGGATTGATCCTCGAAGCCCCACAACACGTTTAACATGGGTGGCCTAGCTCAGGCTGAATGTTACTTCCAGCCAATTATCGCTAGCTCAGAAGCACGTCTGCCAGCCTTTTATCCCACCAAACGCCACAACCCTTTTTTGTTCCTCTCTGAGGAGTCCAGAATCTCCAGGGTTCCCCCATTGCTCCACAGATGACCACATCCACCAACTTCGAGGATTTTCTCCCCTTATGCCTCGCTACTTTGACAAAAGAATAATAATAATAATGAATCTTTATTTATATAGCGCCAACATATTCCACAGCGCTTTACAATACAGTGGGTAATAGACGTAATTACACAGTATAATACAGTAAGACATTACACAATATAATACAGTAATTCCAGTAGAGAGAGAATACAGTACAATAATAAGAAACAATACAATAAGCATAGAATCAATGTAAAAAATACAATACAATAGATAAAGCAAAAGTAAAGCTGACCCTGCTCAAAAGAGCTTACAATATACAACGTGATAGGGGTTACACTAAGTCCAGGAGCTTATTACCTTGATGGTCTTGAGGAAATGGGGGATAGAAATAAAGTTACATGAATGGGCACCAGACAATCTGTGTAGACTTTTGGGTTTGGTGGAGTTTGAAAAAGAGTTATGTCGAGAGAGATAGTGAATGGGCTATGTACAGTACAAAGGAATTTTGTTAGGGAGCATGATAGGCCGCCTTGAAAAGATGTGCTTTTAGTGAGCGTCGAAGCCATGCAAGTTGTGAATGGTCCTGATTTCTTAGGGTAGAGCATTGCAGAGAATTGGTGCAGCTCGGGAGAAGTCTTGGAGTCGGGAGTGGGAGGATCAGATTAGTGCAGATGTTAATCGAAGGTCATTTGTAGAACGTAGACAACAGGTCGGGTGATAGACAGAGATGAGGGAGGAGATGTAGGGGGGTGCTGCATTGTGAAGAGCTTTGTGGGTGAGAACAAGCAATTTGAACTTTATCCTGTAGTGTATAGGCAGCCAGTGCAATGACTGGCACAGAGCGGAGGCACCTGATTAATGATTGGCCAGGTAGGTGATCCTGGCTGCTGCATTAACGATGGACTGTAGAGGGGAAAGTTTAGAGAGGGGGAGGCCAATAAATAGAGAATTGCAATAATCAAGGCGGAAGTGGATTAGGGCCACTGTAAGGGTACCTTTACACACGGCAACTTTTCTAGGAATTTCACTGGCAACTTACTGGTTGCAGTGAAATCATGGACACATTGTTCTATCTTGTTGCTGTGTACAAATGGAACAATGTCTCCTTAACTTCACTGCAACCAGTAAGTTGCTAGTGCAATTCCTAGAAATGTTGCCGTGTGTAAAGGAACCTTAATGGTCCCTTTACACGCGGCCACAGGAAGGTAGAAACCGGCAGGCCTCGGACACAATTGTGCCTGTTGCCTTGAAAACACCACGATGTGGCGGCGTGTAAATCAGGACTTTCTTTCCTGTGTCTTCCCTGAAGGAAGGAAAGTTCTGATTTACACGCCGCCACATCGTGGTCTTTTCAAGGCAACAGGCACAATTGTGTCTGATGCCTGCCGGTTTCTACCTTTCTGTGGCCGCGTGTAAAGGGACCATAAGGGTTTTAGTTGTTTCCATGGTGAGAAAGAGGCAGACTCTAGAGATGTTCTTTAGGTGTAAGCAACAAGAGCAGACGAGATATTGTATATAGGAGGTGAAGGATAGATCGGTGTCAAACGTGACACCCAGACAGGTAGCCTGCTGCCTAGGTGTTACCTTAGTGCCACACACAGAGAGAGATGTAAGATTTAGGGAGGTTAGTGGAGGGCGGGAGCAAAAAAATTTCAGTTTTGGAAAGGTTGAGTTTTAAATAGATAGCCGACATGATGTTGGAAACTGCAGCTAGACAGTCTTTGGTATTCTTTAAAACCGCAGGGGTAAGGTCAGGGGCTGAAGTGTAAAATTGTGTGTCGTCAGCATAGAGATGGTACTGGGAGCCAAATCTGTTGATGGTGTGTCCAATCGGGGCCATTGACAGAGAGAAGAAGTCCAAGGACTGAACCCTGAGGGACCCCAATAGTGAGAGGAAGAGGGAGGGGGAATAGAGCCAGCAAATGATATACTGAAAGAGCCAGGGCCGGCGTCAGCACCCGGCGTACCCGGGCAAGTGCCGGGGCCTGACTGCTTGGAGGGGGCCCACCGGGCCCCTGAGGGCTAGGGTCACACTTGTGTTGTGACCCTAGCCTGACGCAAGTATTGTCTGCTGCAGCGCAGAGCGTTTAACGCTATGCGCTGCCAGCAACTGAGCCCATAGAAACCCGATGTTTACATTGACAACCAGTGGTTGTCAAGGTAAACGTCGGGTTTCTATGGGCTGCCTCCAGCGCATAGCATTAAACGCTATGCGCTGCAACATACAATACTTGCATAAGACTAGGGTCACAATGCAAGTGTGACCCTAGCCTCAGGGGCCCCTGAGCACTGCCCCCACAGCCAGAGCCATATCCAGGGGGCAGCTGGGGGGTCATTTTCAGGCTCCTGCAGCACCGGAGGTCTCCCTCCTCCCCCCTCCACGGGAGCCGACAGAGCTGCACACTCTGTGCTCAGGCTGACGGGACCTGTGATGATGTCAATGGATGGGGAGGAGTCAGGGGTCTCATGATCAGCTCCTCAGTGTATCCAGGACTGTGCTGGCCACCATGAATGATGCTCAAATAAGGTGAAGTTTGTGAGTGGTCAGGAGGCATTTACAGTGTGAATGTAGCAGAGGTGAGTGTGTACTAGGTGTATGGCAATTAGGTGAAGGTTATGTGTGGGGTCAGGAGGGATTTACAGTGTGAATGTAGCAGAGGCGAGTGTGTACTAGGTGCATGGAGCGGAGCCGTGTGTGTATGAGGTGTACGGAGCAGAGCCATGTGTGTACGAGGTGTACGGAGCAGAGCTGTGTGTGTACGAGGTGTACGGATTAGAGCTGTGTGTGTACGGAGTGGAGCCGCGTGCGTACGAGGTGTACGGAGCAGAGCCGCGTGTGCACGAGGTGTACGGAGCAGAGCCATGTGTGTACGAGGTGTACGGAGCAGAGCCGAGTGGGTACGAGGTGTACGGAGCAGAGCCGCGTGTGTATGAGGTGTACAAAGCAGAGCCGCGTGTGTACGAAGTATGTGTACCAGTGGTAGCCCCCCACGGATTCCGCTCCTATAGTCCCAGCCGCCTTTGCCAGCAGCATTCTTCTTCAGAGTCTCTTCTGCCGCTGTCTGCATTCTGCAGCTCAGCATGGAGGGGCACCATGTCATCACTGTAGTGATATGTGCAGAGCGAGCGGAGGAGACCGGAGCGGCAAGAAGGAAGGTGAGGAGAAAGAGAGATCTGGACGGCCAGACACTCCGCTTGGCTGCGGTGCCACCATATGGCAGTGCGGCTCCATTGAGCTGCTTGCATTATTTGTGTGCTTGAGAATGCTTGTGTATATACCAAGCATCCTCAGACGCACAAAAATGCAACATTTTGCATTTGAAGGGTATTTTTAAAAAGCGCAAGGGAACGCAATCGCATTTTAGCCCGCTCCTAACAACGTGTAATATACTCACTGTCAGAAACAGCTCTTGCTGGTTTCGGCAGTCACTGTTCCTGTAAGGCTGCCTTCACATAGGAGCTTTTTTAAAAATGTGGCAGTTGTGGTAAAAAAAAAACCTGCATCTGCCGCATTTTCCGTCTAGCGGCTGCACTTGCTGCACGTTTGCGGCAAGATCCATGCATTGTTTATGAGGCTTGCAGTAAGTGTGCGGCAATATATATATATATATATATATATATATATATATATATATATATAGTCCGCGATATGTACTTAAAGGGGGCCCACTGAGACCTTTTCGCCCGGGGCCCACAGAAACCTGGAGCCGGCCCTGGAAAGAGCGGTCAGAAAGATAGGAAGAGAACCAGGAGAGAGGGTGTCCTTTATACCAATGGAGTGCAACATAGAGAGTAGGCGATGGTGGTCAACAGTGTCAAAAGCTGCAGAGAGATCAAGAAGAATAAGCAGAGAGTGGTCACTATTATGTTTTGCTGTCAGTAGGTCATTGGTCACTTTGCTGAGGGCAGTTTCTGTAGAGTGAAGGGGGCGGAAGCCAGACTGCAATGGATCTAGAAGACAGTGAGCGGCGAGGTAATGGGTGAGGAAAGATTAGACCAAGCACTCCAAGAGTTTAGAGATGAAGGGGAGATTGGAGACTGGTCTGTAGTTATTTGTGCAGGATAGGTCAAGACAAGCTTTCTTTAATAATGGAGTAATGATCGAGTGTTTGATGGAGGAGGGGAAGATTCCAGAAGAGAGGGAGAGGTTGAAGATTTTGGTAGGTGAGTGGTGATGACCGGACAGAGAGATTGGAGTAGGTGTGAGGGAATGGGGTCAGTGGTGCATGTAGTAGGACGAGAGGAAGAGAGGAGCCTGGCAACTTCTTCTTCTGTAACTGGGTCAAATGTGGAGAGTGAGCCGGAGGAGATGTGGGGAAGAATGGGAGTGGCAGCGCTTGGAGGCTAAGAGCTGATTTCCTAGCGGATGTTGTCTATTTTCTCCATAAAGTAAGAGGCCAGATCATCAGCACAGAGGTCAGTGATGGGGGCCTGCACTTTAGGACTGATGAGAGAGTGAAAGGTGTCAGAGTATTTTTGGATTGTTGGATAGTGAGGAAATCAGGGTGGTGAAGTAGGTTTGTTTGGCAAGGTGACGGGCAGAGTTGTAGGTTTTTAGCATGAATTTATAATGGATAAAGTCTTCTGGTGAGCGAGTTTTCCTCCGTAGGCATTCAGCACTCCTAGAGCATCGCTGGAGGAATTGAGTTTGTGATGTGAGCCAGGGCTGTTTTGTTCTATGTTTGGAGGTTCTGAGGGTGAGGGGCGCTACTTGGTCCAGGGTGCTTCTGACAGTGTCATTATCGTGATTTGCTGCCAGATCTGGACAGGAGAATGAGGAGATTGGGGACAGTGATGAGATGTCTGTGAGTGCATGAGGGTTAATGGCCTGTAGATTTCTGGATGTTTGATAGGTAGGGGTGGGCTGTGGTGGGTGAGGGTTAGTGAGCATGAAGGAGAGAATGTCGTGGTCAGAGAGAGGAAGAGATGAATTATCTAGGGAGGAGGTTGAGCAGAGTCGGGAAAAGAGCCAGACAAGGGTGTTACCATCCTTGTGTGTCTCAGAGGTTGAGAGCTATGAGAGGCCAAGTGACGTGGTTAGAGATAGGAGCTGAGATGGAGATGGGGCTGTTTGTGGGGATGTTAAAGTCTCCCAGAATGAGGGCTGGTAATTCTGAGGACATAATGCGTATCAACCACGCAGAGAAATTGTCGAGAAACTGGGTGGGTGACCCTGAGGGGAAGGTGATGGAATAAGATAATGATGTGAACCTCAAAAGAGGGGAATGAGAGTGCTGGGGCTGGAGGGATGACCTGGAAAGCACATTGTTGGGACAGGAGTAAGCCAACTCCCCCACCATGTTTGTTCCCAGGTCTTGGGGAATGAGAAAAATGTAAGCCACCATAGGAAATAGCAGCAGGGGAAGCTGTGTCTGAATTCAGTGAAGGCCAGGAGATTGAGAGAGTTAATGAGAAAGTAGTTATGAATGAAGGAAAGTTTGTTGCATACAGACCATGGATTCCAGAGAGTGCAATTAAAAGAGGGAGATGAAGGTGTGCAGGTAATACTAATAAGGTTAGTGGGGTTTCTGTGTGAGGTGGAAGAAGGGTTGAAGTTAGCAGAGGGCAGACCAGGGTTGGGAGAGATATCACCTGAAAGGAGCAGCAGTAAAAAGAGTAAGAGCAGATGGTTTTTGGAATAGGGACATTATTTATTATGACAAACTTTGGAATATGATATGCTGAGAATCTTCAGTAAACTGAAGATACCATGGGAGCTGTACATAGGGTAGGACAGTAGAGAGGGGCTGATGTAAATGAGTGGTGATGGAGGGGAATAGGGTGATAAAAGTTGGTGGTGAGAGCACATAGGAAAACAAACAATGAAATAAAAATATTTTAAGTATTGAAGACAGACATTGAAGTAAAGACATGATGAAAATCGCCCTGTTGCAATGTCAGACAGGGCGATTCAGGCACATCGCCTGAGCAACATCGCCAGGTTTCAGGACATTGTCCTGAAACCAGGCAGTGTTGCTGAAGCAACTATCGCCGTTGATATCACCCTGTTACACGAGGCAACTCTCTAGCAATGTCGCTTCAAAATGGCAACGCTCCTCAGTTGCTGGCGATGTTGCCGGAGATGTTTCCCCGTGTAACGGTACCTTAAGAGAGCATTTGACTAGCATCAAAGGTGGAGAAAGAAACTAAATAAAATGGAAGGAGAAGGTGTGAGAAGCAAAGACATATCAATATGCATTACGTAAATTTGAAGTATGATACATGGAATTATAGTAATGGAAAAAGCAGCAGAGTACTCGTTAACACAGAGGAAGATGAGTACATAGCATTCTGGGGTGCAGAAGAATCAACACATACATGTAATATTACAAATCAAAGCATTGCGACCAGAACTACTCGATCAAATCCTAAATCTTCTCAACTGTCAAATAAGGGAGGGTGGGTGGTAGATTCTGTCTGGTCCAGTGCTTCCTAAAATGGCTGACCTCCTAAAATGGTGGCCCCCTGTTATATGACCCCTCTTCCTTGTCACTCCCTTTAAACTCAAAAGATGCCATCCACTGTAAATGCCTATAACCTTCGCCTTCCCCTTTTCTTTATTACCACCCACAGTTAACCCCTTAATTAACAACCCTTTCCTCTCTGCCAGCGCATTATTACCTACATGCCCGCCCTAACCCTGTCATGTCGGCCTGTCTTAAGGGGGGCTTTGCCCCCCCTGTCTGGCCTCTCTTGATAATAGGTATTGGTGAGTCTTGAGGTATCCTCCAACCAAATTTACACTCACCCTTAAGCTGCCCAGCCAACCCCCCTCCCCGCCATCTGCTCACCAAATAAAAAGGCATGATACGTGAGTGGATTAATTGGCCACAGCAGCCATTTATTATTGACATACAATAGTTAACCAAAATATACCAAAAATCAAGGGAGGATTGATCCTCGAAGTCCCAAAACACCCTTAACATGGGTGGCTTAGCCCAGGCTGAATCTTACTTCCAGCCAATTAACACCAGCTCAGAAGCACGTCTGCCAGCCTTTTATCCCACCAAACGCCACAACCATTTTTTTGTTCCTCTTTGAGGGGTCCAGAACCCCCGGGGTTCCCCCCCCCCCTATTGCTCCACAGATGACCACATCCACCAACTTCGAGGATCTTCTCCCCTTACACCAACACACATGTTTTGAACCCTCAAACATTTATGTCCCTCCACATCCTCATTGCCCTTTCGATTGCTTCTTGAATAGCCAGGGTCCACATGTCAAGTCCCACTGCATTAAGATGCACCCCATCCTGTCTCCAGAATGCCCCTTGGCCCGATTCCAAATCCGAGTGGCGAACAGCCACAGCCCCGTTACGAGCCATAAAATGGGAGTCCCAGTTGCTGACCCGCTGGCCTCACCACCGCTCTCAAAGACGCCCAGAAGATAAAAGAGTGGCCCATGATCCACACTATCAATGCTCCGGAACCTGAAAGAAAGAACGTATGCACTAAACAGTCAACAAGACTTTTTTTTTTTTAAATATTAAATACAAGCACAAGGGGCTTGAAAAACTTAACTCTAACAACCGAACAGAAGACCGAAAATGACTGGATTCCCACCTCCCACTCCTCTTAATAATTTCTCAGACAAACCTCCCCTAGCGGCCTCCGTAGCCGCCCCAATCCTGAATGAGTGCCCCGTATAATGGTCCCCCTGAAACCCCCCCAATGCCAAGCATCCTTTAAAAACCGCAATAAACTGATAACGTGACAAAAAAGAACTGTCTTCATGACCAGAAATGGGCCTCCCTCCGCTCTCATCCCATTTCGAATTCCCGTAAACACAGTACTGGGCACTGGGCATCTTTGAGCCAGGGACACTATACAGAGTAATCCTCCTCCCCCTGCCAGATTGGTCCATTTTTGACGACCTAAGCAGTACTTCTACTCTGTCCTCATACCTATCCGCATCCTCTGCTAGCAAGCTGCCTTCAATATTTTTTGATCGACAAATCAATTCGCCCAATCTCAGAGCTGCGAAAAATGCCAAAGAAAAGGCAAGTTCCCAGGCTAATTCACATACTCTCTCAGCCTGCTCTCCCAATAACAACAACAGCAAATAAGAGACTGGGCCGTCTCTTATCCTCAACTTTCCAATTCTTCCTCCAACCTTTCATGGCCTGTAGTACAAAAAACAATTTTGTCAAATCCTCTCGACCCTTTGCCTTGAAAACAAAAGCTAACCCAGCCAAAAATTTGGCAATCCTTGTCACAGACCAACCTTCTTACTTCAAATGTCCTACCAAGGCCAATAATAAGCCCTCTTCAGTCATGGAGTCGCCCAAAACCAAACACCATTCTTCCCACTTGTTCCAGGCCCGCGTATACGTTGACCACGGCCCGGCTGACAAAGACGCCAGAATCAACTCCCTTGATGTCTGAATTACAGATTCCACAACTCCTCCGGGCATGTCAGGCCGCACTCCGCCCCTGGCTCCCGACGACGAATGCACTCCCGCTGCAAACAAGAAGCAGAATCAGCGATCTCAGACTTGAAACCTGGAAGAAAATCAGCCACAATCCAGGTGTTCAGCGACAATGAAAGCAAAACCAAGTGTTGTAATACCTTAACCATGTGAAGAGAGGACGCTGTTAGAGAGTTAATGGCAGCAGCTACCCCCGAATTACCAAAGTGGAATTTCACTTTATTGTTCCTGAACCACCCCAGGTAACCAATGCTACCACAATAGGGAATAGTTCGATCAACGTCAAATTATTCACTAAACCCTGCTCCCTCCACGACTGAGGCCATGTCTCCAACAACCATTACCCTTGGCAATAAACGTCAAAGCCCGTCTGTCCTGAACTGGACGTGTGCACCTCCAGGTCCCTTGCGAGCGTCATGGGCTGTATCCACAATGATCTGCCATTGTAATTTTTCAGGAATTGCACCCAGATGTTCAAGTCATCACGTAGTTCACTTTTTAACCTTATAAAATGGTGCGGCGCCTCCACCACCGAAGTTGCCATTGCTAACCGCCGACTAAACACTCGCCCCATAAACATGATGCGACACACATAGTTGAGTTTGCCCAACAAGGATTGCAGTTCCCGTAGGATAACTTTTTTCATGCCTTGAACCTTGTCCACTTCTGCCTTTAGGGTGACCAGTTCCTCCTCTGGCAAACGGCATTCCTTGACATCAGTGTCAATAACTATACCTAAAAAACTGATAACTGTAACCGGACCTTCTGTCTTTTCCTTAGCCAAAGGTATGCCGAATCTTTGCACCATGCTCTCTATGGTTCGCAACAACAACAAACATTCACTCGAGCCAGCTGCTCCAATGCATAGAAAGTCATCCAAATAGTGGATGATCGATTTCAAACCCGAGACGTCCCGTATCACCCACTCACCAAAGGTACTAAAAGCCTCAAAGTACGCGCAAGACAACGAACACCCCATCGGGAGGCAACGGTCCACGAAAGAAGAATCACCTCAAAAGCAACCCAGCAAGTGCATGCTGTCGGGATGAACCGACAAGAGTCTGAAAGCTGACTCTATGTCCATCTTTGCAAGCAATGCCCCTCTGCCAAACCGACGCACCCACCCAATCGCAGCACCAAAAGATGTGTATACAACTGAACACAACTCAGGGTCGATACCGTCGTTCACCGTAGAGCCTTTCGGGAACGATAGATCATGTATTAACTTAAATTTTCCATTTTCCTTTTTTGAGACCACCCCCAATGGAAACGCTCTCCGGTTATCCATTGGGTCTCGAAGACGGGCCTCACTCTCAACTTTTTTAGTAACTACTTCAGGGAATTGCAACACACAACGTAAATTTTTAGTGGAACAACTAACTACCCTATCAACGGACGGGATTTTAAAACCAACGGTGAAGCTAAACAGTAAGGCCGCCGCCTCCTTGACTGGATATCTACTTAGAAAGGGAGCCATCTCTCGCACCCGCACTGGTATCACCCCTTTTGTCAACACCCTTATTTACTCTTCCCCTTGGACTTCTAAAGTATTTTGTGGCTCCGTGGCTTCCCCCACATGTGGTACACTCGTGCTTGAACTTGCACTTGGTACCGAATTTACAGCCTCCCTCGTTGAAGAGAAAACACAGGCCGCGTTGCATCTCTGCCGAGTATCTTGCCTGCCTAGAACCCTCGGAGCCCTCCGGAAAGGACTGACCCTCCTGAGGCATCCTCGCTGGGGCCATCACCTTCAGCCACAACACAATATCTTTGTGATCCCAGCGAATGCTGGATCAAACCGCTTTATGTTGACGAAATTGTTCGTCATACCGCAGCCATGCCAACCCTCCATATACCTGATGCGCTTCCCCAATAGCATCCATGTAGCAAAAAACACTGAGCAGTTCTCAGGCGCCTTTTCCCCTATCACACTCGCCAATATGGCAAATGGTTGGAGCCAATTTGTGAAAGTCTGAGGAATTAAATGGTATTGCTGCTTTTCCTCGTCCTCTTTCTTAGAATCCTCTGTCCACGTCCGATCTAAATTAAAACACTCTCTGCAAATATTTTATTTTTCTTTGTTTTATTCCCACATTACGAAGTAAGTGAAAAGTAAATGTAAACGCATACTGTTAAGTGCAAAGTGTTCGTTATGTTCTTAATTTGTATATCTGCACATTTTCAAATAAAACTTGATTCAACATAAATTAAAACACTCTAATGGCAACAGGGAAAATATCTCAATATATACATTTTTCCAAATTTTTTCCCAAAAGATCCCAGAGGCCCCTCATAACACACATATACCTCCCCCTTAGCCGCATCGTCTAGCCCAGGGGTCTCAAACTCCAGGCCTCAAGGGCCGCAGACAGTCCAGGTTTTCAGGATTTCCTTAGAATTTGACAGTTGGTCATTTTATGCCAACTGTCAACTTCTATGGAAATCCTGAAAACCTGCACTGTGTGCGGCCCTTGAGGCTTGGAGTTTTAGACCCCTGATCTAACCGAATCATATCCTGAGGGTCCTTTTCTGCCTGTTCTGATGACAGTGCAGAAGTGTTAACCCCTTCACCGAGCACAGACCCAGTCCCCATAATAGCTGTGCAGTGATCCACCGACCCCATCCCCGCAGCGGTGAGCTAACAATCTGTGACACCACCCCAGCTGCACTCGCGAGCTCCCCTTGCGCACTCCCCGAGTAAGATGATGCCATACCATCCGACAAAGTCTGCACGATCTGAGGGGACAGCAAGCCCGGCACCCTCCCTGACCCGGCTCCCCCAGCCCAGGCTGCTAATAGGGATCCGGTTAATGGCAGTCCTTGCTGCTAGGTCGTGCAATCCCTGCAATAACACATTCACCCCCCCCCACCCCCAATGAAGTAGAAGTATCTACTTCCCTCCCAGTACAAAAAAGTGGCTGGGGAATGCCACGAAATAAAGGGAGAGCACTCTCACCTGGCTGTCTGGGTGCTGTGAGCCCAGCAGCGGTGGGTCCTGGATCCAGTTGAGCCCATGGTTCTGGATGATCTTGCAGGCCACCTTCTCCAGAGGGGTGCTCAATGCGAGCGCAGCATTTTGCTGCTCATTGTTGTCCGGGCCAGCTGACTGTTGCCTGTGTCTTCCCCCTGTTGGTGCTGCTGTGTCCTCTGATCCCCGATGGCTACTCATTCCGCTCCGGATCCCCTGTGAAGTCATGGCTTCATCCCGCGGCTCACCGGCCCCAGATCTTTGTGCTCCTGCTGCCGCACTCCAGCATTGCGCAATGACACCGGCTCCCGGCAGGGATTCCTCCGTCGTCATAGTAGAAGGGGTGGCCAACTCAGCGGGAGGCGGCGGGCCGACCCTCATCCCGGCCTGGAGAGTCCCGAGGGGGGATCCTTGAGCGACACCGGACCCAGGGGTGTATCGGTATTAATAACTGAATTACCAGTGGACAATAATCAACGGTTAAATGGCTTCTCTTACACATTGTTTAAACCAAGATACTGTTTCCATGAGAATTTATGCCATAAATAGAAAAAGCACCTTATATTGCCAAAGTATTGCAAAAATATTTTATTTATGCTACATATAACAAGGCAAACATAGTGACTTACAATCAAGATTAAAGTGACAGTGCGATTCAATATGACAGAGTAAGACCATGCAGGGGCTGCATAACATTCACATAGCGGTTACACGGTGTTTGGCAACCTATACACATATGGTACAGAGGGGGGATCGGTTTAATGGCTAAAAAGTTCTAGGATATCTCCTACCGGTATCCAATACAGCCCTACTCCCATTTCCTCCCTATGACCAGTGCATCTAGAGAATTACCTACCCATGTTCCTATGCTGGATCGTTATTGCAGCTCCAGGGATGCCCCGACGCGTTTCCCTACAGTTAGCTTCTTCGGGTTTAGAGATGTGACAGAAAGAGCCGTGATTTGTAAGGAGCTGTCCATGGTGCTAAAGCTTCCATTCACAAATCACCGGCTTATTCTGTTACATCTCTAAACCCGACATACACTTAAACCTGGTTTACAGAATAATTAACCCATTCAGACACATGATGTCATGTCACCATGTATCCAGGGGGGATGGGAGGACAACCCCTGGACAGATGGTGTCATGACACCAGCGTCTGATTAACCCCTTAATCACCGGCTTCAAACCCCCTCGGTAGCACAGTGCTGAATGAAGTCCTGAACTGCCGACATGGTAAAAACATGTAAAATCAAGCTGAAAAGTGTAACTTTGCAATAAATAATCAATTATACATACAATACTGCTTCACTGCTGCTGTCACAGCAATGAAACATTATTGTAACTGTATGGGGACTGCGGGGGGCCAGTGATTTTGACAGCACACGGCTGCGACTCTCGCACCGTATGCTGTGTGGGTGCGAGTTTGACTCGCACCCATTTACTTTTAATGGCCCCTCACGCGAGGCAATCGCGGTGCAATCGCAGCATGCTACGATTGCACTCGGATTGCTCTCGCAAAGCAAGTTTAATGCCAGAAACTCGCATTAATGTGACCTGTATCATTGAAAGATACAGGTCCGAGTTTAATGCGAGTTTTTCTTGCATTAAACTCGTGTGAGTTCAACGCCAGTGTGCCTCCACCCTTAATGTGAATCCGTCACAAACTGGATGCACCCACATCAGTTTTCAGCCCCAGTGACTTTCAATGTGGCAGGAGACACTTGCGGGTGCATCAAATTGTGTACAATTCGTCCTGGATCCGGGTGGATGCAGGTGTTGACAGATTTTTTTGCAGAGACAAAATCTGCATCTTGTTACGATTTTGGTTTGGTAAAAAAACTGTGAAGACTTGATTCACCCAGATCCAAGGCACCATGGGTAAAATCTGAACGGGTGCCTATGTGACACAGAATCATCTGGACTATGGATCTACGTGGATCTGAATTCCTAGTCCTAGAGGTATGAAAGTAGCCTTATTCAATTCACGACCGTAATTAAAATAAAAACAATATACACTCACTACCTGTAGTGGTCTGCTCCTGTTCCTGAAGAGTGACTTCCGTTGTTGCGTCACATGCAGGCTGCAGCCAATGAGTGGCCGCTTATCAGGTGCAGCATTTACTATTTTTGTCAGAGCGGTCATCCAACCTGATGAAATATTAATGAGCTGCAGTCATACTACAGCCACTCATTGGCTTCAACCTGCACACGACACAGAAATTCATATCACCCTCCGGGATGCCTACATTATAGGAAGGGCACCACTGCAGGAGGTGGACATACACAGTTTTTACTCTAGCTTTGGTGCTGAATTCATTAAGCTGGGGGTGTCCAGTAGTGGTCAACCTCTTTAAGCACAGTCTTGTTTGCACAACGTTTTGTGATTGTCTTGTGTCACTTTATTGTTATTCATCTGGTTATTGTATGTTGACGTTGTGTTCTGCAGAATGGTCTCCCCTCTCCTGAGAATTCTTATCTTTTTAATGGCGATTTTGTAGACCGAGGGAAGAATTCGACAGAAATACTAATAATCCTCTTTGCATTCCTCCTCGTCTACCCTAATAATTTACACATGAATAGAGGTAACCATGAGGACCCCATCATGAATCTAAGGTACATCAACCATTCACATATTTTCTAATTTTACCTGTATTCAGTCTTGTAAAAATCAACAGCAGTAAGTTATATTGTGGTAGAAGACTTCACCTAACTTTGGGTAACGCATGTAACACTTCAGCCTCTAGGACTTCTCATAAATAGTTTTTTATTATGATTGGAATAGTGATGCAGATTTTTTCAGGATAATAAGGTCTTGAAAGCTGCTAATTATTACCATCTTTTCAGTTAGCTATTAACAGATATCAATCACCGAGGACTCTCAGGTTTTAATATTTTTCAGGATGTAAATCTTTGTAGTTCTTAGACATAAGACTAATCAGTATGAATTCTTCTTTAATTTTATGTGTATTTCTTGACTTTACTGTGCGTATTGATAGAAGAAAACTATGTTAATCTGTTGGTAAATAATATAGATTTTCTAATGTACTTTCAAGGCCTGTTGCAATTACCTAAATAAAGGGAAATTAAAAAACCGGGTCTGGTTATTGAACCGGTAAACAGCAGATCTATTTCACCTGGGATGTGTCTAGCAGGGGTGGATTAAGGGTAGCCAGGGCCCGGGGCAGTTCAGGCTCTGTGGGCCCCCCCCCCCCCCCCCCCAAGTCATGTGACGGGAGTCATGTGACGGGAGTCATGTGACGGGAGTCATGTGACGGGAGTCATCATACACATGAAATAGATTATTCCAGAAAACCAGTAGCTGAGTGAAACTATAACCTGTCAAAACATCCATTATCTAGTCAGTGCACACGCTGTGAGAATTCAGAAGTCTGCAGTGACAGTGTGACTGCAGAGTTTCATCACAAACTTTTACATTTCCTTTAATGCTCCGAAAGGCCACTTCACACACACACCGATATCTGAGTTCAATATCTGAACAGATCTCTGGTTGCAGTGAAATCATGGACATATTGCTCCATGTTGTACACAGCCACAAAATGGAACAATGTATCCATGATTTCACTGCAACCAGAGATCTGTTCAGATATTGGACTCAGATATCTGTGTGTGTGAAGTGGCCTTAACAAAAATGTAGTAACTTAAATTGTCAGATGGAGCAACACTTTATTCACATAGCCATATGTCACATAACCTTATATGTTATGGATCAGAATCGATAACTTCACAAGAATACATCACCAGAACTACCAGCAGTACCAACATTTAAAACAAAAACCTTCATCAGTACCACTACCCTCATCAGTACAGAAGTACATAATCAGGACCACCAACAGTACATAAATACACCATCCCAACATACAGAAATACATCACAAGAACCGCCAGCTGTACACACATACATAACCACAGCAACCAGTAGTTGAATACATCACCAGGGCCACCATTAGTACATGAATAAATCAACAGGACCATCATTGGTACATAAATAAACCATCAAAACCACCATCAGTACGTGACTAAATCACCAGGGTCACCATTTTTATATGAATTTGAGCTCCAGGATCACCAAATTATAACGTCAGGTCAGCCCCTTAGGCTGCTTTCACATCAGCGTTATTTTTCGCGGTCGCACCTGCCGCAACCGCACCTGGAGCACCCTTACCGCAAGCCCCATAGACATCGCATGGGGCTTGCCGCAAGTGTGCCGCAAGTGTCGCGGTTATGTGGTAATCGCGGCAGATGCGTTTTTTTCACCGCATCTGCTGCGATTTGAAAAAACCGCGAGTGTGGAAGCACCCTTATACAGTTGTATTGCATGAAGCTCCAACTGCCAGTATGTGCTTAAAAATGGTAAGAAGATACTGGGAGTTGTTGTCATCATCGGTCATCAGACTGTGTATCACAGAGGAACCACAGCACTGATGAGAAGCAGGCAGGATCACAAATATTTACATCCAGGTACCTTATATGTGAGATCTTCTCCGATTAGAGTCATGATCTTTTTCTTTCTTCATCTTGTCCAGACGCCGTGATGGCTTTTCACATCCACAGCTCGTCTCTGCAGACTTCCATCTTCTCCGGTCTTCTGCAGTACATCCCGGCATAATGCCCTTATAGAAAGTAGAATGATTTTAATGCTCCAGAATCATTGCTCCTCTTCATTGTTCCCTACACAAAATATGATTTACACACTGTCCCTATAATGGTACATGCTCTCCACACTGTCATACTGTGCCCCTTCTTCATACTGACCACTCACACTGCTCTCCCCTATACTGCCCAGTCTCTATATAATGTCCCCTCATCACACTCTCCCTCCCCAGTAAATTGTCCTTTCCTTGCTGTGCCATCAAACTGTCCCCCCATGCACCCCCCTCTCTCTTTTACCCCCATACTGTCTCCTCACTTATTTGGCTGGTCACTCTTCTTACTATCTCCACATATGCTGTCAGTGCTCCATGCCACCCCCCAGATACGCCCCTAAC
>JARQOC010000002.1:139236242-139282346 GCA_033576535.1 Allobates femoralis
AGGCCTGACCACTCTGTCTGCCTTCCCAGCACTGTCTGAGGTAAACTGTCAACTGTCACTCTTCCTCTATCCTAAGCTCCGCCCACACCCTTCTGGGATCTACCAAGTATTGGTACCTCCTATTCCTCTTGTAGTCACCTACAATCCAAGTCTGGAGGTGCTAAGAGGAGCTGCACGGAAACTGCAACCACTCCTACAAAAAGATGCCCGACTAAAATCAATATTTCCAGATCCCCCACTCTTGTGTTTTAGACAACCTCCGAATTAAAAAACATCATTGTGAGAAGCGCCCTGTCCTCTCCAGCAGCAACAGGAACCTTTCCCTGCAACCAGAGAAAGTGCAAAACCTGTTCATCTATAATGACAACCGACAAAATAAGGATTCCTGGGACAGATCAGGACTACAAGATCCCAGGTAACTTCAGCTGCACTACAAGCAATGTGGTGTATTTAATCATATGTACCAAATGCCCAACAGTTGGCATGTACGTAGGTGAGACGGGATTACAATTCAGAACAAGAATGAATTCTCATCGCCACTCAATAAAAGAAAAGCATATGGACCTACCTGTAGCAAAGCATTTTTGCAGCTCTGAGCACAACACTGAATCCGATATGAGGCTGCTCATCTTAAAGAGTGACTTCAAATCTCAGAGAGAGAGAAGAATTTGGGAATACAAATTGATAACAACCTTCAACACACTCGAAACCAGATTAAATATTTCACATGGATTTATGGGATTCTATGTAAAATGAACAGACATTTGGGGATAGCAGATTCATGCATTTTATATATAAAATGAAAGTGCATTTGGAGACAGCTTGCTACACACTGAAATCATAGGACAATGAACTCCTGACACTTCTGTGAACTCTGTCACTTAGTCTGCTCTCCAGAACTTAACTAAGTAATTTCAGGTCTCCATGGGTTACTAACCATCCACCTAATACATTGGTTCCGCTTATCTTAGAAATCTGCTTTCTGTGTCCCTGCTCCTCCACCCCTCCCTACCCGACTCTGCTTTGCGTCACCTGTCATATCCACCAGAGCATATAACACTAGTTTGCCATTTTTTTCTGTTCTCTTCTTTCCCCTTCTTTTTTTTTTTTTTTTTCTCTATTGCTTATGTATAAATGTATGTGTCTTCAGAATTTGTGTCATTATCAGCCTGAAGAAGAGACCTGAGTCGTCTCGAAAGCTTGCTATGTTTACCATCTTTTCAGTTAGCCATTAAAAGGTATCAACTACTGAGGACTCTCAGATTGCAATATATTTTTCTACTGGCTAACACGGTATAAATATTCTTTACCTTATGTGACCATATGAAGCATTAACTATTAGTGCTCCAGCATGGTGTCGTCATCTCTTAGACTAGGCTAATAAATTCATGGGTCACGGAAACCAAGATTCTAGAAGAAAATTTTAAGATTCAAGTGCTCCGTGGACCCCTTTTATTATATATTGAATAGATAGACCGCATTTAAGTATAACTTTGAATGAAGAAAGTGCTCCCTTATTCATATATAGAGAATTTTGTTGTTGACAGCGTTACTATGGTGAGAAAATGGCTGCCGAGATTCTCGCATCTAGCATTGCGCACGCGCGGGAGTTCGTGCAAGCTGGGAGCACGAGATTCCCGTTAGCGAAGTATCGCGCATGCGCGAGAGGTGAACGACAGCGCAACTGGGCATGCGCGAGCGTTCCACATGGAGCTGCGTTTTGTACATCGAGATGGTATGGGTGAGCTGTATACAGGCTACAATTTGTGTGTAATCATCGCGATCATGCATACATGTGTGGGAAATGAATAGATAAGTACCAATTATGGGAATATGACATATTTTAACTTTCTAACATGAACTTTTTAATTATGATTTCACTTGAGCACTATTTAAAAGCACTTTATTGTATAAAGGGTACTTTTCTTCACTATTGATTACTGTATAATGACAGTTTTTATCTAAATTATGTAATCACTATTGATTGTAATTGCCCCTGTGTGGGCCTTATATATGTGCACTAATTCACTTAGACTGTACTGCTTGAGGACGGCTGACATAGCCGAAACGTCGCAGTCCATTAATAAATCCACATAAGTGTTTGAAAAGGATGTGCTGCTGTCCATGTTTTTTATTTTATCTATCATACCTTGGTGACGGTAGGACTGGCTTGCACCCGACTTCCAATGTGATAGTGCTGTTCCATTTTTTGATATTTTATATATATATATATTATAATATATAATCACCAATAATATGTGTCACAGACATCCGGCATTTATGTCGCTGTCCCACAATGCACTGCGGCACCATTGTGGGATAGCGATACAAGAGCCAAAAGTAAGTGACACAGACCTCAATCCACCTGCTGATCTCCCGAGGATTGCAGTGACCAATCAGAGAAGCTGCTTGTACCTTGGCGGGAGATTTGAATCCCACACTGCTGATAGGCTGAGCGGTGCGGAATTCAAATCTCCCGCCAAAGCGGAGGCCGCTTTGCTGATTGGTCGCCGCTCTTCACAGCGACTAATCAGGGCTCTTGGCGCATGATTTAAATGGTGGCACAGTATTTAGGAGTATTTAGGTGGCTCAGTGGTTAGCACAGAATGGTGGCTCAGTGGTTAGCACAGTACGTTGGCTTAGTAATTTGCATTGTACAGTGGCTCAGTGGTTAGCACTGTATGGTGGCTCAGTGGTTAGCACTGTATGGTGGTTAGGTGGTTAGCACTGTATGGTGGCTAAGTGGTTAGTAATGTATGGTGGCTCAGTGGTTAGCACTGTATGGTGGCTCAGTGGTGAGCATTGTATGTTGGCTCAGTAATGGGAGGCAGGCACACGGGAGTCAGAAGGCACAGAGGAGGCAGGGGCACAGGGGAGGGAGAAGGCACAGGGGATGCAGAAGCCACAGGAGGCAGAGTCATAGGGAGAGACAGTGCACAAAGGAACAGACAGCGCACTCAGGGGCTGATAGCACACAGAGCGGAGATAAAGGCACAAGTAAGACAGAGCGTACAGGGGAAGACACAGCACAGACAGGAGAGAGCACACAAGGGGTCACAGGCACAAAGGCTGCCCTCCTGATGCAATAGCATTGGGCTATTTCTAGTACAAATATAGGCATATACATATATATATATATATATATATATATATATATATTGAATTTCAGTGTTTGAAAATTCCTTTCAGTCTATATTGTTCCTCAGATCTCGGCCTTAGCTTATGCTAATAAATTATTTATTGAAAAAAGTGTCCTAAATAGACATAGTTGGCTTGTATGCCTGCAGCATGGCACATGTATTGTAGGCATTTTCAGTTCATAATTAAATTTATTATCCCTAGACAATACTCACCAGAATTACATTTGATTTCAATAGCGAGCTCATGTGAATTTCCACATACCGTATATACTCGTGTATAAGCCGACCCGTGTATAAGCCGACCCCCCTACTTTTGCCCCCAAAACCTGGGAAAACCTATTGACTCGTGTATAAGCCGAGGGTGGACCCCAGCACAGGTATACAGCCCCCAGCAGTGTGGTATACAGGCCCCCTCAGTGGTATACAGCAGCCTCCCCAGTGGTAGTATACAGCAGCCTCCCCAGTGGTAGTATACAGTAGCCTCCCCAGTGGTATATACAGCAGCCCCAGAGGGGTATACAGCAGCCCCAGAGGGGTATATAGCAGCCCCAGAGGGGTATACAGCAGCCCCAGAGGGGTATACAGCAGCCCCAGAGGGGTATATAGCAGCCCCAGAGGGGTATACAGCAGCCCCAGAGCTGTATACAGCAGCCCCAGAGGGGTATACAGCAGCCCCAGCCCCAGAGGGGTATACAGTAGCCCCAGAGGGGTATATAGCAGCCCCAGAGGGGTATATAGCAGCCCCAGAGGGGTATACAGCAGCCCCAGAGGGGTATACAGCAGCCCCAGAGGGGTATATAGCAGCCCCAGAGGGGTATATAGCAGCCCCATAGGGGTATACAGCAGCCCCAGAGGGGTATACAGCAGCCCCAGAGCTGTATACAGCATCCCCAGCCCCAGAGGGGTATATAGCAGCCCCAGAGGGGTATACAGCAGCCCCAGCCCCAGAGGGGTATATAGCAGCCCCAGAGGGGTATATAGCAGCCCCAGAGGGGTATACAGCAGCCCCAGAGCTGTATACAGCAGCCCCAGAGCTGTATACAGCAGCCCCAGCCCCAGAGGGGTATATAGCAGCCCCAGCCCCAGAGGGGTATATAGCAGCCCCAGAGGGGTGTACAGCAGCCCCAGAGGGGTATACAGCAGCCCCAGAGGGGTATTTAGCAGCCCCAGAGGGGTATACAGCAGCCCCCGCTGTATACAGCAGCCCCCGCTGTATACAGCGGTACCCGGCTGTATACAGCCCTCCCCCCTGGTATACCGGGCCCCCCCTGTGGCCACCTGTAAAGGAAGCGATGATTATACTTATCGGGTCGCCGACGCCGACGCCGCCGCTCTGTCACCGTCCGTCACCGCGCTCCTTCCCGTCTTCATGCTTCCTTCATCGGCGCACAGAAAATGACGTCATTTCCTGTGCGACGGTGAAGGAAGCATGAAGACCAGGAGGAGCGCGGTGACGGACGGTGACAGAGCGGCGGCGTCGGCGTCGGCGACCCGATAAGTATAATCATCGCTTCCTTTACAGGTGGCCACAGGGGGGGCCCGGTATACCACGGGGGGGCTGTATATTTTTTTTTTTTTTATTATTACCGTATATACTCGTGTATAAGCCGAGGGGGGACTTTTCAGCACATTTTTTGTGCTGAAAAACTCGGCTTATACACGAGTATATACGGTAAATCATATAAACACATAAATGAAAGCTTGGAAGAAATCAATCTATATAATCTAAAGTTTTCAAGATTGACATACAAACATAAGATACGCCAAAAAAAATTGGAATATTGGGTAACTAGTTGCGAGAGGGAACACTTTAAATGTGAAGAGCCAGTTCAAATACAGTATATCTAATTCACCTGTCTCTATGTACTGTATTACTTTAAAAAAAATTGGCGTTATTATATTATAACATTACATGATGCACATTGAATATTAACACATCCAAACATTCAATATTACCTATTATCTGAATTTGCTTTTGTTTCCTGTTTATTTGCATATACAGTAGTGTTCAAAATACCGTATATACTCGTGTATAAGCCGAGTTTTTCAGCACAAAAAATGTGCTGAAAAGTCCCCCCGCGGCTTATACACGGGTATATACGGTACTTCTAGATTTTTTTTATCTGGATCACATATTGCTTTATGGTATATACAGCCCCCCCCCGTGGTATACCGGGCCCCCCCTTGCTGGTGGCAACCTGTAAAAGAAGATATCGTTATACTTATCGTATCGCCGCCGCCGCTCTGTCACCGTCACCGCGCTATTCCGGGTCTTCATGCTTCCTTCACCGTCGCACAGGAAATGACATCATTTCCTGTGCGACGGTGAAGGAAGCTTGAAGACCAGGAGGAGCGCGTTGACGGTGACAGAGCGGCGGCGGCGGCGGCGATACGATAAGTATAATGATATCTTCTTTTACAGGTTGCCACCAGCAAGGGGGGGGCCCGGTATACCACTGGGTACCCCGGTATACCTCTGGGGCTGATGTATACAGCTCTGGGGCTGCTGTATACCCCTCTGGGGCTGCTATATACCTCTGGGGCTGCTATATACCCCTCTGGGGCTGCTGTGTATACCCCTCTGGGGCTGCTGTGTATACCCCTCTGGGGCTGCTGTATACCCCTCTGGGGCTGCTGTGTATACCCCTCTGGGGCTGCTGTGTATACCCCTCTAGGGCTGCTGTGTATACCCCTCTGGGGCTGCTGTGTATACCCCTCTGGGGCTGCTGTATACCTCTGGGGCTGCTGTATACCTCTGGGGCTGCTGTATACCTCTGGGGCTGCTGTATACCCCTCTGGGGCTGCTGTATACCCCTCTGGGGCTGCTGTATACCTCTCTGGGGCTGCTGTATACCTCTCTGGGGCTGCTGTATACCTCTGGGGCTGCTGTATACCTCTGGGGCAGCTGTATACCTCTGGGGCTGCTGTATACCCCTCTGGGGCTGCTGTATACCTCTCTGGGGCTGCTGTATACCTCTCTGGGTCTGCTGTATACCTATGGGGCTGCTGTATACCTCTCTGGGGCTGCTGTATACCTATGGGGCTGCTGTATACCTATGGGGCTGCTGTATACCCCTCTGGGGCTGCTGTATACCGCTCTGGGGCTGCTGTATACAGCTCTGGGGCTGCTGTATACAGCTCTGGGGCTGCTGTATACAGCTCTGGGGCTGCTGTGTACAGCTCTGGGGCTGCTGTATACAGCTCTGGGGCTGCTGTATACAGCTCTGGGGCTGCTGTATACCGCTCTGGGGCTGCTGTATATACCACTGGGGAGGCTGCTGTATACTACCACTGGGGAGACTGCTGTATACTACCACTGGGGAGGCTGCTGTATACCACTGAGGGGGCCTGTATACCACACTGCTGGGGGCTGTATACCTGTGCTGGGGTCCACCCTCGGCTTATACACGAGTCAATAGGTTTTCCCAGGTTTTGGGGGCAAAAGTAGGGGGGTCGGCTTATACACGGGTCGGCTTATACACGAGAATATACGGTAATAGCAGACTAAGTAGATTATTCACTGTTCTTGGTATAAATTATATTACCACATGTCAAACAATTTACCAGTTGGTGCAGTAAATTCTAAGAATAGCAACAGACTCAGCATTCATGATCTGTATGTTTTTGAGTCTGTGTATTTGAATAATTAATTAAAAGGGGGGAGTTCAAAATAATAACAGTGTGGAGTTCAATTAGTGAGGTCAATCATTCTGTGAAGAAACAGGTGTGAATCAGGTGGCTCTTATTTATGGGTGAAGCCAGCGCACGTTGTACATGCATTTCTCCTTGAAAGCCTGAGAAATATGGGTTATTCACAAGAACGGTGTACTTTGATTAAAAAGTTGACTGGAGAGGGTAAAATTTATAAAGAAGTGCATACAATATTTGGCTATTCAGCTAAAATGGTCTCCAGTGCTTTAAAATGTTGACTGGAGAGGGTAAAATTTATAAAGAAGTGCATACAATATTAAGCTATTCAGCTAAAATGGTCTCCAGTGCTTTAAATTGTAAAGCCAAACCAGAAAGGTGCGAAAGAAAATGGAAGACTACCATTCAAATGGATCGAAGAATAGCCAAAGAGCAAAAGCTCAGGCAATGAGGTAATGATCAGCTCTAGAATGATCGAAAAGAGTCCCAAGTTACCTGTGAGTACTCTGGCAGTTCGAAGACGCCTGTGAGAAGCTAATCTATGAGCAAGAAGTCCCCGCAAAGTCCCACTGTTTAAAAAAAACATGCACTAAAGCGGATACAATTTGCCAAAGAACAGATCAACTGGCCTAAAGAGAAATGGAGAAACATTTTGTGGACTGATGAAAGTAAAATTGATATTTTTGTGACCAAGAGCTGCAAACAGTTTAGTCAGATGACCGCCAAACTCTAAATTCAAGTAACAGTTCACTCTGAAAACAATGAAGCATGGCAATGCAAGCATCATGATATGGGCATCATGAGGTAGAGACTTTAAGTAGTCCAGATAGAAGGCAATGACCCAGGTTCTTGTTCACAGCAAATACATTTAATTATAAAGTCCACACATATTTACAGACCTTTGAAGCTCCATGATGCAGCCAGTACAGTACAGTATTCACTTCAACACAGTCCACAGTAGGTCTGATACCGAAGTTACTTTCCTTAAAGGTCGGGTCCACTTGGTTAGGCCAAGACCACACTGCTTGTGGTTGTGTTGGTCTGCATACTGCATACTCACTTAGTACATGCTATTTCAGCCTACATGAGACACACCCTGTCTTGCTCTGTAGGATTAAATGCACTTCCTGGACATGAACTTATTAGAAGACCCTGAGTGAAGGAAGAATCCATCCCACTTCCATTCCTACAGATTTTTCAAAATAAAGGCCATTATCTGGTTTTTCTAAAACTAAATCACATAACATGAACCAGTTCATATTCCTTTATCTTTGTGTTGTACTAACAGCAACGACTTTAAATACAATACAATCCATCGGGTCTTAGAGGGTTTCTGAACACCTTCTAGGGGACATATGAAATAATAGTAGGCAGCACTCACCATTCTGTTGCATCGGGATTTCTTCATTACTTTATTTCAAACTGCACACGAGGTACATGCCTGTAAGGTGGTAGACGCGGGGTGCATCCGGGGACTATACATGTTTCGCTCAAGTGAGCTTCAACGGGACCACTAGTTAGCATGACTCACTTCCGCACTTTTATGCAGATGAATCACTTTGTCATGCATGTACTATTAGATCAGGTGGGCTGCCCAGCACTAGTGCAAAAAACCTTGTCTTATCACTGGGCCTACTGTGTCCTGCAAAGCGCAGTGGATATCAGATTTTTGGTAAGCTTATTGAAGCTTTTTTGATTGAATTTTTTAATTTATGTCCTTGTAGTACTTGTATTTTTTCTGAATATAGTGTTAACTATCCCAATTCCCAGACCTATGTCCGATACAACACATGTGGGGTGACAACAAAAATGCTATTTCTAAGGTAAAGCCAACAAATGCAAATAAATTGTGGGATGTAGTCAAAGCATCTTGGACAGGAATAACAGTTGACTCTATGCAAAATAGATATGAAACAGTTCTAAAAAGCTGTGGTCACATAACTAATTATTAGGTTAGTTATTCACAGGAATGCTAAATCCCCCCCAAAAAATACATATTTTGAGTTTGTAAAGACAAATACAGACACTGCTATTTTTTTCAACAGCCCAATATTCATTTTTTGTTGTTCTCTTTAAAGTAGTTAAAATTATATACATTTATCTTATTATGATCTAGAAAACAGTATGCAATGTTTTCCAATACTCATGTTTTTGAACACACTGCTATTATTTTGAACGCAACTGTATCTCGAAGAAGCATTGCAGATAATGGCAGGCACAATACTGACTAAGGAATGTGCATCTGACTGGGGGGGGCATCTGACTAAAGCTAGAAAAAAATAATGATCAGTGCCCAATTCCCCCTTCCACCATTTTCCAGGTAAAGCACTAATTGGGATGCCCAACTGACCAATGGGATTATAGGGGAAGGAGTGCCCAGCCACACCTACAGGGTGAAATTCAGGTGCCGGGGTCTGTTACTTTCTCTTTGTGCCCCCAGCTATCCCTTGCTTGTTCAACCCATCCAGGCCTTCTGTATTTTCATTACGGGACTGGTGGGAGGAGGGAAGGCACTGTTTTAGACACACGGGTCCCCACAGTTTTGAATAGCAGCTAAGTTTCACTATCTGGGAGAAGCAAACAAAAAGACATGAAGCTATGCTGTTTTACTTACAAAGACTCTTTATACCTGTCTGTGCTAGGACAAAAAACAGAAGATTTGTTTCAGATTTCACAAGATTTTGGACACACTCGGATGAACTTCCATATTAAGCATAGCAGATATTCCATCACAGGCACCAACGCAGTCAAGCTAGTCCATAAACATGTACAAGTCATTTTGTTGCAAAATTGGATAATTAAATCAAAGAATGCCTTACAGATTAGCCACAGAAATAGGGAAAGAAAGCCATAAAACACTCAAAAATGGATACAGATAGTGTATGTGGTAAAAAACAGCAATGAAGAATGATTACCATCTGTTTTAGGCATATCTATATACAGTACTGTGAAAAAGTTTTACGAAGGTGTGCAAAACTGTTGCAAAATAAGAATACATTAAAAACTAGAATAAGACACATCATGAAGTGCCAGCAGCTCAAAACTGGCTGCAGACAATTACAGGAAAACACATGTACTGTTCGGAGAAGTCTGAACAAAAATGGCCCTTGTGGAATGATTGCAGTAAAAAAAAACTTTCATCATGATAATAAAGATAAAAATCTTAACTATGCATGTAAACATGAACTGAGGTAAGGCAAAAAGGCAGCAAGTGCTCTGGACAGATACATTGAAATGTGAAATATTTGGCTTTAATAGTAGACAATCTGCTCACAGAAGAGCTCCTGTTAGTACAATTATGAGTGTCTGCAGACAACAGTGAAGCATGGTGGAGGTCCATTACAAATTTGAATTAGTAGATGTGGTCAGTATAAATAGTGTACGCCATGCTTTAAATTTAAAGTGAAATAATTATCAGTCATGGACAACCCTCAGTGAGGCTTTTGTTTGACTCCAAATTTATTCTGTAGAATGTCAGCAACCCAACACATACATCCAATGCCATTCTGGATCAGCATTAGCATAATCAAGAACAAGGTAGTACTGGAAGTGATCATATGACCCCAAAGAGTCATGATCTCAACATCATCAGGACATTAGTGATTATGTCAGACAGAGGAATTTACACAAGCATACATCCACTAAAGATCTGTGGTTAGTTCTTCAAGCTGGAATCCCCCTGCCACATTCCTTAAAAAACAGTGTAAAAAAAGTATAACTAGAAGAATTGATGCTATTCATAAAGCCTATTCACATCAAAAGTAATGGTCTAGCATAAAGGAAGTCAAAGAGGTTGTGCCCAATGCGGGAAGGCAAAAGAAGAGGTGGTGAGATTTTAATGGTGAAGTATTAATGTTTATATTTTAAACTTTTGCCAGCCCTCTATGGTTCAGCAATCTGGTGTTCAGCTGGATGATATTTTGCTGATTTCTTGCAGCACAAATTCCCAAAAAATACCTATTTTGGAATATACAAATTTTTAAAAAACTGGAGAATTCAATTGTACTCAATAAATTAGCTCATTTCTAATTCTAATCCATTAAAGATTATTTTCTTGTGTGCTTTGATAGAACATGGTGCTTTGCAGCAAAGCATGCAACTTAACAAACTTAATAGAATGATGTAAAACAAAGTTGAACACATCTTAGTCATTACTGAAGGTGCAACACTGACATGGTAATTCTTTTTTTATAAATTAGTCAAGCAAAAAATGTGCCAAATATAGATAAAGAATAGCCTATGAGCTACATAATCATTTTCAAAAGTTTCTGGCATCCTTGAAATTGTTTCAGAAAATGAAGTATTTCTTCAAAAAAATTATTGCGATTACACATGTTTTGTTATGCACATTTATTTAGTTTGTTTGGAACAACACCGAAAACCAGAGAAAAAACAGGCAAAAGGGACATAATTTAACATATCAACCTCAAAAATGGGTCAGAAAATTTGTTGGCACCCTCTAATTAATCTTTGGTTGCACATCCTTTTACATAAATAACTGCAATCAATCACTTCCTATAGCAATCAACAAGTTTCTTACACCTCTCAACTCGCATTTTGGACCTCCCTTCTTTTGCAACTCTTCTGTCTTCCCAGAATGCACTGAAAATATGCAGATGAGCTTCCTGCAGCTCCAACCCCTGGTTTTGCAATGTTCTCACAGCAGCAAGATCCAGATAACCCCAGCAATCATTCAGCTTAAGGCAACTCTTATGTTCCTCCAGATTGGATTGAAATTTTTTTTTTTTTACAAAACCTCTCATGTTTAAAAGTTGGACTTCCAAGGTAAAAAGTAATTCCACCAGCCGGGGACAACTACTTCACAGTTTTGTCCTTTAATGGTGGGTTTACACACACCAATCATTGTATCCAATCTCTGAACCAATCTCTGGTTGCAGTGAAATCATGGACAGATTGCTCCATGTTGTACACAGCCACAAAATGGAACTATGTGTCCATGATTTCACTGCAACCAGAGATTGGTTCAGAGATTGGATACAATGATTGGTGTGTGTAAACCCACCATTAAACTCATCATAATGATTCCATTTTAATTTTTTAAAATTGATATAAACCCAAAAAATTCCAAGAAGTGAACAGCGTAAATATTATCTAATAGTGTGCTTCCATTGCAGAAATTTCCACACACCCTCTGCATCAACTCCTTTATCCAAATCCCACTTATAATAGAAATAAAATTTGTCAAAAACCTTCCAAACACAATAGTCCACATGAAACTCCACATTCTTATACGAATATATATTCCTGTCATCCAGAAACATCTGGATCTTACTTAAATTACATAAACCTAACATAACAATTACATAATTCTGATATTTTACACCAGTCACTTCAGTACGTAAATTATACAACTTACCCCAGACATTGCCTGGGTTCACACTTGGCATTCAGGTTTTTGCCAAGGCTGAAATACCGGATCCGTTTTTTATAAGGGTGTTTTGTGTCTTAAAATGGCCTAAAATACCAGATCCGTTAACGGATGAAGCACATGTGTAGTATCCATTACCGGATCCATTTTTTTTGTTACCTTAAAATATGCATGGTTGGCCACACCCCTCAGCCAATAAGAATGGAATTTTTGTTGTGTGGCCACCTTCCTTGATGACATTTTGTGTTGGTTACACCATATGTTCCATTATGAATGTTGAGCTGGAGCTACTGTTTGTGTAGGTGCGCTACATGGCACTACGGCATTGCGAGGTGCAACATTCCAGACAGACCCGGCTGTGGATCCATGAGATCAACTTGTTATGGCCTCAACAAGGGGCTTTCCATGTGCTGTTCCCCCAACTGTGTTTGTTTCCAGCAAAATTCCAGCTTTACCGTTGTCCATTTCTGCATTTGATGCCCTTCTTGAACTTGTGGCTGATGACATAGCTCACCAGGATACGTGTTGTCGACCAGCCGTTTACCCCACAGAACGCCTGGTAGTGACTCTAAGGTAAATGTTGTGTACGTGCTGTGCGAACATACTCTAAATCTGTGTTTTTAGGGCTTTTTTTTGTAAGAAAGGAACCATGTTTGCGGATTTTGGCTTGCTATGTGACTACACCTGTCTTATGGGCTCCCCAACCCTACCATGGCATGTTTTTTTTTTTGTTTGGGTCTATGTATTTTGTTTTTTGTTTCCCCGTTTAAAGCGTTGTTGCCTAATCTTACAGTCTACTGAGCATTTTGCTAAGTAGACTACTATTGTTACAGTCTGCTGGTTTTCACCATTACTGTACTCTTTCAAAAATGTTGTGTCAACGATGGTGTGCAATGTTCATTGCTTTATTTGTTTAAGATGGTAAATTAGTTATGTCATGTCATGTGTCTTCCTAATGTGTGTCTTGTTGTTGTTTACAGATGTTTGGCCATAGGGGAGTCATATGCTTCTCTACATTACCAGTTTAGGACTGGCCGGTCGACAACCTGTTCTATTGTACCGGAGACATGTGATGTGTTGTGGACGAAGCTCCAGCCCCGAGTGATGCCGGAACCAACCGCACAGACATGGAGACAAAATGCCATCCTCTTCCATCAGCTGGCACTGGATCTAATTACTTCAACTACAAGAAATTTTATTCAATTGTCCTCATGGCCATTGCCGACATACAGGGACGCTTCATAGCCGTGGACATTGGGGCTTACGGTCGGACAAACGACTCACGTGTTTTCAAGGACAGTGCCTTGGGTCAAAAACTCTATAATGGCCGTTTCCACATTCCGCTACCCTGTCCTTTGCCTGCCACAAGGGGACCTAGTTTACTATAAGTGCTAGTGGTGGATGAAGCTTTTCAACTTCATATTCTTAAAACCATATGATAGCCGCACACTCACGCCTGGCCGCAGTTAGCTTAACATGCGTTTAAGCCGCACTAGGCAGTATTTAGAGTGTGCCTTTGGCATCTTGACCGCTAAATTGCGGGTGCTGCTGATCACCATGCAGTTGCACCCGCACAATGTGGACAGCGTCGCCAAAGCATGCGTCTGTCTGCATAATTATGTGTGACGACAGGTTCCATTGAACATAGATCCATACGAGTGGGACGCCCCGTTAATCGGCCTACAACCTGCCAATGTGAGGGCACCAGTTCCAGCAGTGCAGGTGCGCGACCTATTTTCAGAATTCTTTTTAAGGCTGGGGTCATACTTGGCATGAGTTTTTTTAGTGCCTTAAAAAAAAGCATGCGTTCCTGCATGCGTTTTTTCATTTCAGCATGCGTTTTTTAAGGTGTCTGATGGTACCCTGCGTTTTTGCATGCGTTTTTAAATCAGCACCCAAAAATAGTGCATGCACTATTTTTTGGTGCTGTTTTAAAAACGCATGCGTTTTTTAGAAAACGTATGAGGTTTTTTTTAACATGGGCCCCTATGGAAAACGCATGCGTTTTTGGATGGCACTAAATGATACTAATGTACCATGCATTTTTGCATGCGTTTTTGATGTCAGCTACTCACATAAGTGCAAAAACTCATGCCAAAAACGCATGGCACTTTAGGCATGCGTTTTTGCTATTAACACATGTGTTTTTGCTATTAGGGCATGCGTTTTTTAACATGGGGGCCTATGGGTACGTTTTTACATGCTTTTTAAAAAACGCAGGTCTCCAAAAAACATGAAAAAAACGTAAGTATGACCCCAGCCTTAGTTGGTCAGGACGACTTACTGCTCGTTAAAGTCCAATTTGCTTTGCAGCCTGGAGGCTGATTTTCTTTGAGCTTATTTTGTTTAGGCCCATATGTGTGTAACAAAAACACATGTGTTGCACTAATTCGATGTATTTTTGCTTAGTTGTGCGCAAATAAACCTTGGAAACACCATCATGACTATTTCTGTTTGTGTGTGGTGAAGGTGTAACATAACCCTAAGTGTTGGTTTTGTCTCTGGAATGTGACTGTTTTGGCACTCCCGATTTGGGCTAATGATTGGCCTAACACTGTATTGGTTCCCAACATAAATAATGCACTGAGTGTTTGCATCCTTGTTCATGTTCATTCTTATGTGGTTTATGTAGGCTGTCCCAGGTCATATACAAAACTAAACAGGGCAACAGCCGAAGAAAACAGCACACACTCTCTTGCCAGAAGATTCCGAGGAGAAACTTGGCGAATGGTACATCTGCGTTTTTTGCATGGCAGCCTATGGATCTGGTAACGGATCCAATTTTCAGGGTATTGAAAGTTGAAAAACGGATACTTTTACCGGATCCAGGACAATGCAATGACATTCACACCAAATCTTTCTGTTTATTAGAAATTTCACAACTTTCAAGCTTAGGCTAGGGTCACACTTGCAGATTTTACATGCTTCTTTTGAGATCTGCGCTTTTAGAAACGCATGTAGAAAAAAAAAAAAAATTCTTGACTTTCGGTTCCGGCGCCTTCATGGTCGGACGCGCGTGAGTGAGCTCCGATTCCCTCCTCAGCAGCCACAAACATCCCTGAGCCCCGGAGGGTCCTGAGCGGGCGGAATGTCTGGAGGAAGGTGCGGAACGGTGGTGGCGTCCACCATGGACAAATTTGTCACTAGAGGTGGGGAAGTGGGTCTGCAAGGTCCACAAGGCGCAGAGGGAGAAAAGGGCGCTAAAACTCTAATGGCAGCCGCCGAGATAGCGAAGCAGCAGGAGAAACCCCCATGTGAGAAGGGGAGAACCGTGGAGGGTCGGGTGATGCAGGAGGGAGAGGTGGAGAGCAGAGGGGTGCCAGGACTGGGCTCACAAACTCTGGAGCCAGAGATGCAGCTAGTTAACCCTGGCAGAGAACGGCCAGATACAGGGGGCAGCTGCATGAGAGGTGTTGGAAGCACAATTTATTACAAGCTGCTGGCCAAAGAGCTACCAATCCACCTGGCAGAGGACTTTAAACAGGCAGTCTCTGAGCTGGTGGCTGCAGGAACTAAAGACTTACAAAACAAATTAGGACATTATGAATCGAGTGAGACGCTCAGAAACCCAACTAATTTGTCCAATAAATTCTTCCTCAAATGGAAACCGTTCATGGAAAAAACTTATCGGTATCGGAAGTAGAACTCTTTATGACTCCATATAAAAATACAGAGTGGTATTTGCTAGAAGACCTAAAAGGTACTTTGGGCAAGTTGAGATGTGGTACATGAGATTGATGGATGTAGCTATACTTCAACAACTGCTGATTCAAGCGGTGAGGGCTTAGGCAATTTTAAAAGGGTGGTAGGGAGGGGGGGAAAGGTTTCATAATGTTCTATTGTTTCTTAGAACTTTCTTAGAACTTTTTTATTATGACACATGATAGAGTAGTGTAATTTAATATTGTATTTTCACTTTTGTATAGCGAGCAGAACGCCAGATCTGACTGACTTATACGTCTATTACTATTCAGTTCAAGCTGCACTATCTAATCCTCATGCTCTGTCATTATTGTGCGAAGTTGTACATTGTCTCTGCTCAATTGTTCCCTATGTTAATTACATGTGAAAACTTTCAATAAAAATGATGGTTCAAAAAAAAAAAACACATGTAAAAACGCACCCATAGGCCCCCATGCAAAAAATGCATGCCACAGTAGCAAAAACGCATGCCTTAATAGCAAAAACGCATGCCTAAAGTGCTATGCATTTTTGGCATGTGTTTTTGCACTTATGTGAGAAGCTGCCTTCAAAAATGCATGCAAAAATGCAAGGGTGCCTAAAGGCATCTAGAAAAACGCATGCAGAAATGAAATAAGCATGCAGAAACTCATGCTTATTTTTAAGGCACTTAAAAAACTCATGCCAAGTGTGACCTTAGCCGTACTCCACACCTCCATTGCTTCTGCAAATTTTAAACCATTAGTCCCACACATCATTGTGTCCATAAACATTCTTTTAGGCTAGGGTAACACTTGGAAGTATTAACATTAGGTCTATGGGCAGCACACCGCCATAGACCTAATGTGACCAAGGCTAGCGGCTAATACAGTACGTACATTACGTACTGTATCTACTACACATCGAGGAGCTGCCGGGTTCATTCACAAAATTGAAAATGCCCACAATAGCCGGCAATACTATAAATGCCCACATTAACCCCTCACATGGCCACCTGAGTGGACAGCATGTCTCTAGGGGGGGTGATCACCCCTAGAGACATGTTTCCCACATGGATTATTAAGATTTAACCCTTTGTTCATCCCTGCAGTAGCAGGGATGAACAAAGCCGCCGAGTGCCGCAGGCATTCACATATGCCTTGCGGCAGCTGCATGGGCTCCCATAGTAGCCCATTATAGGAACTCTGCTGCGGCAGAGATACCACTGTGAAAAACGTGTCCTGCATGATTTTTCACGCAGGCAACGAAACCAGAGTCGGTAACCGGATTGCATGTAGTGCAATCCGGTTACTATAATGGGCTCCTATGGGCTGCGGTTTCTGAACCGGTTTTGAGCACTTTTACTGCTCAATACCGGATCAGGATCCACAGTGCCCTGCCGCAAATGTGACCCTAGCCTTAATCTTACCTTTCTCTCTTATGAAACTCAACTTTTGTACCAATAGGGACATAAAAAGGCAGTGAGTCTACTATTACTCTGAGCTGTCCATTTTAAGCAATATGATACTGTCCCAGATAAATATATTGCCATATGGGCAGATTTGGACAGTTTAGAAGCCAAGACCATAAAAAATGAACACAATTAAGACCAATAAAAACCTCTAGATTGGGGAAACCCAACCCACTATCTTTTTTGCTTTTCAGTAGAGTTTCCTTTTTGTCTTTGCAATATTACCTTGCCATCAGAAAGTAAATAATATACTATTGATTCTTTTTAATATGTCAAATGACACTTTATTAATATTTTTTTAAATAAATGATAGCTCCCATAACTGAGAAAATTCTAACATCTTCACAATTGACAAAGGCAGTTTCAGGTCAATCGGTAACCACCATGCCCTGGGGGCTTATTCTTAGGAGATATACAGACTACCTAATGCAACTCACCTTCAGTTATGTCTTCCAACAACCTTGGCCTGGTTGCACTGGCATGGCAGCCCAAGCAGATAATAGCACCATGACTGACTGTCCCAAAGCTTTGGTTAGAGGAGGTCACTGATACATGACCATTGCTATAGCCTTATGTTCCAGAGGGATGGTGAAAAATGTATTGTCAACATTTCTATGTGAGAAGACAGTGATAAGCTATATCCTAGTGCAATTTTCTGTGGCACTGTCACATTTTTATGTACATAGGTGGAAAGTACACTCTTAAGCTTTCCAAAAAAGAAAAAAAATTCTTATACCAAACTAAATCCTCTCTAGCACCTTGATGACCAATGATATACGTACCATGTCATGAGCAGGTTTCATTTCCTGCACTATGAAGGCTATGAACGTCACGCCTTTGCACTGTCACTTCTGTCAGTGACAGCTAAGTGGAAAAGAAAAAGGTGCGGGGACACATGATGGCAGTCACCACACTCAGAGTAATGTGATTGGTCGGTCAATCTGACTGACTAATTATAGCCTGATCATGAAGAAGAGTGCTGAATTTTAGCTCTGCCTGCATGATTGCTGCAGGAGCTCAGCACAGCTAACAGCCAAGCCCATGCAATGACAGCCAGGGGCCACATGCGTGCAGTCCCAGGCTGATAAACCCTCCACATGCCAAGATTAAGGTTCATCGTGACATTTGGATGGTTCTTAAAGGATGCACGAACCAATCACAGCGTCCCTTGCTCTCTCATGTCTGTGAATGAGCTGTGATTGGATAGTAAATATAATTATTATTATAATTGTCCAGTATATCAAATGCAAGAAACAGCAGCACAGCTTCCATTTTATTTCACCCTGTAAGAGAATCTGTTAGAGATCGGAGCTCTGCTGCTGTTAGAAGAGTACAATTAAACATTAAATCACCCCAGTCTTTCAGTCCCTTTTCCAATCTGTCTTTTTTTTATACATATATACATTATTTTTCTTCATTGTTTGTTTTGTCCATCTGTCCGTCCATCTGTTAACAGATAGGTTTAGTTAGCTGTTGGGTGTTAGTTAGGAGGGCAATTATTTTAGAAATAGTTATTTAGGGCTAGCATTAGGGTATGGGAATCAGCATTAGTTAAAGGTGTAGAGACTTTGTTTTATAAAAAATTATGTTAAATGTTAATAAAAGTCTCTTATATATAGAAATAGTTGATTAGAGCTTGTGCTAGGGTACGGGAATTAGCTTTAGGAACAGATTTAGGGACTTTGTGTTTCATTAAAAAAATAAATAAATAAAAGTTTCTTATACACACTGCAATGGCTGCACACCTGTACGGCAGATGAGGCTTACACCATCATCTGTTCCAATACAGACAGTAGGGGTGAGACAGATAAGCCATTTTACTTCTGTCATCCTCATCCGCCAACTGGTGTAGCCCTAGTGCCACTGACAGTGCCCACGGGATCCCACACTCTGCGTGACAGTTTTCTGTGGACACCACAAGGTTTACAGAGGTTGAGATTTTTAATTTACCTCTTTGATGAACTGCTAAATATAAGGGTTGAGCAGACCAAATCAAATGTTGCTTTATTTGTTGCCAGCCACCCCACTTTCCACTTCTCAAAAGTTATAACTAGAGACCTGTGGATGTAGCAGATATTTTAAAAATGTTTGCCCTATTTCTCAATATGAGTCTGGCAAAAATAAAAAACACTGTCAAATCTTATTGGTCATCTGACATCCTGTATGACAGCCCTATGTACAGAGAATTATTGTCCTGGCAATGATTTAAAAGCATTTTGTGATTTTTCTACGAAAATTGCCCCCCTCCGAATGACCCCAGCCATGACTTACACACATATACCCCGATAAAAATATTTGTGTGGATGAGTCTCTGGTCCTCTTCAAGAGCAGGCTGTATTTGAAGCAATTAAATAACATACAAATGTCACTATAAAAACAACCATTACATAAAATATATACATTTTATTCACGATAATAAAAGCAGCAGTAGATTTTATAACCAAGTAATGAAAAAGTCAAAAATATATATTTTATATACACAAAGTCAAAAAAAGATAGATAATCATGAGGTAGAAGGTAAAGTCTTAGAAAAGTGACAACATAAACAAAGACACCACACTGGATTTTTTCAAAGATCATGTCTTGGCCAGAGTACGTAGAAAGTTTGGTCACAGAAGAGTTATATGACTAAAGTTCAAGTGCAATAATGACTATCGGCCACAACTCTCACATGACCATAACTATATTACTATTTACCCATATTGTGCAAAGGCACTGTGTATGTCAGTGTGCCCCAATGCACGTTTCACAAACGCTTCTTCAGGGGGAGGCCGTGTCTGGCCCAGACATGGTCTTTGTATGAATCCAGTGTGATGTTCAGGGGCTGGCTGGTGGAACTTATCCCGGGTGGATGCCTGACCCTGGCAGCCCTTAGTGAGGATCTGCGGGGAGGGGGGATTTGCTGTCAGGTCCGGCCGGGTGAGGAGCAGTGGATGGTGGGGGGTGGGTGCTGTCCTGTCCATCCGGGTGAGGAATAAAGCATTTGGAAAGAACCAACTGGTAAGGCACTGTCTTCTGTACTTATACAGTGGATTTGACAGTCATGGTTTACCAGGAACACTTGGCGGAGTCAGAGCTGGAGTTGGTGCCCAAACTACCGTATTTTTCGCTTTTTAAGACGCACTTTTGTTCCCCCAAACTGGGGGGGAGAATGGGGGTGCGTCATAAAAAGCGAATCTTTAAAAAAAAAAAAAAAAAAAAAATTAAATATTACCGGCGGAGGGGTGGTGAGGGGTGCGGCGGCTTAGCAGCAGCTTCCGGTGGCTGGGGGGCACAGCTGCAGGACCGGAGCAACGGAGTTCTGCCGGCTGCAGCGTTTGGTGGGCGCCGCCATGTTTTTTGTGCAGCAGCTGGCCGGTAGAGGTAGAAACCTCAGTTGGCCGCCTGTCTCCACTATGGCGGCGGCCATTTTGTTGAAGCCTCTACTGTTACTGAATGAAGCCGGCCACAAAAAACATGGCGGCTCCCACTGCTCGCTCCGGTCCTGCAGCAACAAGGTGGGAGACACCAGGAACACATCTGCCAGTTGTGCAGGGGACGTGTGCCCTGCTCCAGGGGACGTGTGCCCTGCTCCAGGGGACGTGTGCCCTGCTCCAGGGGACGTGTGCCCTGCTCCAGGGGACGTGTGCCCTGCTCCAGGGGACAGTGTGCTAGGGGACAGTGTGCCAGCGCCAGGGGACAGTGTGCCAGCACCAGGGGACAGTGTGCCAGCCAGGGGACAGTGTGCCAGCACGAGGGGACAGTGTGCCAGCGCGAGGGGACAGTGTGCCAGCGCCAGGGGACAGTGTGCCAGCGCCAGGGGACAGTGTGCCAGCCAGGGGACAGTGTGCCAGCGCCAGGGGACAGTGTGCCAGCGCCAGGGGACAGTGTGCCAGCCAGGGGACAGTGTGCCAGCGCCAGGGGACAGTGTGCCAGTCAGGGGACAGTGTGCCAGCGCCAGGAGACAGTGTGCCAGCCAGGAGACAGTGTGCCAGCGCCAGGGGACAGTGTGCCAGCGCCAGGGGACAGTGTGCCAGTCAGGGGACAGTGTGCCAGCGCCAGGAGACAGTGTGCCAGCCAGGAGACAGTGTGCCAGCCAGGGGACAATGTGCCAGCGCCAGGGGACAGTGTGCCAGTGCCAGGGGACAGTGTGCCAGCGCCAGGAGACAGTGTGCCAGCCAGGAGACAGTGTGCCAGCCAGGGGACAGTGTGCCAGCACCAGGGGACAGTGTGCCAGTGCCAGGGGACAGTGTGCCAGTCAGGGGACAGTGTGTCAGCGCCAGGAGACAGTGTGCCAGCCAGGGGACAGTGTGCCAGCGCCAGGGGACAGTGTGCCAGCGCCAGGGGACAGTGTGTCAGCGCCAGGGGACAGTGTGCCAGCCAGGGGACAGTGTGCCAGCGCCAGGAGACAGTGTACCAGCCAGGGGACAGTGTGCCAGCGACAGGGGACAGTGTGCCAGCCAGGGGACAGTGTGCCAGCCAGGGGACAGTGTGCCAGCGCCAGGGGACAGTGTGCCAGCCAGGGGACAGTGTGCCAGCCAGGGGACAGTGTGCCAGCGCCAGGGGACAGTGTGCCAGCCAGGGGACAGTGTGCCAGCCAGGGGACAGTGTGCCAGCGCCAGGGGACAGTGTGCCAGCGCCAGGAGACAGTGTGCCAGCCAGGGGACAGTGTGCCAGCGCCAGGGGACAGTGTGCCAGCCAGGGGAGAGTGTGCCAGCCAGGGGACAGTGTGCCAGCGCCAGTGTGCCAGCCAGGGAACAGTGTGCCAGCGCCAGGGGACAGTGTGCCAGAGCCAGGGGACAGTGTGCCAGCCAGGGGACAGTGTGCCAGCGCCAGGGGACGGTGTGCCAGCGCCAGGGGACAGTGTGCCAGTCAGGGGACAGTGTGCCAGCGCCAGGAGACAGTGTGCCAGCCAGGGGACAGTGTGCCAGCGCCAGGGGACAGTGTGCCAGTGCCAGGGAACAGTGTGCCAGCGCGAGGGGACAGTGTGCCAGCGCCAGGGGACAGTGTGCCAGCGCCAGGGGACAGTGTGCCAGCCAGGGGACAGTGTGCCAGTGCCAGGGGACAGTGTGCCAGCCAGGGGACAGTGTGCCAGCGCCAGGGGACAGTGTGCCAGCCAGGGGACAGTGTGCCAGCGCCAGGGGACAGTGTGCCAGCCAGGGGACAGTGTGCCAGCACCAGGGGACAGTGTGCCAGCCAGGGGACAGTGTGCCAGCCAGGGGACAGTGTGCCAGGGCCAGGGGACAGTGTGCCAGCCAGGGGACAGTGTGCCAGCCAGGGGACAGTGTGCCAGGGGACAGTGTGCCAGCGCCAGAGGACAGTGTGCCAGCGCCAGAGGACAGTGTGCCAGCGCCAGGGGACAGTGTGCCAGCGCCAGGGGACAGTGTGCCAGCCAGGTGACAGTGTGCCAGCGCCAGGGGACAGTGTGCCAGCCAGGGGACAGTGTGCCAGCGCCAGGGGACAGTGATCTGTAAGACGGACACTGGCATTATAAGACGAACTTCATTTAACATTAAAAAAGTTTTTTTTCTCTTTTCCTTAACCAATATTGTGGGTGCGTCTTATAATCAGGTGCGTCTTATAAAGCGAAAAATACGGTAAGTACTTTTTTCTCTTATTTTGCTGTCTCAAGTTTATTTATTAACTATTTTGTGTGCCTTAACTATCTAGTTTAAGGGCATAAATCCTTAAAGTTTGAAATTGTAAATTTCTTTTATTTATTTTTTTTGCTACATTTTAAAATTTTCATACATAAGTGCAAATATTATCGACCAAAATATACTACTAACATATTGTACAACAAGTCATATAAAAAAAAATCTCAGAATCACTGGCATCAGCTAAGGTCTTAGCTGTTCTCTTTATGGAAATCAATCTGCTGGCATGAGGAGACTTATAGCCACAATGCTTCTCTAGGAAAGATGTAAATTGTCACTTCGGTGAGGAAGTGGATGAACTCTAGTGCCACCTATTTAAAGTAGCAATCCTATCTACTTATATAATCGGGAGTTGGGAATTCGGGCACTGTAGCCGAATCCCAAGCTCCTTTGCGCGACTGCGAGTGATGACGCGTAGCGTCATCACGAGCCGCAGCCGCACTACCTCACACCATCCTGCCAACCCTCGCTTGCTGGGAGACACTCACGTCGTCCTGTGGCCGGTGGCGGGGGCTGCGATCAGACATCAGAGCCTGCCAGCAGCAGAGGAGGCGCCACCACTGCCAGCTTCCCCTCCCCGCTACCCCCCTGCTCCATCTGCATCGCTCATAGGCCGCTCGCAAAGGATGACGGGAATCGTAGTCCGGGAGGGTGAGGCGCACAGTTTCCGCGCCCTGCCCACAACTACAATACCCATCATGCATTGCGCCGGTCGATCCATAAACACACCTCTGGAGGGAACGAGGAGAAGGACAGGTGCACCAGCAGAGTTGTCATGGCCTCTTCCTGTGCTGCTGACACACTCACGACCTCCTGTGCCCGGTGCTAGGGGCTGCGATCAGAGGCTGCCACTACCCCCCTGCTCCATGTGCTGCTCGCTCATAGGCCGCTCGCAAAGTATCATGGGAATCGTAGTCCGGGAGGGTGAGGCGCACAGTTTCCGCACCCTGCCCACAACTACAAGACCCATGATGCATTGCGCCGGTCTTCATCCATACAGAGACCCTGGAGGGGAGGAGGAGAAGGACAGGTGCACCAACACAGTTGTCGTGGGGTTATTCTGTTCTGCTGCTGTGGGAATTACATTCTACAGGTATAGGTGATTGTGACCACTTTTACCTTTTCTTGGATTAGAGCCCCCTGTGGACCCTGCCGCCCACACAGCCCCCTGTGGACCCTGCCGCCCACACAGCCCCCTGTGGACCCTGCCGCCCACACAGCCCCCTGTGGACCCTGCCGCCCACACAGCCCCTGTGGACCCTGCCGCCCACACAGCCGCCTGTGGACCCTGCGGCCCACACAGCCGCCTGTGGACCCTGCGGCCCACACAGCCCCCTGTGGACCCTGCCGCCCAAAGAGCCCCCTGTGGACCCTGCCGCCCACAGAGCCGCCTGTGGACCCTGCCGCCCACACAGCCCCCTGTGGACCCTGCCGCCCACAGAGCCGCCTGTGGACCCTGCCGCCCACAGAGCCGCCTGTGGACCCTGCCGCCCACAGAGCCGCCTGTGGACCCTGCCGCCCACAGAGCCGCCTGTGGACCCTGCCGCCCACAGAGCCCCCTGTGGACCCTGCCGCCCAAAGAGCCCCCTGTGGACCCTGCCGCCCACAGAGCCGCCTGTGGACCCTGCCGCCCACACAGCCCCCTGTGGACCCTGCCGCCCACAGAGCCGCCTGTGGACCCTGCCGCCCACAGAGCCGCCTGTGGACCCTGCCGCCCACAGAGCCGCCTGTGGACCCTGCCGCCCACAGAGCCGCCTGTGGACCCTGCCGCCCACAGAGCCCCCTGTGGACCCTGCCGCCCAAAGAGCCCCCTGTGGACCCTGCCGCCCATAGAGCCCCCTGTGGACCCTGCCGCCCAAAGAGCCCCCTGTGGACCCTGCCGCCCAAAGAGCCCCCTGTGGACCCTGCCGCCCACACAGCCCCCTGTGGACCCTGCCGCCCACACAGCCCCCTGTGGACCCTGCCGCCCACACAGCCCCCTGTGGACCCTGCCGCCCACAGAGCCGCCTGTGGACCCTGCCGCCCACAGAGCCGCCTGTGGACCCTGCCGCCCACAGAGCCGCCTGTGGACCCTGCCGCCCACAGAGCACCCTGTGGACCCTGCCGCCCACAGAGCCGCCTGTGGACCCTGCCGCCCACAGAGCCGCCTGTGGACCCTGCCGCCCACACAGCCCCCTGTGGACCCTGCCGCCCAAAGAGCCCCCTGTGGACCCTGCCGCCCACAGAGCCGCCTGTGGACCCTGCCGCCCACAGAGCCCCCTGTGGACCCTGCCGCCCACAGAGCCGCCTGTGGACCCTGCCGCCCACAGAGCCGCCTGTGGACCCTGCCGCCCACAGAGCCGCCTGTGGACCCTGCCGCCCACAGAGCCGCCTGTGGACCCTGCCGCCCACAGAGCCGCCTGTGGACCCTGCCGCCCACAGAGCCGCCTGTGGACCCTGCCGCCCACAGAGCCGCCTGTGGACCCTGCCGCCCACAGAGCCCCCTGTGGACCCTGCCGCCCAAAGAGCCCCCTGTGGACCCTGCCGCCCATAGAGCCCCCTGTGGACCCTGCCGCCCAAAGAGCCCCTGTGGACCCTGCCGCCCAAAGAGCCCCCTGTGGACCCTGCCGCCCACACAGCCCCCTGTGGACCCTGCCGCCCACACAGCCCCCTGTGGACCCTGCCGCCCACACAGCCCCCTGTGGACCCTGCCGCCCACACAGCCCCCTGTGGACCCTGCCGCCCACACAGCCCCCTGTGGACCCTGCCGCCCACACAGCCCCCTGTGGACCCTGCCGCCCACAGAGCCGCCTGTGGACCCTGCCGCCCACAGAGCCGCCTGTGGACCCTGCGGCCCACAGAGCCGCCTGTGGACCCTGCGGCCCACAGAGCCGCCTGTGGACCCTGCGGCCCACAGAGCCGCCTGTGGACCCTGCGGCCCACAGAGCCGCCTGTGGACCCTGCGGCCCACAGAGCCGCCTGTGGACCCTGCGGCCCACAGAGCCGCCTGTGGACCCTGCGGCCCACAGAGCCGCCTGTGGACCCTGCGGCCCACAGAGCCGCCTGTGGACCCTGCGGCCCACAGAGCCGCCTGTGGACCCTGCGGCCCACAGAGCCGCCTGTGGACCCTGCGGCCCACAGAGCCGCCTGTGGACCCTGCGGCCCACAGAGCCGCCTGTGGACCCTGCGGCCCACAGAGCCGCCTGTGGACCCTGCGGCCCACAGAGCCGCCTGTGGACCCTGCGGCCCACAGAGCCGCCTGTGGACCCTGCTGCCCACACAGCCGCCTGTGTACTCTGCTACCCACACAGCGGCCTGTATACACACAATTCATTTCACCGAGATCCCGATGCAATTGCATCGGGCCTTTTTACTAGTAAGTCATAATTGACACTTTAACAAGCCTTTTGATATGACTTAGGATCTGTGCCAGATCAGAACCCCAATCCGCAGATGCTGCGTTTCAGGGTGATTGGTCCTCATGAGTGCAAAGTATGAGATCTGATCTGGCTGTATGAGAGGCTAAGACGAGGTCTGGGGGAATAGCTTTTCTCCTGGAGAGGAATCTGCCTGCCGGCATGAGGAGACTTATAGCCTCATTGCTCCTCTGGAAAATATGCAAATTGGCACTTCAGTGAGGAAGTGATAAACTCTAATGCCACCTATTTAAGGTAGCAATTCTATAAGCCTGAATTGACTCTGTAACAAGTCTATTAATATTATTTAGGATTTGTGCCAGATCATAGCCCCAATCTGTAGACACTGCATTTTGGGTATATTGCCCCTCATGAGTGCAGTGCATAAGTTTGTTCTTTAAGTCTTTTATTTAATAGTTTTATTTCTTACAGTTCTTAAATTATCTGTTCTATAACTATTATAAAAAGTGTGAAACATGAATTCAAGTTAAAAATGTAATTATGTAAATGTCAACAATTTTAATTTCTTTTCTCTTATTGAAAGTTCAACTTTAAATAAAAATTCAATACCCACACAGTATAATTCAAAGTTCTTTACAATAGAATTATTACTTTCTGGTTGTATTTAAAGTAATGCATGGTTTAGGTATCATTAATTGAACAAGAAGAAGAGTAAAACAATAATTGTACACCATTAACTTTGTAGTATATAATGTGACAAGGTCATACTAATAATTAAAGCCTAATGGCAGTATCTTTAAAGAAAATAATATGTCTAGACATAGACAGTGATGAGTTGATGACACTATTAATGTGAAAATGGATTTTCACTTTTTTGTAAATATGGAAATTCTTGATAAAATTCTTAATTTACCAGATAAGACATTTTCATTAAAAACAAGACTTTTCGGTGAACCCTAAGAATTTGGATGTGTTGATTCTAAAATAATTTTATGTTTAGTGGTAAAAGTAAGATAGTTTATACTGAATTAACTTATTTAAACAGCATATAAGCATTTAGGTATATGGCAAAGGCTAGCAAAATCTAAAAGAGAAAATGGAACTGAAATAAATACAAATTCTTAGGCCCTTTTCATATCTAAGGCTAGGGTCACATTTGGTAGTAGAATTGCGTTCACCGCTTCCAGATTCGGATGCGGTGAACGCAATTAGCTTCACACACATTTTTCAAGAAAAATGTGTGGGTGAAGCCCTTATCCGGTAACCGGATTGCTCTGGATGTGTATCCGGACCAATCCGGTTACCGTACAGTTTGCTCATCCCTGCTGACCTACAGCGCTGCCCATAGATCTTACTGTATAATCCTTCACGACCTCGGACAGCGCACATACTATACCTACAATAGCTATAGTATGCGTGCTGCTGTCAGTGAAGCCGCCGGCTTCATTCATAAAAATGTACAGCAGCTGACAGGAGCTGTACATAAGAGATTAAATCATTATATGGCCACCTGAGAGGGTGGTAGGTCTCTAGGGGGGGTAAGCACCCCCTAGAGACAATATAGACACCTTTATTAATAAAAAATAATACGTTCACAACACAGAGAACAGTTTGCTCATCCCTGCGGCAGCAGGGATGAGTAAACTATCTGGTAACCGGATTGCTCCAGATTACACATCCAGAGCAATCCAGTTACCGGATTGCGGCTTCAGCAATCCGGTTCCTGGATTGCTGCTTGTCTAAAGACAATTGCATTCACCGCATCCGGATCTGGATGCGGTGAACGCAATTAACTTATAAATGTGACCCTAGCCTAACAGCTGTTTTAACCTCCCGCGCCGACATCACCTCTTTGGTGTCGGCGCGGGAGATTTAAACAGCTGTCAGATCAGCTGTTCCTTCAAATCTCCCACGCGGACACCGTCAGGAGATCAAGTGCCGGCCGGGAGGAGGAGATCTCCGCTGCTGATCTCCACCTCCCGACCGCCGCCGAGATCGCTGATTGGCTGGCTGGGCACCATACCAATGTGAACGTATGCAGAGATTTTCCGCTGCATTCACATCAGTATGGCAGTATTTGCACAGCGTTTGCATCTGCATGCCCTCCGCATGCAGACACAAATGCTAGTGTGAAGGTAGCCTTAGTAACCAGTATATGCAAGCTTCATCATGACCAAGTATTTTTTTATTACAGGATAAAAATTAAAACAGATCATTTTATAATTCAGATAAGTCAAAACTAGAGATTTTTACAATCTGCCACAAATGATATTTACAGATATGAACGTTATAAAGTCACATGAATATAAAATCATGAATATATATGACAAACTAAATACATAATAGATATGAAATATAATAGGAATTATTTACAAAACATGTTAATTCATCTGATCTACACTGTGTACTGAATTATTAGGCAAATGAGTATTTTGATCACATGATACTTTGATACTGTGCGGGGAGCAGAGTATACAGGTGGCTGTGCGGGGACCAGAGAATACAGGCGGCTGTGCGGGGAGCAGAGTATACGGGCGGCTGTGCGGGGAGCAGAGTATAGAGGCGGCTGTGCGGGGAGCGGAGTATAGAGGCGGCTGTGCGGGGAGCAGAGTATAGAGGCGGCTGTGTATACAGGCGGGTGTGCAGGGAGCAGAGTATACAGGCGGCTGTGTATAGAGGCAGGTGTGCGGGGAGAAGAGTAGACAGGCAGCTGTGCGGGGAGCAGAGTACACTGGTGGCTGTGCAGGGAGCATAGTATACAGGCGGCTGTGCGGGGAGCAGAGTATACAGGCGAGTGTGCGGGGAGCAGAGTATAGAGGCGGCTGTGCGGGGAGCGGAGTATAGAGACGGCTGTGCGGGGAGCAGAGTATAGAGGCGGCTGTGTATACAGGCAGGTGTGCAGGGAGCAGAGTATACAGGCGGCGGTGTATAGAGGCAGGTGTGCGGGGAGCAGAGTAGACAGGTGGCTGTGCGGGGAGCAGAGTACACAGGTGGCTGTGTGGGGAGCAGAGTACATAGGCGGCTGTGCGGGGAGCAGAGTATACAGGCGAGTGTGTGGGGAGCAGAGTATACAGGGGGCGGTGCGGGGAGCAGAGTATACAGGGGGCAGTGCGGGGAGCAGAGTATACAGGGGGTGGTGCGGGGAGCAGAATATACAGGCGGGTGTGCGGGGAGCAGAGTATACAGGCGGCTGTGTATAGAGGCGGCTGTGCAGGGAGCAGAGTACACAGGCGGCTGTGCAGGGAGCAGAGTACTCTGGTGGCTGTGCGGTGAGCAGAGTACACAGGCGGCTGTGTATACAGGCGGCTGTGCGGGGAGCAGAGTTATACAGGCGGCTGTGCGGCGAGCAGAGTATACAGGCGAATGTGCGAGGAGCAGAGTATACAGGGGCGGTGCGGGGAGCAGAGTATACAGGGGGCGGTGCGGGGAGCAGAGTATACAGGCGGGTGTGCGGGGAGCAGAGTATACAGGCGGCTGTGTATAGAGGTAGCTGTGCAGGGAGCAGAGTACACAGGCGGCTGTGCGGGGAGCAGAGTACTCTGGTGGCTGTGCGGTGAGCAGAGTACACAGGCGGCTGTGTATACAGGCGGCTGTGCGGGGAGCAGAGTATACAGGCAGCTGTGCGGGGAGCACAGTATACAGGCAAATGTGCGAGGAGCAGAGTATACAGGGGGCGGTGCGGGGAGCAGAGTATACAGGGGGCGGTGCGGAGAGCAGAGTATACAGGGGGCAGTGCGGGGAGCAGAGTATACAGGGGGCGGTGCTGGGAGCAGAGTATACAGGGGGTGGTGCGGGGAGCAGAGTATACAGGGGGCGATGCGGGGAGCAGAGTATACAGGGGGCGGTGCGGGGAGCAGAGTATAGAGGCGGCTGTGTGGGGAGCGGAGTATAGAGGCGGCTGTGCGGGGAGCAGAGTATAGAGGCGGCTGTGTATACAGGTGGGTGTGCAGGGAGCAGAGTATACAGGCGGCTGTGTATAGAGGAAGGTGTGCAGGGAGCAGAGTGGACAGGCGGCTGTGCGGGGAGCAGAGTACACAGGTGGCTGTGTGCGGGGAGCAGAGTACACAGGCGGCTGTGTATACAGGTGGCTGTGCGGGGAGCAGAGTATACAGGCGGCTGTGCGGGGAGCAGAGTATACAGGCGAATGTGCGAGGAGCAGAGTATACAGGGGGCGGTGTGGGGAGCAGAGTATACAGGGGGCGGTGTGGGGAGCAGAGTATACAGGGGGCGATGCGGGGAGCAGAGTATACAGGGGGCGGTGCGGGGAGCAGAGTATAGAGGCGGCTGTGTGGGGAGCGGAGTATAGAGGCGGCTGTGCGGGGAGCAGAGTATAGAGGCGGCTGTGTATACAGGCGGGTGTGCAGGGAGCAGAGTATACAGGCGGCTGTGTATAGAGGAAGGTGTTCGGGGAGCAGAGTGGACAGGCGGCTGTGCGGGGAGCAGAGTACACAGGTGGCTGTGCGGGGAGAAGAGTACACAGGCGGCTGTGTATACAGGTGGCTGTGCGGGGAGCAGAGTATACAGGCGGCTGTGCGGGGAGCAGAGTATACAGGCGAATGTGCGAGGAGCAGAGTATACAGGGGGCGGTGTGGGGAGCAGAGTATACAGGGTGCGGTGCGGGGAGCAGAGTATACAGGCGGCTGTGTATAGAGGCGGCTGTGCAGGGAGCAGAGTACACAGGCGGCTGTGCGGGGAGCAGAGTACTCTGGTGGCTGTGCGGTGAGCAGAGTACACAGGCGGCTGTGCATACAGGCGGCTGTGCGGGGAGCAGAGTATACAGGCAGCTGTGCGGGGAGCAGAGTATACAGACGAATGTGCGAGGAGCAGAGTATACAGGGGGCGGTGCGGGGAGCAGAGTATACAGGGGGCGGTGCGGGGAGCAGAGTATACAGGGGCGGTGCGGGGAGCAGAGTATACAGGGGGTGGTGCGGGGAGCAGAGTATACAGGGGGCGATGCGGGGAGCAGAGTATACGGGGGGCGGTGCGGGGAGCAGAGTATACAGGGGGTGGTGTGGGAAGCAGAGTATACAGGGGGCAGTACGGCGAGCAGAGTATACAGGGTACAGTGCGGGGAGCAGAGTATACAGGGGGCGATGCAGGGAGCAGAGAATACAGGGGCGGTGCGGGGAGCAGAGTATACAGGGGGCGGTGCGGGGAGCAAAGTATACAGGGGCGGTTCGGGGAGCAGAGTATACAGGCGGCTGTGCGGGGAGCAGAGTATAGATGCGGCTGTGCGGGGAGCAGAGTATACAGGCGGCTGTGCGGGGAGCAGAGTATACAGGCGGCTGTGAGGGGAGCAGAATATACAGGCGGCTGTGCGGGGAGCAGAGTATACAGGCGGCTGTGCGGGGAGCAGAGTATAGAGGCGGCAGTGTATAGAGGCGGGTGTGCGGGGAGCAGAGTCCACAGGCAGTGCGGGGAGCAGAGTACACAGGGGGCGGTGCGGGGAGCAGAGTACACAGGAGGCGGTGCGGGGAGTAGAGTACACAGGGGGCGGTGCGGGGAGCAGAGTACACAGGGGCAGTGCGGAGAGCAGGTGACAGAGGGGGCTGTGCGGGGAGCAGGTGACAGAGGGGGCTGTGCGGGGAGCAGGTGACAGAGGGGGCTGTGCGGAGAGCAGGTGACAGATTCGGCAGGTGGGTTAGTTGAGGCGCGGGGGGGTGGGTGAGGTGATAGGAGGCAGCAGCCCCGCCGCCGCTGCAGGCTACAATGAGAGAGCGCCGCCGCCGCCATCTTACCTGGGGAGGCTGGGGCGGACGGTGTCTCTCAGGAAGGCGGGCGCGGGAGGCTGGGGCGGACGGTGTCTGTCAGGAAGCCGTGCGCAGGAGGCTGGGGCGGACGGTGTGTCTCAGGAAGCCGGGCGTTGATGGTGGCGCGGCCCCCTTTAGTAAAGCTGCTCCCCTGGCTGCTGTTGCTGGGTTTTCAGGGCTGACACTGTCCAATGGACGGTGCAGCCCTGACGGCGGCCGAGCAGGAACATGGGGCTGAGGGGCAGTGGGCATTGGTGGGGTTAGGTGGTGTCCGGCGACAGGGGTTTAGGGCTTCCGGGCAGTGTCGGCGGCTCGCGATGGCGCATGCGCGCCATCGCTCGCTGCGCATGATACCGGCACAGTGGCCGGAAGCCGAAAACTAACGATTGTGTATAGAGTTGCACACACACATATATATATATATACATGCACACACATATATATATATATATATATATAATGTGACAACACGCCTGTGGTTCGCCTTTGCTGGGATCAAAGGGCACGTTGATCTTGTGTCATTTAGTCCAAACACAGCAATTTGGGTGCAACTGGCTCTGGGCCAGGTTTATTGTGGTGAAAGCCAACAAAAGAAAACAAAACAGCAAAATAAAATCCTCGCCTGTCCGGCTCTAACTAAACAGAATTCACCCTCACTACAGGCTGAAGGGCTTCTCCCTTCCAGCCTAAACATATAACCAAACAGCAATGGCTTCACTCACGTGCTTCTCCTCACACAGACAGGCTGTCTGTGCTCCCAGGCTGAGAGCGCTCCGCCCGTCTCCCAGACTCCTTTTACAGACCCAAACCGCCTCCCATTACTTCATTAGGAGCCAGGTGATACAACCCAGGTTAGGTTGTGTAGGACAGATACCTGGGTGAAATATACCTGCCCTCCTCCACTAACCCCACATGAGTCTCACATATCCCCCCCCTCTGCTCAGACCACTCCGGCTGAGCAGCGGTACCTACAAAACAGTGCACCCTAGACAGGGCATCAGCATTTCCCATCCGCGCCCCTGGGCGATGTTCCACCGAAAAATTGTAGGCCTGCAAGGCCAGGAACCACCGAGTCACCCGGCTGTTCCGCTCCCTATTCAAGTGCATCCACTTGAGAGGGGCATGGTCCGTAATCAGCCGGAACTTCCGTCCCCCCAAGTAATATTTGAGGGACTCGAGAGCCCACTTAATGGCCAGGCATTCTTTTTCCACGATGGCATACCGTTGCTCATGTTTGTTTAGCTTACGACTGAGATAAAGGACTGGATGTTCCTCCCCGTCCCTCAGTTGCGACAACACCGCCCCGATACCAGTATCGGAAGCATCCGTTTGGACCACGAACTCGCTTTGGAAGTCAGGAGTCACAAGCACCGGCTGAGAACAGAGGGCCCGTTTCAGGTTGCGGAAGGCCTCCTCCGCTGCCGGGGTCCATTGGACCATGACAGAGTCCTTCCCTTTTGTAAGATCCGTCAGGGGAACAGCGATGACTGCAAAATTGGGAATGAACCGTCGATAATAGCCAGCAATCCCCAAAAAAGCTCTCACCTGCTTCTTATTGATTGGTTGCGGCCAGTTCTGGATGGCCTGTATCTTGTCAGTCTGAGGCTTAACGATCCCCCTCCCAATCACGTAACCCAAATACCGGGCTTCTTCCAGCCCGATATGACATTTTTTTGGGTTGGCCGTTAGCCCTGCCTCCCGCAGGTCGTCGATCACGGCCTGTACTTTCCTGAGGTGGGTTTCCCACTCCGGGCTGTATATGACAATGTCGTCCAAATAGGCTGAAGCATACTGCCTATGTGGCCTCAGGATTCGGTCCATCAGTCTCTGAAATGTCGCAGGTGCCCCATGAAGCCCAAACGGCATATGCACATATTGGTATAAACCGTCCGGTGTAGAAAACGCAGTTTTCTCTTTGGCTGCCTCCGTCAGGGGTATCTGCCAATACCCCTTCGTCAAGTCTAAGGTTGTGATATACCGGGCCTTTCCCAGCCGGTCTATCAATTCATCAACCCGTGGCATAGGGTAGGCATCGAACTTGGAGACTGCATTCAGCTTCCTAAAATCGTTGCAGAATCGAATGGTGCCATCGGGTTTAGGGATTAACACAATCGGGCTCGACCAGGCACTATGCGATTCCTCAATCACCCCTAACTCCAACATCGACTTCACTTCTCGGGAGACGGCGTCACGCTGAGCTTCTGGGATTCTGTAGGGTTTCACATGTACGGTGACGCCGGGCTCTGTTACAATATTGTGTTTGATGAGCGTGGTCTGCCCAGGTTTCTCGGAAAAAAACTTTTGGTTGTTTACGAGAAACCGCTTGACGTCTGTCTTCTGCCGCTCTGACAGAGTCTCCGCAATCTGGACTTCCGGTATGGTCCGCGTGCGGATCGGAAGGGCCAGACCCGCTGATAGAGCCGGACGGTCCTTCCAGGGTTTTATCAGATTCACATGATAAATCTGCTCCGGTTTCCTTTTACCCGCCTGATGCACTTTATAGTTTACCTCACCTACCCGTTCCATGATTTCAAAGGGGCCTTGCCACCTTGCCAGGAACTTGCTTTCCACGGTAGGGACCAGGATTAACACCCTATCCCCCGGGGCAAAAGTGCGAACCTTGGCTCCCCTGTCATAGGTCCTTTTCTGGGCCCCTTGTGCCTGCAACATGTGCTCTTTCACAATGGGCATCACGGCCGCAATACGGTCCTGCATTTGAGTTACATGGTCTATCACACTTTTGAAGGGGGTAACCTGTCCCTCCCAGGTTTCTTTTGCGACTTCCAACAGACCCCGGGGACGTCGGGCATACAGAAGCTCGAAAGGAGAGAACCCGGTGGAAGACTGGGGTACCTCCCGGATGGCAAAAAGCAAATACGGGAGTAAGTAGTCCCAGTTCGTCCCATCTTTCTCTATTGCCCTTCGGAGCATCTGTTTCAAGGTTTTGTTGAACCTCTCGACGAGCCCGTCTGTTTGGGGGTGATACACAGAGGTGCGTAACTGTGTTATCCGTAACAGCCGGCAGAGCTCTTTCATTACCCTCGACATAAAAGGGGTCCCCTGGTCTGTGAGTATTTGTTTCGGGATACCAACCCGGCTAAACACATGGACCAGCTCCTTGGCAATGGTCTTGGTGGCCGTGTTACGCAAAGGGATGGCCTCGGGGTAACGAGTGGCATAGTCCAAGATGACAAGGATGTGCTGGTGTCCACGTGCAGACCTGGGGAGGGGCCCAACCAAATCCATCCCGATCCTCTCAAACGGGATCTCAATGATAGGTAGGGGTACTAAGGGGCTACATAGATGAGGCCTGGGCGCCGAGATTTGGCATTCAGGACATGACTCGCAATACATGCGAATATCGTGATGCATGCCGGGCCAAACAAAGCAATGCAATATCCTTTCAGTGGTTTTTTGGACCCCCAGGTGACCCCCCATCACGTGTGTGTGTGCCAGGTCCAGCACTTTCCGCCTGTAGGATTGCGGCACGACCAATCGTTGTACCGTGTCGTCCCCCTTTTTCTCTATCTGATAGAGAAAGTCATTCTCCAGGGCCATGTGAGGGTAAGCCAGCCTAGCATCAGCCTCCACCTGTACCCCGTTTATCATCTTTACATTTTTCCTAGCCTGCAACAGGGTTGGATCCCTTAGTTGCTCGCTTTGGAAGTCATCTTTCAGGACTTCCAAATCCAGCAAACCGGAAGTTGGACGACTGTCCACCCCTGCTCCGGCCCTGGGTTCCTCGGTATCGCCAGCCATGACCGAAAACGGGAACTGCAGGACATCTTCCAGGGATTCCCCCCCAGCCTCCTCCTGGGGATCATCCTCCAGTGGCTCCGGCCCCCCTGGAGGCAACGGAATTGGGTCACCGGAGCCTCCAGCCCGGGGTACCAACTGGTTTTCCCACAACTGCCAGAAGTGGGGAAAATCTCTTCCTAGAATAACATCATGCAGTAAGGCTGGGACTAGTCCCACCTTATGGTGCACAGTCCCATAAAGAGTAGAAATGCAACAGACAGTCGTGAGGTATGAGCATGTGTCTCCATGCACGCACGTCACCGAAAATTTATCTGACGGGCCAGTCGGGACTGACACCAGACTGGCCTTGACCAGAGTTACCACACTCCCTGAGTCCAACAGCGCCACAACATTCTTGCCATCAACAGTCAGGTCACACAGGTGTTTTTCGATATCGCCTGAACCAGCAGCAGCACACACTACCCTAGCAACCATAGTCACACGTTTTTCAAAGTCCGTGACCTCGCACTGCATGGGTTCAGTGGTTAACGGACAGTTCGCAGCAATGTGACCTGCTTCCTGGCAGCGAAAACACCTTACGGGCCCCTTGCTTAGTCCATAGTTCGGCCCCTTCGGCCTCACGACACCAACAGTTCCGTTCTCCTCCGCCACTGTCTTAGAATACCTTCCCCCTCCCCTAGTCCCAGATACAGTCTTACCCGACCCCCGGGGAGAGGGGGAAGAGGGAGGTTGTGCCGCATCATCCAGGAGACCTTCCGCCACAGAATAACGTTCCACGAGATCCACCAGTTGATCGGCGGTCGTAGGATTTCCATGACTTACCCACTTCCTCAGGGCTGGCGGTAGAGCTCTTAGGTATTTGTCCAGGACAACCCTTTGGATTATCTCTGGCGCCGACAGCACCTCGGGTTGTAGCCATTTTTTTGTCAGGTGAACCAGGTCGAACATCTGGGACCGTGGAGGTTTATCGGGATGATAAGTCCATTGATGCACTCTCTGTGCTCGTACCGCCGTCGTCACTCCCAGCCGGGCCAGGATCTCCGCTTTTAGTTTGTCGAAATCCTGCGCGGCCTCGGGCTCCAGGTCGAAGTAAGCCTTTTGGGCCTCCCCTGCCAGAAACGGAGCAAGCAAGCCGGCCCACCGTGCCTTCGGCCACTTTTCCCGCTCTGCTGTCCGCTCGAACGTAGTCAGGTAGGCTTCCACGTCATCGTCCGCAGTCAGTTTCTGCCAATACCGACTCACATGAATCACCCGCTGCTCAGCTTCCGGATTCAGCTCAGGTGCGGTTGCCAGGCGCTGCGCCACCTCCTGCAGCAGTCGGCGGTCTCTGGTTGTCGTTTCCACCAGTTCCCTCAGCTGTGCTGACATTAAGCGGTTAGCTTCTTGCTGCACCGCTGTGGATTGCACCAGCGCTTTCACCACGTCATCCATTTTGACACTGTAACGTGATCCTCACATGGGGCACCAAATGTGACAACACGCCTGTGGTTCGCCTTTGCTGGGATCAAAGGGCACGTTGATCTTGTGTCATTTAGTCCAAACACAGCAATTTGGGTGCAACTGGCTCTGGGCCAGGTTTATTGTGGTGAAAGCCAACAAAAGAAAACAAAACAGCAAAATAAAATCCTCGCCTGTCCGGCTCTAACTAAACAGAATTCACCCTCACTACAGGCTGAAGGGCTTCTCCCTTCCAGCCTAAACATATAACCAAACAGCAATGGCTTCACTCACGTGCTTCTCCTCACACAGACAGGCTGTCTGTGCTCCCAGGCTGAGAGCGCTCCGCCCGTCTCCCAGACTCCTTTTACAGACCCAAACCGCCTCCCATTACTTCATTAGGAGCCAGGTGATACAACCCAGGTTAGGTTGTGTAGGACAGATACCTGGGTGAAATATACCTGCCCTCCTCCACTAACCCCACATGAGTCTCACAATATATATATATATATATACACACACTAAATAGGGGGGCAATAAACTTTGGGTAAATCCTAATAACGACTGCACCATGTGCTACTAATTTACCGGATTAGGGTTTTATAACGTTGGGTAAATCCGGAGAACGGCTGCACAGCTTGCCATTAATTTACCAGATTAGGGTGTCTTTATTTTGGGTAAATCCAGTAAACGGCTGCACCACATGACACCAATTTACCGGATTTACACACGGGGCGCACTACCAAATTTCCGTCAACAGCTGGAGCCACCGTCAATGCAAATTTGCATTGAGGGTAAATCCAGAGAACGGCTGCACACCTTGCCACTAATTTACCGGATTAGGGTTTCTTTATTTTGGGTAAATCCAGTAAACGGCTACACCTCATGACTCTAATTTACTGGAATTTTCTCAAAATGAAGAGTGCTGGTCCTTGACGACTATTGCTCTCTCCCACACACACACACACTCCCAGGTCCTCCGCGGTTGTCGCTGTATTCTGGGCAGCTGGCACTCTGGGCTAGCATAGCGTACATGTACGTACCGTATCACACATGTACGTTACAGTAAGCTTGGACCAATGAGAGTAAGCACCAGGCGCTCAATCAGAGGAAGTATCCGGCACCCAATCAGAGGGATGGCTGTAACATCACGTGCCGACGTTAGCTGCTGGTCTGTGATAGGGCCGTTATGTACAGGACACTACATGTAGGCGGTACAGCAGCAGAGAGAGACTGGCAATCAGGCGGAATCCAGCGTGGAGCCACAGAGCACCCCGATGAGTGTTTGTCTGTGTTCTGGCAGTGTCATGGGGTTATTTGGTGGTGGCAGCGTGTTTGGTGTATCCAGCGGCGACTCCAGGGGCGTCTCTGGTGGTGTGTCCAGCTGTGCTTGCAGAAGTGGGTGCAGCCAGGGTGTCCTGTGCCATCTTGGGACACTCATGTGCTTCCTGCCAGGCATGGCTGCGGTGCCTTATGGGATTCGTGCACCCCATGAACTACCAATTATGTAAGTAGATAGCCTCCCCATTGCTTAGTGTTCTTGATTGTCTCTGTGGGCACACACTCTCCTCCATAGTGTAAAAACATGGCAGCAGCATAAGTGCGTATGCTCGCTGGGTTATTTCGTCATCTCTGCATCTGGTCAGTGATGGTGCATCGGAGACCGGAGCTGTGGAGTAAAAGTCTGAGTCGTGGAGCCTGAGTCAGTGCCAATTTTGGTCGAGTCGGTATAAAAAGAACTGACTCAGACTCCAAAAATATATAATAAATTGGGTTCAATGCAATATTTACTAATTATTATGTTCTACATATACAGTTAGGGCCAGAAATATTTGGACAGTGACACAAGTTTTGTTATTTTAGCTGTTGACAAAGACATGTTCAGAAATACAATTATATATATAATATGGGCTGAAAGTGCACACTCCCAGATGCAATATGAGAGTTTCCACATCCAAATCGGAGAAAGGGTTTAGGAATCATAGCTCTGTAATGCATAGCCTCCTCTTTTTCAAGGGACCAAAAGTAATTGGACAATGGACTCTAAGGGCTGCAATTAACTCTGAAGGCGTCTCCCTCGTTAACCTGTAATCAATGAAGTAGTTAAAAGGTCAGGGGTGGATTCCAGGTGTGTGGTTTTGCATTTGGAAGCTGTTGCTGTGACCAGACAACATGCGGTCAAAGGAACTCTCAATTGAGGTGAAGCAGAACATCCTGAGGCTGAAAAAAAAGAAAAAATCCATCAGAGAGATAGCAGACATGCTTGGAGTAGCAAAATCAACAGTTGGGTACATTCTGAGAAAAAAGGAATTGACTGGTGAGCTTGGGAACTCTAAAAGGTCTGGGCGTCCACGGATGACAACAGTGGTGGATGATCGCCACATACTTTATTTGGTGAAGAAGAACCCGTTCACAACATCAACTGAAGTCCAGAACACTCTCAGTGAAGTAGGTGTATCTGTCTCTAAGTCAACAGTAAAGAGAAGACTCCATGACAGTAAATACTAAGGGTTCACATCTAGATGCAAACCATTCATCAATTCCAAAAATAGACAGGCCAGAGTTAAATTTGCTGAAAAAACACCTCAAGAAGCCAGCTCAGTTCTGGAAAAGTATTCTATGGACAGATGAGACAAAGATCAACCTGTACCAGAATGATGGGAAGAAAAAAGTTTGGAGAAGAAAGGGAACGGCACATGATCCAAGGCACACCACATCCTCTGTAAAACATGGTGGAGGCAACGTGATGGCATGGGCATGCATGGCTTTCAATGGCACTGGGTCACTTGTGTTTATTGATGACATAACAGCAGACAAGAGTAGCCGGATAAATTCTGAAGTGTACCGGGATATACTTTCAGCCCAGATTCAGCCAAATGCTGCAAAGTTGATTGGACGGCGCTTCATAGTACAGATGGACAATGACCCCAAGCATACAGACAAAGCTACCCAGGAGTTCATGAGTGCAAAAAAGTGGAACATTCTGCAATGGCCAAGTCAATCACCAGATCTTAACCCAATTGAGCATGCATTTCACTTGCTCAAATACAGACTTAAGATGGAAAGACCCACAAACAAGCAAGACCTGAAGGCTGCGGCTGTAAAGGCCTGGCAAAGCATTAAAAAGGAGGAAACCCAGCGTTTGGTGATGTCCATGGGTTCCAGACTTAAGGCAGTGATTGCCTCCAAAGGATTCGCAACAAAATATTGAAAATAAAAATATTTTGTTTGGGTTATGTTTATTTGTCCAATTACTTTTGTTTGTAAAGAAATGTGTACAATTCCTACATTTTCTATCAGATATTTTTGTTCAACACTTCAAATTAAACGTTACAATCTGCACTTGAATTCTGTTGTAGAGGTTTCATTTCAAATCCAATGTGGTGGCTAGAGATGGGCGAGTCCGAAAAGACTCGGAATCGCAAGACCCCAACGAGTCCGAGTCAAGGACTCGGGACTCGTTGCGAGTCCAGCGAGTCCAATGTTAATGAATAGGGACCCGAGTAATAGCGAATAATGACATTTACAACTCGCTGATGTGTCTCTGAAAGTGTGCGAGTCCAAACTCGCTGGTTTTTCTCTTATTTTGAGGCTTGTAGCCGATGATGCGAGGGAAGGGATTCTCCAGCACACAGCATGGTTTAAGGAAACAGGAAGCGAGTCGCGCTGACAGGCGCACACACAGAGCGATCCATTCATCAGTGCAATCATGGCAGCAGGACGTGGCATGGTGAACACGCTGCGTCTTATTGCACTTGTGGAGGCTCGTCCATTTCTATGGCTCCCTACAGATCCTGAGTATGGGGATACGACCCTAATTAATACAGCCTGGAGAGAGATCGCCCAAGAGATGTTCCCTGCGTTCCATCGGAGTGACCATGAGGAACAGAGCAATCTAAGTAAGTTAAATGAGTTTACACGTTATATATTGCATTTACTGTATATATACTCGTGTATAAGCCGACCCGTGTATAAGCCGACCCCCCTATTTTTGCCCCGAAAAACTATGAAAACATATTCACCGCCATCCTGGTATACAGCGGCTATCACTGGTAGACAGCCCCCCAGCAGAGTATACACCTCCCCCTGCAGAGTATACAGGCCCCCAGCTGGGTATACATGCCCCCATATTGTGGTATACAGGCAGGGGCGGACTGGCCCAGGTGCCACGGGTCATGCGGCTGCAGGAGCATGAATAATCCGCATGTCCCTGAAGCAGCAGGCGGAAACGGAAGCTCCTGGCCGCGCGATGACGTCATCAGCACGCGGCTGCGTCCGGGAGTGAGCGTCTGTGAGTGGCGTGCGGCTGCGACTGTTAGCGAGCGGCTGTGAGGAGCGCGAGGCTGCGGCTGGGAGCGAGCCATAGGATAATGCGGGAGCTGCGGTGACTGTGAGGCGGCCGCCAGTCATCACCCCCCCCCCACACCCCGTCCTCACCTGTGTCGGGCCAGTGAGGGAGGGTTGCGACCCAAACTGTAGGGTGCCAGTCAGTCCCTGTATACAGGGCCCTCAGTGTGTGTACAGGCCCCCCCAGCAGTGGGTATACAGGGCCCCCAGCAGTGGGTAGACAGTGGCCCAGTGGGTTTACAGGGCCCCCAGCAGTGGGAATACAGGGCCCCCATAGCAGGGTATACAGGACCCTGAATGTGTTATCATGCTCCACCGCATAGTTGCCTATATTTGGATGGGGTCACAACAGTACAATGAGTTTAATGTCTGATCCTCCTGGCTCTTTCGGCCAAGGGGTTGGGTGTATATAAATACCACTAATGACCAGAGTCTGGTGCCCGCACTATTACATTCTCTATGCGTTGACATGTGTCCTGCCTCATTTGTGATTGTGGCCACGTGAGCTCAATGTCCGTAATGCTGTTGATGATGTTCCACACTGTCGTGTCACTGTGCCTTGTATACACATTACACACACAAAATGAATAAAATGTTATTGTTGATTTGTACACATACTTTTGTTGTTTCAAATATTACACATCTCTAAAGCCGGTTTCAAATCATTTCACAGTTGACCATCTTAAAAAACGGTGGAGGAGCTGCCGGGACCAGCATAAGATGCAGTACCGGCAGTACTCTGAGAGACAACCGGGAGCCGCTCCATTGCTCAACCACTACCATTTTTATGACCGGCTGTCCTTCCTTCACCCGGTGGCCCGTATGCCAAGGTATGTGTCTGCAGCACTGTTGTGTACATTTAGTATTATTTATTAATATATACATTAGGTTCCATTTCGGGTCTGTGGGTAGCAGAGTATACACGTGGCTCTGTGGGTAGCAGAGTATACAGGCGGGTCTGTGGGTAGCAGAGTATACAGGCGGGTCTGAGGTAGCAGAGTATACAGGCGTCTCTGTGGGTAGCAGAGTATACAGGCGGGTCTGTGGGTAGCAGAGTATACAGGCGGGTCTGAGGTAGCAGAGTATACAGGCGGGTCTGAGGTAGCAGAGTATACAGGCGGGTCTGAGGTAGCAGAGTATACAGGCGGGTCTGTGGGTAGCAGAGTATACAGGCGGGTCTGAGGTAGCAGAGTATACAGGCGTCTCTGTGGGTAGCAGAGTATACAGGCGGGTCTGTGGGTAGCAGAGTATACAGGCGGGTCTGAGGTAGCAGAGTATACAGGCGGGTCTGTGGGTAGCAGAGTATACAGGCGGGTCTGAGGTAGCAGAGTATACAGGCGTCTCTGTGGGTAGCAGAGTATACAGGCGGGTCTGTGGGTAGCAGAGTATACAGGCGGGTCTGTGGGTAGCAGAGTATACAGGCGGGTCTGAGGTAGCAGAGTATACAGGCGGGTCTGTGGGTAGCAGAGTATACAGGCGGGTCTGAGGTAGCAGAGTATACAGGCGGGTCTGTGGGTAGCAGAGTATACAGGCGGGTCTGTGGGTAGCAGAGTATACAGGCGGGTCTGAGGTAGCAGAGTATACAGGCGGGTCTGAGGTAGCAGAGTATAAAGACGGCTCTGTGGGTAGTAGAGTATATAGGTGATGAGAATAGGGTTAATAGATGGTGCTACAGTGTTGGGGCGTGCTAGAGGGAGCAGAGATCCGATTACTGCCATAATTTCTGACCTTATTAAAGATAGCGGCCGCAGCTAAATGACATCATGGCAAAGGTAAACATGGGGTGTGGTTAGCTGCAGGAGGTTAGTGAGAGGTGTGGGTTGTTTGGCAGAGGGCGTGGTGTGGGCGTGGTGAGCGCAGCTCCAGCGTCAGATACGCTGCGAGCGCGGAACCGCGGCACATCTCCAGGAGCAGAGGACGTGTCCGGTACGTCCGTAGCCCCCGGCCTCCCCGTTGTCCGCACACACAGCCCCGCTGTGACCTCTGCAGTGTCACAGGCCCCGGCGGGCGTCTGTCATCTCCTCCTGACACTGACCTCCTCCTGATTTGATTGTCTGTGTTGTCCCCCCCCGCTGTCAGCATCAGTGATCTGCTAAGACCTGTGGGTGCACAGACGGGGGAAGTACAAATGCCAGCATGCCGGGGCGGATTGGGCGCTGTGAGGGGCGCAGGTCTTGCTGTGAGCGGAGGGCGCGAGGCCGCTCGAGAAAACGCTATAGCGGCTGTGTGAGTTAAGCGTCTGCGGCTCGCGAAGGCGCATACGCGTCTCCGCTCGCAGTGACGATAAGGAGTTTGGGATTAGGCTACAGTGCCGGAATTTCAAACTCCCGATTATATAAATAGATTATATATATATATATTGTATACCTTTCAACCCCTTCCCTGCTTTATATAGATGATATAAGCTAAACGTTTTGTGAATTAAGTATGTCAAGTAAAAAGTGAAGTCAGGGGGACTTTTTTTTTTCATGTGAACCATTGGTGTTATCGATTGTCTAGATTAGATGGGATGGGGGGGGGTGGGTGTTAATCAGGGGGTGAAAGATTATGTATTAGTATGGAATTAGCAAAGAAAGTCACGTATTCCTTTATGTTATGTACAGTTGGTTATTCTTTCATAATAATAACAAATATCTGATTAATAATACACAGATACACAGAGTCTAAAAAGCGTGCAACTTAATGTTTGACCTATGTTTTTGTTTCCAAATGCAATGCATTCACCAAATTTTTTTTTACTTTACCCACAGAGAAGCTTACTACAGAGGGCGGCGTGCTGTGAACCCTCCACCGCCAAACAGAAGGCGGCGTGGAGAACACCCACCACCACCACCACGGCCGGCGCCACCACCACCACCGCCGTCGCCGCCGCCGCCACCACCACCACCACCAGCATCGCCAGGGCCAGCACCACCACCGCCGCCACCAGCGGCCGGGCCAGCACCACCACCGCCGCCACCAGCGGCAGGCCCATCAACACCACCACCGCCGTCCCCGCCACCACCACCACCACCGCCACCAGCGGCAGGGTCCGCACCACCACCGCCCCCACCAGCGGCAGGGCCAGCACCACCACCGCCACCACCAGCGGCAGGGCCAGCACCACCACCGCCACCACCAGCGGCAGGGCCAGCACCACCACCGCCACCACCAGCGGCAGGGCCAGCACCACCACCGCCACCACCAGCGGCAGGGCCAGCACCACCAGCGGCAGGCCCAGCTTATGGTCCCATCCCGGGGTCTGCACAATTAAGTGTGCAACAAAGTAATGCTGACTTTGCCCGCAGTATTATACCATTCATGGATAATATTCCATTTGACAGGCTACTGCGGGCAAGGTCAGCATTACAGATAGTGCTGGAAGCCTGTCAGCCAGGAAACGACCCCGGTGATGTGTTCCAGTATTTGGATGGCTGGAAAATAAACTCTACCAGGCTGGGCAGGCCCACAACACGGGACAGCCAAGTCCCACCCCACAGGGCTTTGCCTCACTGCCAGTGGCCAGCGAACAGGGACCTACCACCGTTCCCTAGACCTGTTCAGATGATCCACCCTGAAGGGTTCGGCCAGGCCATCCGTGGGGCCCTTGACCTTTTGCAGGACGGACAGCCCAGCTACCAGGACCTGTAGGGCTCCATTTATTTTTTTGGATGTAGTTACCTTAATTAAAGGTAGTATTTGTTGGAATGTCCAAACAGTGCTGCCATTTTTTTTTTTTTAAACACAGTTTTAAAAACAAGCTTTGTGTCTGTCTTTTTTTCAAGGAATGAATGTGGATTTTTTTTTTTGGTTGGGCTTCAAGTCATCATAATTATTATAATTATTTATTTATATAGCGGCCATAGGTTCCATGGCGCTGTACATGAGGAAAAGGTAGAGAAGGACAAGTACAATAAACATTGACAATAAGGTCATACAGGTACAATAGTAGAGGACCCTGTACGCGTGGGCTCACATTCTACGAGGGGTGGGTGGGGATACAATAGGGTGGGGAAGGTGTCGGTCGTGGGGCGTGTAGCGGGGTCTCATGGCAGGTTGTAGGCCTGTCGGAAGAGGTGAGTCTTTATAAGTATCTTTAAGGTTCAGAGGGTAGGCGACTGACTGATGAGGTGGGGCAGGGAGTTCCATAGCATGGCGGATGACCGGGAGAAATCCTGTATGCGGTTGTGGGAAGAGGAGATGAGGGTGGACTGTAGGACAACTTCTTGGGATGAACGCAGGTTGCGTGAGGGATGGTATCGGGAGATCATGTCGGAGATGTATGGTGGGGATAGGTTGTGTAAGGCTTTGAATGTCATGGTCAGTGTTTTAAAGTGAGCTCTCTGTGGGCCGTAGGGGCCAGTGAACGGCTTGGCAGAGGGGGTATGTAGGGGAGTAGCGTGAAGACAGATGGATTAGCCGGGCAGGAGAGTTTAGTATAGATTGGAGAGTTGCAAGAGAGTTGGCAGGGAGACCTATGCGAAGGAGGTTGCAGTAGTCAAGGCGGGAGATGATGAGGGCATTTATGAGTG
>JARQOC010000002.1:139282446-139376199 GCA_033576535.1 Allobates femoralis
CTAGATGGCGGCCCGATTCTAAAGAATCGGTTATTCTAGCCTATGGTTATTAGGGTATACGGGGGCTCAGTGGTTAGCAGACTATACAGCGGCTGAGTGGTTAGCAGAGTATACGGAGGCTCAGTGGCTCATAGTCTGCTTTAGGGCAGAGTGCAGTGGTCAGGGGCAGAGTGCAGTGGTCAGGGGCAGAGTGCAGTGGTCAGGGCAGAGTCTAGTGGTCAGGGGCAGAGTCTAGTGTTCAGTGCAGAGTCTAGTGGTTCAGTGCAGAGTCTAGTGGTGAGAGACAGAGAGTGCAGTGGTGGGTGTTAGAGTGCACTGGTGGGGTAGAGTGCAGTGGTCGGGGTAGAGTGCAGTGGTCGGGGTAGAGTGCAGTGGTCAGGGGCCCGATGCAATTGCATCGGGAGTGCGGTGAAATGAATTGTGTGTATACAGGCGGGTCAGTGGGTAGCAGAGTATACAGGGGGCTCTGAGGGTAGCAGATTATACAGGCAGCTCTGTGGGTAGCAGAGTATACAGGCGGCTCTGTGGATAGCAGAGTATGATGTGGCGGGAGGCTGGAGGGGTGAGGAGAGGTGGCGCTGGAGGGGTGTGGAGAGGTGAGGCAGGAGGGGTGAGGAGAGATGCGGCTGGAGGGGTGAGGAGAGAGGAGGCTAGAGCGGCGACATGACCGTTCGGCACACCTCTCCCACCCGTGATGTGTGTTTTAGGCAGTGTAGGGGGCGGCCGTAAGCGTGGCGGGGCTGCCTGAGTCCCGCTCCGCTTAGGGCCGGCATGTTGGTCCACTCTGGACTGGTGTAGCGCTGTGGTGACGTCACTTTGGCAATGGCAAAGTGAGGGAAGTGCTGGCTAAAGTGACGGAAGTGAGCCTTCGGGTTTTATATATTAGATATAGCAGCACTATGGTATATGGCGGTACAGTATAGCAGATTTATAGCAGCACTATAGTATATGGCAATATATTACAGTATATGTATAGGTGCACTATAGTATATGGGGGTATTTTATAGCACATGTATAGCAGCGCTATGGTATATGGCGGTACATTAGAGTACATGTATAGCAGCGCAATGGTATATGGTGGTACATTACATTACATGTATAGCAGCGCTATAGTATATGGCGATACATTACAGCACATGTAAAGCAGGACTATAGTATATGACAGTATATTACAGTATATGCAGAGTTTCACTATAGTATATGGTGGAATTTTATAGCACATGTATAGCAGCACTATAGTATATGGCGATACATTAGAATACATTTATAGCAGCACTATGGTATATGGCCATACTCAGCTCCCCCCCACTCCTCCCTCCAAAAAATAAAAAAATCCTCAGTGAGGATACTCACCTGTCCGCCGGCTCGCTCCACCTTCGTCTTCTAGGTCCTACAGGGGTTTAGGACCCGTCGTTGCCTGGGAAACCGTTCAGCTGATCGGTCACATAACCGCTAACTGCCAGGGGGGCAGGATGGATTAAGGAGGCAGGATGGTGACGGGGGGTGGAGTCGTGGCAGGATGGAGTGAGCGGGGCAGGATGGAGCGGGGGGGGGGGGGGCAGGATGGACCCGGGTGGGGGGTCAGGATGGAGCCGGAGGAGCAGGATGGAGCCGGAGGAGCAGGACGGTGGCGGAGGTGGGTGCAGGATGGAGGCTGCGGGTCAGGATGGAGCCGGCAGGGCAGGATGGAGGCGGCGGGGCAGGATAGAGGCGGCGAGGCAGGATGGTGCGAGCAGGGCAGCATGGAGGGAGTGGGGCAGGATGGAGCGAGCGGGGCAGGATGGAGCGAGCGGGGTAGGACGGTGGCGGGGGGACAGGATGGAGGCGGCGGGGCAGGATGGAGCCGGCGAGGTAGGATGGAGGTGGCGGGGTAGGATGGAGGCGGCGGGGCAGGATGGTGGTGGGGGGGCAGGATGGAGCGAGCAGGGAAGGATGGTGGCAGGGGGGCAGGATGGAGTGAGCGGGGCAGGACGGTGGCGGGGGGACAGGATGGAGGCGGCGGGGCAGGATGGAGCCGGCGAGGCAGGATGGAGGTGGCGGGGTAGGATGGAGGCGGCGGGGCAGGATGGTGGCGGGGGAGGCAGGATGGAGCGAGCAGGGAAGGATGGTGGCAGGGGGGCAGGATGGAGCGAGTGGGGCAGGATGGAGGTGGCGGGGGGGCAGGATGGAGCTGGCGGGGAGGGCAGGATAGAGGCGGCGGGGGGGCAGGATGGAGCCGGTGGGGGGGCAGTATGGAGTCGGCGGGGGGGCAGGATGGAGCTGGTGTGGGGGGGGCAGGATGGACCTGCGGGGGGGCAGGATGGAGCTGGTGTGGGGGGGCAGGATGGAGGCAGTGGGGGGGTAGGACTGGAGCGGGCGGGGGGTGCAGGATGGAGCCGGGGGGGAAGCAGGATGCAGCGGGGGGCGGGGGGGCGGGCAGGAAGGAGGGGAGGGGGGGGCAGGATGTAGTCGGCGGGGGTGCTGTGGAGTGGAGGGGGGGACAGGTTGGAGCCGGTGGGGGGTAGGGGCAGGATGGGCAAGATGGATGGGAGGATACTCATCCGTGTGGCGGCTCGCAGGACCCAGTCAACCACAGGTCCTCAAGCCATGGAGCTAGATGAGGTAGATGGGGCGCGCCGGCGGACGGGTGAGTATCCTCTATGAGGCTTTTTTTATTTTTAGTAGAAGCAAGCAGGGGAGGGCCGCAGGAGCCGCGGGGGGGAAGGAGCAGCCGCGGGGGGCCACAGGAGCCACGGGGGGGCAGGAGGAGCCGCAGGGGGGCCGCAGGAGCGGGGGAGACGCATGTGTGGCGGGCGGGAGACAACCGGCTGATGCCGGTCGTCTGTGGGCGGCGCCGGGAGAACCGCCGGAACTTCCAAGAGTGGAACGTTCCTCCGCCGGTCCCTGTAGCCGGGCGCCGCCCGGCTACCCCGCACTGGTGACGTCACCACCATGGTCCGGAGGCCATCACGGAAGTAACCTTCGGGTTTTCCGGAAGTGGCCTTTGGGTTTTATATTATAGATGTCTTATAATTTCTGTCACACATCTTGTTCATTCTTCCTATTATTCTTCTTTACTTCTCTATACGTTTACAACTTTCTCTAATTGTTTTCATTTTACTACATTCATCTGAATACCTAATAACTATTATTTCATCAACAATTTTCTGCTTTTTTATTTTTCAATTCTCTCATTAAAATCAGGATCCTTGAGGTCATCCAGTGGCATCATTTTCCACTGGATGCCTCTCATACACAAAAAAGCACCAGTTCACTCAATTATCTTGTTTTTATCTTTGCTCTAGATCAGGAGTGTCCCTCTGAAACCCTACTGGGTAAAATTGTCATAACACTCCATAAGATCTTAGACAAAAACTAATGAACCATGCTCACAGTGAACATGTCTATAGGACAGTGTTCACACCACCAAAAGACTGAATCACAAAAAACAGTCAAACAAACGTGTAAAAATACTCTGTTGTAAAAAAAATCAGTAAAAGGCAAGTGCTGCTGAAAAAGTAAAATACAGGGTATTTAGTTGATACTTTTTTGCAAAAAAAGTATACTAAGCTGCTCTACCAACTTCAAGGTAACCCGTATCAGAGCAGTCCCTATCTGATGTATTTAAAACCTGACCATGTGTATTGGTACCTAAAATGAGCAGGATCCAGACAGGTCCAATGTATGACTTGGACTGACTGCAGAAAACAGCTTTTTATGTGTAGGGCTCAAGGGGAAGGGTGGGAGACTCCCAAATCTTGCAGAAACAAGGAATAACTTAGACAAAAACTAATGAACCATGCACACAGTGAACACATCTGTAGGACAGTGTTCACACCACCAAAAGACTGAATCACAAAAAACAGTCAAACAAATGTGCAAAAAGTCAGTAAAAAGCAAGTGCTGCTGAAAAAGTAAAATACAGGGTATTTACCGTATATACTCGAGAAGAAGCCGGGACCGGAGGAGCGGCGCTGCCAGCCAGGGTTCGCCAGAAAGGTGATGTATGAACAGTTTGTTATTTTAATGTGTGCCGCAGCCTGGGGGACATATACTAAGGAGGGGAGGCTGTAGATCACTGCAGGGGGTCTGTATACTAAGGAGGGGGGGCTGGATATCTCTGATGGGGGCCTGTATACTAAGCAGGGGGGGCTGGATATCACTGCAGGGGGCCTGTATACTAAGGAGGGGGGCTGTATATCACTGCATGGGGCCTGTATACTAAGGAGGGGGGCTGTATATCACTGCAGGGGGCCTGTATACTAAGGAGGGTGGCTGGATATCACTGCAGGGGCCTGTATACTAAGGAGGGGGGCTGTATATCACTGCAGGGGGCCTGTATACTAAGGAGGGGGGCTGGATATCACTGCAGGGGCCTGTATACTAAGGAGGGGGGCTGTATATCACTGCAGGGGGCCTGTATACTAAGGAGGGAGGGCTGTATATCACTGCAGGGGGCCTGTATACTAAGGAGGGGGGGCTGCATATCACCGCAGGGGACCTGTATACTAAGGAGGGGGGGGTCTGTATATCACTGCAGGGGGCCTGTATACTAAGGAGGGGGGGGCTGGATATCTCTGATGGGCGCCAGAATACTGCTGCTGGGGCCCTGTATACCACTGCTGGGGCCCTGTATACCACTGCTGGGGCCCTATACACCACTGCTGGGGGCCTGTATATTATTGCTGGGGCCCTATATACCACTGCTGGGGCCCTGTATACCACTGCTGGGGCCCTATATACCACTGCTGGGGGCCTGTATATTACTGCTGGGGCCCTATATACCACTGCTGGGGCCCTGTATACCACTGCTGGGGCCCTGTATACCACTGCTGGGGCCCTGTATACCACTGCTGGGGGCCTGTATATTACTGCTGAGACCCTATATACCACTGCTGGGGTCCTGTATACCACTGCTGGGGCCCTGTATACCATTGCTGGGGCCCTGTATACTACTGCTGGGGCCCTGTATACCACTGCTGGGGCCCTATATACCTCTGCTGGGGGCCTGTGTATTACTGCTGGGGCCCTATATACCACTGCTGGGGCCCTATATACCACTGTTGGGGCCCTGTATACCACTACTAGGGCCTGTATATACCACTGGGGAGGCTGCTGTATACTACCACTGGGGAGGCTGCTGTATACTACCACTGGGGAGGCTGCTATATACTACCACTGGGGAGGCCAGTATACCACACTGCTGGGGGCTGTATACCTGTGCTGGGGTCCACCCTCGGCTTATACACGAGTCAATAGGTTTTCCCAGGTTTTGGGGGCAAAAGTAGGGGGGTCGGCTTATACACGGGTCGGCTTATACACGAGTATATACGGTAGCTGATACCTTTTTTGCAAAAATGTATACTAAGCTGCTCTACCAACTTCAAGGTAACCCGTATCAGAGCAGTCCATATCTGATGTATTTAAAACCTGACCATGTGTATTGTTAACCAAAATGAGCAGGATCCAGAGAGGTCCAATGTCTGACTTAGACTGACTGCAGAAAACAGCTTTTTATGTTTTTTTTATAGCAGAGTATTTTTACACATTTGTTTGACTATTTTTTGTGATTCACTCCTTAAGATCTGTCAGATGTGGTCTGCAGACTGCAGCTGCCTGCTTTACCTGAGCTGGCTAAGAAACATGGGGTTGCTTTTTCAAATCAAATATTTTGTGGCTAAATTCATGGCTAAACACTTCTAAACACCCTTTAGTGTCACATGAAAGGCACTAAAGGGTGCAAGCTAAGAATATATAGGGGGTACGACATTATATAGCATTATGATATCTATTTATTTTTCTATCTACCTATCTATAACTATCTATCCTATCTTTTATTCTATATATTCTAGCTTTACAGAGTATCTAAAAGATAATGTTAAAATTGCAAAGCATGTTTCGACCGTGTGTGATTTTATACACAGATTTGACTGAACCTACAGTATATATAGATACATAAATATCAAATAGCTATATAATGTCCCACTACCCTACATATTTTAAACTTGCACCCTTTAGTTCCTTTAAAGTGCTCTAAAGCAGAGGTCCCCAACTCCAGGCCTCAAGGCCCACCAACAGTGCATGTTTTCAGGATTTCCTTGGCATTTGACAATTGGAATCACCACTTGTGCAGGAGTTTGAATTACCAACTGTCAAATTTCTAAGGAAATAATGTAAATCTGGACTGTTTGTGGGCCTTGAGGACTGGAGTTGGGACCTCTGCTCTAAAGGGTGTTTTAGTCTTGGATTCATCTACAAAATAAATATTAAAAAAAATTATATGAGTTCCCTCCTATTTTTGATAGCCCGCTATGCAGCTCGCAGCTGCCTGCTTTACCTTGGCTGGTAATGCAAAACAGAGGTTACACTATGTTGCATTGTTTAATTACTTATTTGTAGAAAAACTGTAAATAAACAAAATGGGGTCCCCCCGAATTGGACCAGCAGCATAGGTGAAGCTGACAGCTGGGGACTCATATACTCAAAGTGGGAATGGCCATGGTTTTTGATTGTTTCCCAACTTAAAAGTAGCAGGACTCAGCCACCCCAGAACTGACACCTTTATTAAATGCACCAATCCTGGTGCTTCGGCCCACCTCTTCCCGCTGCTCTGGTGCAGTGCGAAATGGGGTAATGGTATTTGGGATTGATTCTAGCTGTGTAATGTCACCTGGCATCAAGCTTAGGGGTTAGTAAAATTGAGGCACCTATCAGATACCCGAAATTACTAACCCAGTTAGTAATCAGTCCTACAACATATTTTCTTGAAAAAAAATACTTCTCAACACATTCCCTCTTTCTATAATTTATTAAATAAAAATCTCCTCCTTAAAGAAATTCTGCAATAGTCCAGGGATTCCAACGTAGTCCACCAAATCCGATGTAGTCCACAAAAGTAAAACAGTCTCCCAGAGTATGAAGGCACATTCAGAAATTGAATCACAATAGGCTGAAAGAGCAGGCACTCACACTGCATGCTCCATGAGTCTGGAGTGTGAAGTACATTGATGTCAGTGAGGTTACTGAAAGTCACACTCGCCAGCTCACACCGGGATAGTCTCATGGGCCTGGAGTGTGACAAGTTGTGATGTTTGTGAGGATACTGCAGGCCAAACTCACCCCCTGTGTGACCTGAAATAGGATGTTTCATTGTATACAGTTATAAAAGATGAAATCAGCTTGTAAAGTGTTTTTGAGTCCCTCACTACACATTTTAAATGAGCAGTCACAGACAGAGCACACTATAAAGAAGCTATGACAGGATTGCAGTTGTTGTTGTTTCTAGCTTTCTTTTCTTCCTGCAGCCTCATAATACACAGAAGTATAGTATAGTTGTAGAGTACGACATGGACCCCACATTCACAACTCAAATATTGATATAAGCAAACGTTTACAAAACAGAAGATGAGGTTATTAGTTTAACATTTTGATTGCATGAAGCTGACTACCAGGTCCCAGTGAATTTCTGTGGGTCCCTAAACCCCAACCTTAAAGGGGTTGTGCCATGCATTGACTTACACCAAAGTAACAGTGCACCAGCAGTGTGGGTGAACTGGTTTCCCACAGAATCTGTGCTGCAAAGATGACTTCCTATGACTCCAGGCCACACCACCCCACAGGCACACCTCCACAGCAACAATGGCTTTGACTCAGCACCAAGTAAAAGGAGCTAAAAATCTTTACTTCCCCAAGTTATAAGATTATATGTACTGTATAAACAGAACAACACCTTTTCTATGAAGAAAGATAACAGCATTTCTATTATGCATTAATATAACAACACCTCTCCAGCATGTGATGATAATAGCATCTACCTTTTGTGAAGATAATAACATCTCCTATGTATAATAAGAAAAAGCACTTTCTCTGTTCATGAAAATAGCATAATCTCCCATTTTACATGCTGCACACTTCTATGTTCCCCTCATAGAGCTATCACTAAATTTGGCTGAATGTTTTTGTTTTCCCAAAAATATAGTACATCGGAAAAAACATGTTTTAGTATTTTTATATCATGATGTTTTCAGGCAATTGATAGGTCCTCTTTACAGCTAACAAGATCTGTCTTTTAACTTTTCTATAAACAGCTGAATATTAACTGGCTACTGTGAAGGCAGCATGGCCAATAATGCAACTGAAATATTTTTTACTAGATGGTGGCTCGATTCTAATGCATCTGGTATTCTAGAATATGTATATATGACTGAAGAACAGCACTCTATGACTGACAGCCTTATAGACAGGAGTGAACTTCATCACACTGACTGACAGACCTTGTAGACAGGATTGAACTGCGTAACAGTAACCGACAGCCTTGTAAACAGGAGTGAACTGCGTCACACTATAACAGTCAAATGAACACTGCACACTCATGATGTAGTACAAATGAAGGTGGTGGTTTATTCTGTTTTTTTTTGTGCAAAAAAGACAGGTACGACAGTGGAGCTGACGTTTGACCACTAATCTGTGGTCTTTTTCAAAGCGTCGCTGTGGGTAAATACAAAGACAATAGTGTAAGACACAGATACATGGATATGTACAAACATTTACATGTAGCAAATGTTGTCAAGGTTGACAACCAGTAAAGAGACAAGAACTAGTCAAAGATTGGAATTTCTATGTTATATGGATGCAAGGAATCATAGAGCATACTATCTGTCAAAGAATTTTGAAGGTGGTACCGTCTTTCCCCGATAGTAAGACCCCCCCGAAAGTAAGGCAGGGTAGGGGGAACGGGGATCTGCTAATATAAGGCCCCCCCCGAAAGTAAGACCGCCTGGGGGGGGCGCTGGGGAATAAAAGGCCGCAGCCTCCGCATCCTGGTACCTGTCCTCCGCTGTGTCCAGGCTTCCCCGGTGTGTCCAGGCTCCCCCGGTGTGTCCAGGCTCCCCCGCTGTGTCCAGCAAGTGCAGCCGCGCTGGAGCAGATGGGGTTAATCACAGCCTAACATGCTGTGTCCCCCTGCTCATCTCCGCCCAGCCTGACGTCACTGCAGCCCGGCTCGAGCTCTGATTGGCTCCCAGGAACCAGCGGGCGCGGCCAGATGACGTTATGAGCTCTGATTGGCTCGTCATCTGGCCGCGCCCGCTGGTTCCTGGGAGCCAATCAGAGCTCGAGCCGGGCTGCAGTGACGTCAGGCTGGGCGGTGATGAGCAGGGGACACAGCATGTTAGGCTGTGATTAACCCCATCTGCTCCAGCGCGGCTGCACTTGCAGGACACACCGGGGGAGCCTGGACACACCGGGGGAGCCTGGACACAGCGGAGGAGCCTGGACACAGCGGAGGAGCCTGGACACACCAGAGGACAGCGGGGAGCCGGTAAGAAGCGGTGTGTGTGTGTGTATGTGTGTGTGTATGTGTGTGTGTATATGTGTGTGTATGTGTGTGTATGTGTGTTTGTATGTGTATGGGTGGGTGGCTGTGTGTGGATGGGAGGCTGCAGTGGCTGGGGCTGCCAATATAAGACCCCCCCCCCGAAAGTAAGACAGGGGGCCACTTTTGGCCCCCAAAAAAATGTAAGACAGGGTCTTACTTTCGGGGAAACACGGTATGTATTAGGACTAAGAGAAAGATTGGTGATGTATTCAAGTAGATATCTTCTTTACTCCTTATGGCACCTATGGAGACCCTTCAGCTTGTCCATAGGTGGGCACTTGTCCATGTATTAATATGTTTAGTTCTTAGGTGTAGGTCCACTTTAGTTGCTGTGAAAAGACCTGTGTCTTTATATAAGGTCTTAAAGGAATCCTGTCACCTCCAAAACACCTCCTAAGCTAGCAAAACACGTCCCTGCAGCATCCCATCACTAATCTCACACTTCTTTTGTCTCCTAAAAGCATCCTGTGAAAGTGCATAAAAATGTTTTAATACTTACTCATTATGGTACCTTTACACGCCGCTACAGAAGGTTAGAAACAACCGGGTGTCGGAGACAAATGTATCTGGCACCGTCAAAACAACCCGAGGTAGCGGCGTCTAAATCAGGTTGTTGCCACCCGTCACTGTCGACACCTGTTTTAGAGCAGTGCTCTAAAACAGGTTGGTTTCAACCCGATGGTAGCGGCGTCTAAATGAGGTACAGGAAGGTTTTTTTCGTCACCTAGTTAACTCCCTGGGGCATGACACAGCCTCCGGGATACCGCCCCCCTTCAGCGATCATTGGTGGAAGCTCCTGCGTTACGATTGGTTGTCCATGCATAGGGCGGCATATTTAAGGAGCTGACCAGTCACACTACACAATTGCAATAGCATCATATATTAGCCAACCTTCCTGCGCTGGCTGGCCAATCATGATTCTATTGCATTGTCCAATCACCGTACGAGCGTCTCGTAATCCACAACTCTGGCACGCCTATGTGTTGTCCCTGCTGCTCCAGGTCCTCCCATATTACCTTCTGTAGCGGCGTGTAAATGAGGGAAGGTGCTCTACAGAAGGTAACCTGCGCCACCCGGCGGTGCCTCCAGAGATAGATTAAACCTTCTGTAGAGCACTTTGTAGCGGCGTGTAAAGGCGGTATCGGGTACCGTTTGCAACCGTTGGAAAGTGCTCGTGCATGTGAGACACCCGGTTGTTTCTAACCTTCTGTAGCGGCGTGTAAAGGTACCATTAGGGATTATAGTTAGCAGTGGCCATATTCTTTAGTCACCAGGGCGGGCTGTTTTGCAGCTCCAGGATCCACCCTGTCTCTGTCTGCAGGCATTACCCTCCCCCCTCTCTATCACTCACAGAATGCAAATCATTAGTCCTGCCTTCAGTTTCAGTTTGACAGCTGCACAGACAGAGAGAGGGTGGATCCAGGGGCTGCTAAACAACACCCCCTGGTGACTAAATAATATAGCCCCTGCTAATTATAATCACTAATGAGTAAGTATTAAAACGTTTTTCTCCACTTTCACAGGATGCTTTTAGGAGACAAAAGAAGTGTGAGATTAGTGATGGGATGGTGCAGGGACACGTTTTGATAGCTTAGGAGGCGTTTTGGAGGTGATAGGATCCCTTTAAATGCTACTAGTGTTCCTTAGTATAAGGTGAAACAAATTACCTTAATGTAGTAGAAGAGTGAAAAGGGTTGTCTCTATCATGTAGGTGTTGTAAGGAGTAACCCCCTGTATAAGGACGGTTTTGAGCACTGTAATATAAAGCAGGCTTTAGAGAGAGTCTTTTGAATATACTTACTGTATCTTAGGGAGTCTTTGTTGTTAGTGGTTCTTGCCTCAGTGGTGCTGTTGCCAGCGCATCCTGCGCCTAGGCAGAAGTTATAGCCTCTGTGTGAGGGGCTTTTTTTATGCACTGGAAAGTGCTCATGTGACCGGAAATGACATCACAGTAGTAGTTGAGCAGGATATTTTCTGTCCTTGAATTTGTTAGACATCTCAGTCTTAGTGCCTTGGTTTCTTGGTTGGAAACTATCCTTGAGATGCGTTTAAATTGGGATCTCGGTAGGCTGGCTCTAGTAGACCTTGGGTGACAACTGTCATAAAGTAACAACCCGTTACAGTCTGTAAGTTTCGTGTACAGGTCTGTGGTGAGGAGTCTGTCTTGGCCGTGTAATACTCTCGTGTCTAGGAAGGTTATGTCTGTAAGACTGCTAGACATGGTAAATTGTAATTCATTCCTGATAAAATTGATTCTGTGATGAAAGGTTTGGAGGCTCTCTAACGGACAGGCTTTTTTGCTAAAAAAACTGTTTTTTATAAGTTAAGATATAGCTTTAGAAAGTTTATAACGAAAGGACGGGTGGGCGTTACTTAGCTGGTTCGAAAGCCGAGATTCTGCTGCCAGTCATCATCCTGTCCTGGTCACAGCAGTAACGGCCAGCCCTATTTTCAGCGTCCCAGGCTGGTGCACGGGATGTCATGCCCGTACACACGTCATCAGCTACAGCCAGGTCGCGAGCGCGCGCTCTGACTTCCTGCGCTCAGCTGTGGAAGTCAGAGCGTGTGCTCGCGACCCGGCTGTAGCTGATGACGTGTGCACGGGCATGACATCCCGTGCACCAGCCTGGGAGGTGGAAAAAAGGGCCGGGCTTTACTCCAGCTACGAGGACAGGAACAAGACTGGCAGCTGAATCTCGGCTTTAGATGCAGATAAGTAACACCCACTCGTCCTCATCTTTTAAACTTCACAAAGCTCTTTCTTCACTTCTTCAAAACGTTTTTTTTAACAAAAAACCTTGCAGCAAATGTGTCTGCTGGGTCTAGGGACCCATATTTATAGTCCGGGGGGGTCATTTGGGGTGGTTGGTTCCCTTTAACATGTCAAGGCATAAGTTTTTCTGGTTGATGTTGAATTCTGAGTAGTGTTGATCTTACTGCGTCAATGCCTTTGTTATGGTCAATGGAGGTGTATAGACTGTTTACGTCTAGTATGGCCAAAATGCAATTGTTTGGTATATGGGCTAGTGTTCTGATTTTCTGTAGAAAATCCCCTGTGTCCAGGATGAAGGATTTAGTCATCTTAGTGAAGGGGGTTAAGATCTTCTCTAGATATATAGATAGGGGATTTAGTATTGAGTCCGTTGAGGCTAAGATGGGTCTGCCTGGTGGATTTGATAGGTTCTTGTGGATTTTTAGAAGTGTATAGAAGACCGGTGTGACTGGATGTTGGTTGGTTAAGAATGATCTAGTGTTATTTTCAATGGTTTTACTGTCCACATATTTCTGTAATGTGTCAGAGATGGTCTTTCTGATTTTATATACCTGATCATATGGGATGATTTGGTATGTATCACTATCGTCCAGTTGTCTTTGGATTTCCTCTATGTATTGTGATTTGTTTAGGACCACTATGGCACCCCCTTTGTCTGCGGGTCTCCACTGTCACTCTTGCATTCTATTCGTTAAACAGGAGACTCAGGATTGGCTCAGGGAATGAGCGCTGGCCATCCTGAGCCTTCTGTTACATGAATAGAATGCAAGAGTGACAGTGAGGAATGTCACAGGCATCCTGCGCTGCAGCACTCAATCTGATTGGTCAGTGCATTCAGCTACGACCAATCAGAGAAGTGATGCTCAGTGTATTTTAAATATGGCGCCAGGGCCCGCGCCACTTCTGAATGCGCCGAACAATCAGATTGAGTGTTGCCGCACGGGATGCCTGTGTAAGTCTTCACTGTCACTCTTGCATTCTATTCATGACACAGGAGACTCAGGATTGGCTCAGACAATGAGCGCTGGCCATCCTGAGCTTTCTGTTTCATGAATAGAATGCAAGAGTGACAGTGATGACTAACACAGGCATCCCGCGCAGCAGCGCTCAATCTGATTGGTCGCCGTGTTCAGTGCCGACCAATCAGAGAAGCAGCGTGCGCCATGGCGCCATATTTAATATACACTGTGCGCCGCTCAGTGTATTTTAAATATGGCGCCAAGGCGCACGCCGCTTCTCTGATTGGTCGGTTCTAAGCATGGCGACCAGTCAGATTGAGTTTGGCGCGCGGCTTGGTGCACGATTTGAATGCCACACCGCTGATTGGTCGCATTCAAAACCGAGCGCCAAACCGAGCCGCTTCGCTGATTGGACGCCGCGGCCATGGCGACCAATTAGGGATTTAGCGCGGCTTGGTGGGGGATTTGAATCCCGCTCAGGTTACTACCGCAGCAAGCAGCCGGGAGATGACCGCGGACCTCTGTGTGGCAGATAGCCGCGGCTCAGCTACTGCTGACGCCGGTCAACTCCTGGTTGGCTCGCCACGGAACTGCACGTGCAGCTCTTTTGTATATGCTGCATTTATTGGCCGCCGCTGCTGCCGGCAACCAATGAGCACTGGCGCGCGATTTCGGCCTCAGATGGAAGTGGCCACTAGACAGTTATATTGTAGATGCTGTCCATCAGACTTCAACTCTTGCTTCTTGGTGTTGTTATTGTGTAGTCAACTCACCCTGAATAAGTAGATAAAACTCTTAAAATTCTGCAACTGACCCAACCGGATTTTGCACAGGCTAACGGTTCCTTCTTGGACAGTCCCTAGTGGTTTCTGCATAGCTGGTACTACCCTAACTTTAGACTAAATGGTGGCAAGTCAGATCTATGCTGCCTGAATGGCCATTAATTGCTTCACGTTCCTCCTAAGGAACCATAGGGCAAAGTACAGTGCATTTTACCTATGGAAAGGAAGGAATGCCGAGGTAGAAAGAGTTCCCAGAGTATGTAACAACAAACCACAAAATACAAAAAGAAAAACTAGGTTAAATACCAATAGAGAGAATGCTACCTACATCCTACTAATAAACTGGAGATAGGTAGAGTGTGAAAAGAACTAGTGGCATAGAGAAAAACACTAAGATGCTCTTTCACTGACTGGTATAAATAAAGATATTATGGATGGCTGGATGTCCAAATGAAAATATCACCAGCAGGAAATATCAGTAGGGGGAAGGTATTTACATCCACACCCGAAATGTAACTGTAAAGACAAATAAGTCAATGGAAACACCTGTTAACCTAAAGGACCAAAGCAAAGAATATCTACTCTATAATTGCCGTAGGCATTTTCGTGTCGGCCCCCGAAATCGCCGTGGCTATGTCACTATGTGACGTCACCACGCGCGAGCAATGGCCGCGAAGCGGCCATTGCGAGTCGCTGGCCGAAAATAGAACCAGAGGGTCGGCTACAAAGTTAGCGATTTACCGCTGAGGTAGCGCGATTGCGAGTTGCTACCTCAGCTGCCGCACGTCCCACTATACTTTGAATGGGGATTCATTGCGACTCGCTGTGTAGCGCGAGCAATGGCCGCGAGGCCATTGCGAGTCGCTACGTCAGCCGCCGCAAGTCCCCTTATACGTTGAATGGGGATCCATGCGAGTCGCTGGGTAGTGCAAGCATTGCGAGTCACAGATCATCATCATCATCATCATCATCATCATCATCATCATCATCCTACTACTACCCGCACAGAACCCCCCCTCAATGGCCGCACAGAACACCCCTCAATAACCGCACAGACCCCCCCCCTCAATGGCCGCACAGACCCCCCCCCCTCAATGGCCGCACAGACCCCCCCCCCCCCTCAATGGCCGCACAGACCCCCCCCCTCAATGGCCGCACAGACCCCCCCCCTCAATGGCCGCACAGACCCCCCCCCTCAATGGCCGCACAGACCCCCCCCCTCAATGGCCGCACAGACCCCCCCCCCCAATGGCCACACAGACCCCCCCCAATGGCCGCACAGACCCCCCCCCCAATGGCCGCACAGACCCCCCCCCCCCTCAATGGCCGCACAGACCCCCCCCTCAATGGCCGCACAGACCCCCCCCCCCTCAATGGCCGCACAGACCCCCCCCTCCCCCCTCAATGGCCGCACAGACCCCCCCTTCCTCAATGTCCCAAAGTCAGCTGTGACCGCCTGGCCCTTGGACACTGGCTGCCATGCACACATCAGCTGGTAGGCTCCCATCACTTACCCACTGAGGACGGATCACTTCCAGCACCTCTTCACATGGCAGTACTCTGAACTTCTGAATCGTCCTCTCCTCACTCAGACACCTGGCAGGTTCCTGTCCAGCCTACTCACTCCCAGCTGCAACCCAGTGAGTCAATCAGCACATCTTCACTCACACACAGACCTGACATGTGATTAACCCCCTGTGCACCATTCAGGTTTAGCCCAGCAAAGCACTCCAAAAAGTATTGAACACACCCCAATAAGTATTGAACGCGCCCCAAAAAGTATTGAACGCACCCCAATAAGTATTGAACGCGCCCCAAAAAGTATTGAACGCGCCCCAAAAAGTATTGAACACACCCCAATAAGTATTGAACGCGTCACAATAAGTATTGAACGCGCCCCAAAAAGTATTGAACACACCCCAATAAGTATTCAACGCGTCACAATAAGTATTGAACGCGCCCCAAAAAGTATTGAACACACCCCAATAAGTATTGAACGCGTCACAATAAGTATTGAACGCGCCCCAAAAAGTATTGAACACACCCCAATAAGTATTCAACGCGTCACAATAAGTATTGAACGCGCCCCAAAAAGTATTGAACGCGTCCCAATAAGTATTGAACACACCCCAATAAGTATTGAACACACCCCAATAAGTATTGAACGCGCCCCAAAAAGTATTGAACACACCCCAATAAGTATTGAACGCGCCACAAAAAGTATTGAACGCGCCACATAAAGTATTGAACGCGTCCCAATAAGTATTGAACACACCCCAATAAGTATTGAACGCGCCCAAAAAAGTATTGAACGCACCCCAATAAGTATTGAACGCGCCCCAAAAAGTATTGAACGCGCCCCAAAAAGTATTGAACACACCCCAATAAGTATTGAACGCCCCCCAAAAAGTATTGAACACGCCCCAAATAGCATTGAACGCGCCCCAAAAAGTATTGAACGCACCCCAATAAGTATTGAACGCGCCCCAAAAAGTATTGAACGCACCCCAATAAGTATTGAACGCGTCACAATAAGTACTGAACGCGCCCCAAAAAGTATTGAACACACCCCAATAAGTATTGAACGCGTCACAATAAGTATTGAACGCGCCCCAAAAAGTATTGAACGCGTCCCAATAAGTATTGAACACACCCCAATAAGTATTGAACGCGCCCCAAAAAGTATTGAACGCCCCCCAAAAAGTATTGAACACGCCCCAAAAAGCATTGAACGCGCCCCAAAAAGTATTGAACGCACCCCAATAAGTATTGAACGCGTCACAATAAGTATTAAACGCGCCCCAAAAAGTATTGAACGCGTCCCAATAAGTATTGAACACACCCCAATAAGTATTGAACGCGCCCCAAAAAGTATTGAACGCCCCCCAAAAAGTATTGAACACGCCCCAAAAAGCATTGAACGCGCCCCAAAAAGTATTGAACGCACCCCAATAAGTATTGAACGCGCCCCAAAAAGTATTGAACGCACCCCAATAAGTATTGAACGCGCCCCAAAAAGTATTGAACGCGCCCCAAAAAGTATTGAACACACCCCAATAAGTATTGAATGCGTCACAATAAGTATTGAACGCGCCCCAATAAGTATTGAACGCACCCAAAAAAGTATTGAACGCACCCCAATAAGTATTGAACGCACCCAAAAAAGTATTGAACGCACCCCAATAAGTATTGAACGCGCCCCAAAAAGTATTGAACGCGCCCCAAAAAGTATTGAACACACCCCAATAAGTATTGAACGCCCCCCAAAAAGTATTGAACACGCCCCAAAAAGCATTGAACGCGCCCCAAAAAGCATTGAACGCGCCCCAATAAGTATTGAACGCACCCCAAAAAGCATTGAACGCGTCCCAATAAGTATTGGACCCCCCCAAAAAAGTATTGGACCCCCCAAAAAAAGTATTGGACTCCCCCAAAAAGTAGCTATAACTACTATAATCAAATTAATGCACGTTCTAGAATCCCGATGCATTTGCATCGGGCTCACAGCTAGTATCTAATAAACGCACAGAGAAAAGTTGCATCTACTGGAGCTCAGTGGACAGATACACCAACCACAAAAACATAACTCAAGTGTTTGAACCCCAATGAATAACACTTGGTTGTCAAAAACAGCACATTTTGTAAGGTATTGCATTTTAGAAGAACAATCAGGGATCCCAAGATTGGTGTTTTTGGAGAGATGTACAGTAAATACTTAAGTCTGATTTAATGATGAATTACCGTCCAGAAAGTCATGGAGAATGTTTCAAATACAGCCAGATGCGACATGCCTGTTTTTTTATACTGCACCAGATTTAAAGATGGTTGAACATTTTAGATTCTTGCTGCATACCCTTATTTCAGGACAATACACAATATTTTGCAGCTATTTATGTATGCATAATATACTTGCATTTATTTAGATGCATATACATGTATTTTTCAAAGTGCTAATGCCTGCTGACATTGTATAAAATACATTCTGTACAGACCACAATTAATATATCAACATAATCTATGTTTCTGTTTCCCATACTTATTTAGTTTACCCTTTTTTCTACGAAATTCAATGCAACTGGAGAGTTAAATTTTTATACTGATGTTTTCAATTGAGCTGCATAAATGGAAGATGCACAAATGCTTCATAAAATGGTGCAATTGGGTCTCTCCCTGTGACTGTTTTAATACATGAAATTACCCTGCTGTCCTTAGACGCAGCAAATTGCATCGCCTACTGGTTTTACTCTACAAGATTCTTCTCCATTAGTGTTTCTCCCAGTGCCAACTCCTCATCCAGCCAAGATATATGACACACACAGAATTTTAGCCCCAGATGCAAAACTTAATAATCCATTTTAAATTTCATTTGCTTTGTAGATGCCAAACTACTCAATGACTTAAACTGACTAGCTCAGTTTACAAGTAAACATATTTTATGTACTGTATTTATCAGCATACTTGTTATCTGTAAGAAAAGAAAACTAGTAGTTATTAAAACTAGGCTCTATATTTGATTTAAAGTGTAAATCGCCATTTACATTTTTATTTAATAATAATGTAGAGCAATTGATTTTAATAAGCTTTGTAATATAGTTCATTAGAAAATTTTGTCAGGTTACAATTCATAATCCTTCCAGACGATGTCCCCACTGCACTGAGTGTGAAGCTGATTCTGTGCCAGAGCCATCTTCACAGTGAATACGGGGCATGTAATCAGATAATGGAGAGGGGGCGTGGCCTACACTGCTGACTGCAGCTCACAAGAAGACAACGTATCACATTACAGCACAGAGCTGAGCAATGTCAGGATGTAAACTCCTTTATACAAGCGCCTCTCTTCTGTCTTCTGCATCCACACAGCAATCTCTGTTAAAGGGAACCAACCACCTCAGATGACGTATATGAGCTGTTAATACATGTCCCTGGACCCTATGTACACCATTGCAGCTATCTTTTTGCTAAGAATATTGATAACAGCAAACCGAAATAAACAGTTTATAAACTTACATGGCTTTAGTACATGAGGGCGTCTCCCTTGGGCTCCAGTACGAGAGGGCTGTGTCTCCAGCAGCCTGAGTGGCTTTCCTCCCCCTCCCTCTCTGTTTGCAGGACGTCACTGAAGGACGTGATATTATCTTATTGTGGGCGGGCACGCAAGCCAGCTCCCGTCCGTGCCCGCCCACAGAAAGATAATATCACGTCCTTCAGTGACGTCCTGCAAACAGAGAGGGAGGGGGAGGAAAGCCACTCAGGCTGCTGGAGACACAGCCCTCTCGTACTGGAGCCCAAGGGAGACGCCCTCATGTACTAAAGCCATGTAAGTTTATAAACTGTTTATTTCGGTTTGCTGTTATCAATATTCTTAGCAAAAAGATAGCTGCAATGGTGTACATAGGGTCCAGGGACATGTATTAACAGCTTATACACGTCATCTGAGGTGGTTGGTTCCCTTTAACCCCTTGTCTGCTGTCTTTCCACACAGCTCCCTACCAGCCTGCTCTGACACACACTGCTGGCAGATTCTGGCCACTCCCACACAATCAGAAAATGCAGCTTTTTAAAGAGCACAGAAAAATGTGATTAAATAAGTCATATGGCAAAAAAAAACATTATCTTAGCTGCTATGTGACCCATCATTAACAACCACTGCAGTATTGGTTGTATTTTTTTTTATATAAAATGACATTTACACTTTAAGTTAAAATTGTATTTATTGATCAGATGTATCAGTGACGAGTTAGATTTTTTTCATTGCCATAATAGCTACACTTCTTTATGTTTGACAGGCTCTTTTTGTTATAAAATATTTCCTTAAAAAATCATTGTGATGGGCAGAGGTGCAGAAAGAAATAATTGTTCCCCAGATAAATGTCCAAATTGTGCCTCACCAAGAAAAAAATATTGTAACTAAAACATTCAGAAAATATATATATGTGTATTGTTTAAAAACAAACATAAAATTAAAATTTTTATGCAAAAAATATTGGTGAGTAGAAAGACTTTTTGGCAGCTCAAGGTATGGTTATGATACATAGCCAAATTCAAAGAAGTAGTTAGCCAGAAACATCAAATGACTAAGGCTACCTTCACATTAGCGTTTGTGTCTGCATGCTGATGGCATGCAGACACAAATGCAGTGAAAAGCAGGGTCTAATGATGTGTCCGCAGCGGAGAATGTCCGCCTGCGGACACATCACTGTGCAGGCTGGCCAGCCAATCAGCGGTGTCCGGGGACAGAAATCAGCACCTGAGATCTCCGCCTCCCGGCCGCCGGTAAGCTCCGGGACTTGTCGGCGGGGAAAAACAGCTAATTTGACAGCGCCGACACCGAGAGGAGATATCGGCGCGGGAAGATTCAAACAGCTGTCAAATCAGCTGTTTCTCTCCACCGACATCGATAGCAGATTACCGGCGGCGGGGAAGAAGAGATCAGCAGAGGCTGAGCTGATCTCCCGGTGGCCGTCGGTGAGCTCCTGTGACATCACCGGCGGCCACCGGGAGAGATTTCAATGGGTCCGCAGCGTTGTCCTGCGCTGTCAAGCGCAGAAAACTGCGGACCCATTGACGACAATGCATGTTTTGTGCGCTTGGGGACGCTTGCTGATTTTCCAAGGTCCCAGAGCGCACAAAAAATGCAACATGCTGCGTCCCGGGTGCGGACGCTGGACAGCAGAAGGAGCAGATATCGTCCGTATCCGCACCCGAACGCAGCAAACGCAAGAACTATGCGTTCCTATGTTAAACATAGGAACGCAGTGCCCATGCGTTTGACTGCGTATGGGAACGCAGCATAAGCTGCGTTCACATACGCAAATGTGAAGGCAGCCTAAGGCTGCTTTCACATCAGCGTTTTGCGCTGATCGCGGCAGTGGCGGTGAGAAAAACGCAACTGCCGCAATTACCGAATAACGGCTGCACTTGCAGTTCACCTGCGGCAAGCCCCATCCAATGTCTATGGGGCTTGCGGCAGGTGCGGCAAGTGCGGTGTAGTTGCGGTTTTGGCACTTGTGGCAGGTGCGGCCGTGAAAAAAACGCGGTATGCCGTGTTTTTTTCGCAGCCGCACCTGCTGCAAGTGCCGAAACCACACTTGCCGCACCTGCCGCACACTTACCGCAAGCCCCATAGACATTGTGTGCCGCGACATCGGCCGTTATGCGGTAATCGCGGCAGTTGCGTTTTTTTCACCGCAACTGCTGCGATCAGCGTTTACCGCTGATGTGAAAGGGGCCTAAGGGTGCCGTCACACGTTTTAATTTTATGAACGATATTGTTAGCGATCACATGCACGTGCGATCGCTAACAATATCGTTCAGATCGCTGGTGAGCTGTCACACAGGCAGATTTACCAGCGATCAATTGACCAGAAACATCGTGGAAACGATTTAAACATCGTTTCCACAATGTCTTGCTCCCGCTGCCAGCCTGCAGTAAGCGGGAGCAAGCTGGTATCTAAGGTAAACTGCGGGTATCTAGGCAGCGCGCGCTGCCTAGATACCCGACGTGTACCTTAGTTACCAGCCTCCTCTGCTCACCGGCTGGTATCTAAGGTACACAGCGGGTAACTAGGGACAGGTCATATTGACGCGTTTCTGATATTTCACACATCCTTGGTCATAGTATGGTCTTAGTTCATACTATGACTATGGATGTGTGAAACCTCAGAAATGCGTCAATATGACCTGTACCATCTTTTAAAATGAAGAAACAATAAAGCAAGAATCTATTTTATCAAGCCGGTGACTTGAAGTGCCCTATTTTACTTAAAAAGGTTTTTGTAGTCAATGATTATGGCTTACAGCCAATGAAAATCCAAAGGTCATTATTTCAGAAAATTATGGAGAATGGATGACCTAAATAAGTATCAGAGGCTTCACTTTGTGTGTTGTATGAGAGTCACAGCCACTATAAAAGCATATCACGTCTGCTGCAGTCCCCATATAGAGTAGGGAGGATGAAGGGTTAAAAACTGCACTGCTGTATTCCATGAGATATCAGAGAGTGAATATAATATTGATTTATAAGTCAATGGGTTTCAGGGCTCCGTGGCCCCTTCTTTAGGACAATCAATATCATATTGCCTTGTTTCAGGGTGTTTCAGGGAGTTCTAAAATGATTTGACTAATAAATCAATATTATATTCAACCTTTAATGTCCCATGGAATATAGCAGCATGGTTTTTAACCTTTTATCCTCCTACTTTAATTTTCTAAGATAAAGACCTTTGGACCTTCATGTCTGTAAACCAAAATCATCAACATTAACAGAAATAAACACTTGAAATAGATCACTCTGTTTGTAGTGACTTTGTATAATATATGTGTTTCACTTTTTTATATTAAATTACTGAAAACATTTTACTTTTTGATGATATTCGAATTCATTGAGATGCGCCTGTATGTATACTGCAGAATCCTGGCAGTTGGAAGAGTAAATGAGCCTGTGTGACTAGCAGTGCTCAGCTCATTAAATGGACTTGCACATACACATTGAATACCATGAAGCGCCCAGCGGTGTAACTAGGATTGATGGCGCCCGGGGCAAAGATCTATTTTGGCGCACCCCCAAAGTAGGTGAGGACGGGGGGTGGGGGATAGGGGTGCTGTCAGCTCTTGTCCATGCTATACACTTGTGTGAGCATCGCCCGTGCAGCAGAGTATTACTCCATGTGTCAGCCAGGCATAGCAGTCACTGACACAGCCCTGGACACGGTCACACTCGAGCCTCCCACCTCGGCTTCCCACCAAGCAGCAGTTTGTCCCTCGTCAGCTAGTCACAAACTCACCGGCTCTCATGCTAAGCGTCCCAGCGCTCCTTCACCTACGGAGGCTCCAGAGGGCCCGTCCGTAACCATAGCAACGAGTTCCGGCGGCCGCCACTTCCGGGAGTATGATGAGATTTTCAGGGCACAGGCGTCCAGCCGCAGCGGTGGGGGAAGGGGGGGTGCCGCTGGCGCCCCCCGCTGAGTGGCGCCCGGGGCAAAAGGTCCGGCTGCACCCCCCTAGATACGCCCCTGGTAGCGCCATACAATGGAAGAAAGTACCATATCAAGCTATCTACCATATAGCATCTACTCTATGTTGTCATTTAAAAAATAGGTGATTTAAAAGTAAATATATTATGGAATATGGCAGTGCACTTCTGTGCACATTTCTGTACTTAATTGACTATTATTTTGAGCATGTTAAAGCTAGAGCATTCAGTTATAGTTTGTATTGAAAAGCTCCTATGTGAAATAGATGTTGTAAGCACACAATATTATTCAGTGTATGTTAAAAATCAATACATTATATAAAAAATAGGACTCTGGAGGACCAGATGAATGAAAAATACTTCAAGGGTAAAGATGAAAATCATTATTGCCATGACCAGAGCATTGGGAAAAGACTGAAAAGATTTGAAAAAAAATCTCCTTATCATTTTATGAGCAATATCCTTTATTTAATCTGCTTTCGAGGGAATGTATATAATGCTGCGAGCATATGGTGTTTCAGGAGCAATTTGCTCAGTCTTTTTTATTATCATTCAATTGTAAGTTGTACATCTGCAGCAAAGATATTTTGAATGCAGGAAAAATGGCATTCATATATTGACTAAGGAAAGGACAAGAATAGGAAATTCAGTTCACAACCCCCAGCCATGGCATTGGTTTTATTATCGTGAATTCCGTCATGGCTGAAAGTGTTGGCAGTGGCACCCTGAAATTGTTCCAGAACATTAAGTATTTATCCTAGAAATTTATTGCAATTACTCATTTTTTGTTATAAGAGGAGTAGTAACCACAGAGGGCCCTCCTAATCGATTTGGAAAAAGGTTAGAGCTAGGGATGGGCGAATCTACTCTCTAGGACTCGTTACTCTGCGAGTAGTAAGGGACTCGCAGGACTCGGTACTCTGCTAGTTTCCCAGTGTTTACTCGCACAGTAACGAGTCCAATGCAAATCAATGGCAATCCTAGTTTTGTCAGAGACTCTGACAAAACTAGGATTGCCATTGTCTTGCATTGGACTCGCTACTGTGCCAGTGATAGCAGGGAAACTCGCAGAGTAAGAGCTGTCTGCTCTGTGCAGCTCCAGGGTCCTAGAGCCCGCCTGCTGCCTGATGTAGCAGAGCTGAGATTGTTCTCAGTCTGCTCATTCCCTGTGCATAGACATCTATATCTATGCACAGGGGATGTAGCAGAGAGGACATCGCGTTTTGGACTACGTCGGACGGAAGAGGATTTTTTAAATTAAAGATGGAGTCCCTAATGGCTTTTTTTTTTTTTATTTCTAATAAAAATTTTTCTCTGTGTGGTGTTTTTTTTAACCCTTTATTGGAGATTCTTAGTGGCCGGGTCAAACCTGGCCTGACATTAAGAATCCCGGGCTTAATACCAGCTTGTATAACAAAGGTGGTATTAATCCCTTTATTACCCAGCATGCCACCGCCACCAGGGCCGCTGGAAGAGCGGGGTTCAGCGCCAGAGGATGGCGCTTCAATGAACGCGCCATCTTCTGGGGCGGCTGCGGGCTGCAATTTGCAGCAGGGGGTGCCCAGAAAGCTTGGGCCTCCCTGCACTGCGGATTCCAGCCCCCAGCTGCTTAGCTGTACCTGGCTAGACATAGAAATTGCACGGAGCCCCATGCATTTTTTTTTTATTATTTCATGAAATAATAAAAAAAAGGGCTCCCATATATTCTTGTGTCTGGCCAGGTACAAATAGGCACCTGAGGGTTGGGGGCAGCCCGTCGCTGCCTGCTGGATCCGGCTCGTTCCAGAAATACGGCAAAGCCAACATCAAATTTTTTTCTGACAAATCCATAAAACAATGTAAATAAAAGGGACTGCATCTTTATTAACCCCTGGACCATGGGCGAGGGGTTAATAAAGATGCAGTCCCTTTTTTAGGATTGTTTTATTGATTTTTCAGAAAAAAATTACGTAGGCTTCGCAGTATTTCTGGAACCAGCCGGATCCAGCAGGCAGCGATGGGCTGCCCCCAACCCCCAGGTGCCTATTTGTACCTGGCCGGACACAAGAATATAGGCGAGCCCTCTTTTTTTATTATTTCATGAATTTCATGAAATAATAAAAAAAAAATGCGTGGGGCTCCGCGCAATTTCTATGTCTAGCCAGGAACAGCTAATCAGCTGGGGGATGGAATCCGCAGCGCAGGGAGGCCCAAGCTTTCTGGGCAACCCCCGCTGCAAATTGCAGCCCGCAGCCGCCCCAGAAGATGGCGCGTTCATTGAAGCGCCATCCTCTGGCGCTGAACCCCGCTCTTCCAGCAGCCCTGGTGGCGGTGGCACGCTAGGTAATAAAGGGGTTAATACCACCTTTGTTATACAAGCTGGTATTAAGCCCGAGATTCTTAATGTCAGGCCAGGTTTGACCCGGCCACTAAGAATCTCCAATAAAGGGTTAAAAAAAACAACACAGAGAAAATTTTTTATTAGAAATAAAAAAAAAAGCCATTAGGGACTCCATCTTTAATTAAAAAAGTCCTCTTCTGTCCGACGTAGTCCAAAACGCGATGTCCTCTCTGCTACATCCCCTGTGCATAGATATAGATGTCTATGCACAGGGAATGAGCAGACTGAGAACAATCTCAGCTCTGCTACATCAGGCAGCAGGCGGGCTCTAGGACCCTGGAGCTGCACAGAGCAGACAGCTCTTACTCTGCGTGTTTCCCTACTATCACTGGCACAGTAGCGAGTCCAATGCAAGACAATGGCAATCCTAGTTTTGTCAGAGTCTCTGACAAAACTAGGATTGCCATTGATTTGCATTGGGCTGGTTACTGTGCGAGTAAACGCTGGGAAACTCGCAGAGTAACGAGTCCTAGCAGATAGAGCCTGAAGCTTCCGAGACACATCTGCAATTTGTAAATCGCAAATTACTTGCTATTACTCGCTTCCCCATTCATTAACATTGGACTCGCTAGACTCGCAATGAGTAGCGAGTCCCGGGCTCGGACTCGCTAGAGTCAAGCGATTCCGAGTAATTTAGGATTTGCCCATCACTAGTTAGAGCCAAGAGCTTTTTGGCCCTTAACTGTTTCCAGATCCACTGAGAGAGTCTACTGCAGTTAGAGTTTCTCCTAGTTCTCCTGTGGGAATCCTGTTAGAGGTGATTCCCATAGTCCACCAAACAGGCGTCAGAGCATTCTTCTAGAATACCATCTAGTCTTATACATTGCATCTATACTTTTTGTCCAGGGTGAGTGAATAACCACCACACAAGCTCAAAAAATATATATTCATTTTACTATGCTTATAAGAGCACCAAATCGTTCTCCTTTTTTCTTCCTAGGAGATCCCATATTCTTTTCCACATGCTATTCAAAATAAAGAAACAAAGAGTGCTTCATCAGCTACCATCTGATGAAGGTAGCAAGCCGGTACCGCAACACGTTGTGAACCACAAGCATTGAATAATGGCAGTGGCGTGACTTCAGGCCCAGGGGCCCCGATGCGAAAGCTCCAACGGGGCCCCTAATTATTGCAAATCTTTAATAATATTAGTCTTTTTCTATGGGCCGAAGGGACTTTGGGGCCCCCTTAGGCTGCAGGGCCCGGGTGCACCTATTGTAGTTACGCCCCTGAATAAAGGTTTGCCACCATATAACAGTCTTAAGCCTTTCCCTTGCTCTAGCGCTCCTTAGGTTGGGGTCACACTACCGTTAATAGCTGCTTTTACCAGGCTGCGCTTAATACTTAGAAATTTTCTCCAGAAGCGCATACCATTAACAATATGCGCTTTTGGAGAACGCTGCCCCATAGCAACCCGCAGTGTACCTTGACAGCAGCCACACACAGAGCTGCTGGGCGGCCACTTTTCAGGAGTGCACAGGAAACACTGCCTGCAGGATTTTCCTGTGCGCTCCTGAAAAGTGGCCTTCATGCAGCTCTGTATGCGGCCGCTGTTAAGGTATACTGTGGGTTGCTATGGGGCAGTGTTCTCCAGAAGCGCGTAGCGTTAACAGTATGCTCTTCTGGAGAAAGTTTCTAAGTATTAAGCACAGTCCAGTAAATGCAGCTAATAACATTAGTGTGACCCTAGCCTTAGACCGTTATATTTTCCTTTCTTTCCACATTATTTGTCATAAACATGTTTATTTTTATGAGTAGTATTGAAAAAACAAAAAAAAAAAACATGGAAAAAATGCAAATTGAACATAACTTCACACAACCCTACTAAAAAGGGCTTAATAAAACTGTTGACACCTTTCCAGAATTATAAATAAACAACTTTGTTTCAAGCAAGTCATTCAAACTCATCTGTGGAATGTAACAGCTGTGGGCAATAGGAAAATCACACCTAAAACCAGATAAAATGGGGAGAAGTTGACTCAATTTTTGAATTGTGTGTCTGTGTGTGCACACTAAGAATGAAGAACAGAAATAGTAAACAAGAACTATCTGAGCAGTGGAGAGCTAAAATTGTTGAAAATATCAACAATATCAAGTTTACAAGTCCATTTCCAGAAATCTTGATGCTCCTTTGACTTTGCAGCACAGCATAATCGGAAAGTTTATAATTCATGGCACTGTAGCTAATTTCACTGGACATGGAGATCAGAGAAAAATTAATGAAAGGTTGCAACGCAGGATGGTCCAAATAGTAGATAAGCAGCCCTAATCAAGTTCCAAACAAATTTAAGCATTCCTACGAGCTCAGGGTACATTAGTGTCAGCACAAATGTTCCGTCAACATTTCAATTAAGTGAAACACTATGGAAGGAGATGTATGAGGACCCCACTGCTGACACAGAGATATAAAAAAATATAAATAGCTCCCATCACATTAAGTAAATGAACTGTCACATAAGGTGCAAGAGTGCGGGCAGCATTCCAAGAAGTACGTTTAAGGATATCTACAGGTGGATTGCTGTGAATTGGTGTGTTTCCAAAAATCCACGTAGTACTGTACAGAGCTTAGGGAGTTGAGTGGCTATGTGTAAAATAGCACATTCAGATGAAATGTAGGCACTGCTTAAGTACCTGTAGCAGGTCGGTGTGCAGCAGTAGTGGCAGGGGACCAGTAGCTGGAGGTAAAAGATGGTCATTTGATAGAGACATGATCTGTGTCAGGAACAGTAGGAGCTGTTTCAGAATATTTACAAGGTGGTAATAGGCCAGGATGTGCAATCCTTTACTGGCCCAATAAAGACACAGGGTTCCAAGAGAGATTCCTGGCACACCGAGGAGTTGTTCAGATGAGTGCCTGAGAATTCCCTGGAGTGGCCACAGAACATAGCTTCTCAATATTGCAGTGCCAAAAAAGGAGTAAATGCCCAAAAAAGGGTGGCCACTAGTGATGAGCGAGTACTAAAATGCTCAGGTGCTCGAAGCTCAGGCCGAGCATACCAAGATACTCGTGTACTCGGCCCGAGCACCGAGCCCAATGTTATCCTATGGGAGACCCGAGTATTTTTATGAAATGACTGCCGGCAGCATGTAGAAACCCTAAAAATGTCACAAAAGTCTCAGAAGAGTGCTCAAATGACATGGCATCACCATGGTGAAGACCCTTGGAAGCATTTCTCACTCAAAAGTCACAGCTGTGAACAATGTTGTCCGAGTTTCACGCCAATTTTACGGAGTCACCAGAAAACCTTCCAAAATGACACCAAAATGGATATTCAGGGTGGAAATGTTAAGTGCACATACCCAATAGTGAGATACAGCTGGTGTATGTTACTTTTTGTGATCACATGAATGATTTTACGTGAAAACATTGTACGGCACTCCGATGTCCCTGAGAAGAGACGTACATGAAGGCCTCTTGACATAATGTGCCCATTTTCAGGAAGTGGGTCTATTGTAGTATTTTCCTTTGCCAGGGCAGTCCAAAATTGGGAGGTTCACCAATGCCCCTGGATAGAGACGTGCATGAGGGCCTGTAAACCTGAAGTGCCCATTCTAAGGAAGTGAGTGTATTGTAGTATAGCCCTTTGGCAGGGCAGCCAAAAATTGGGAGGCTCCACATTGTCCCTGGATAGAGACGTGCAGTAGGGCCTGTAAACCTGAAGTGGGTGTATTGGAGTATAGCCCTTTGGCAGGGCAGCCAAAAATTGGGAGGCTCCACATTGTCCCTGGATAGAGACGTGCAGTAGGGCCTGTAAACCTGAAGTGGGTGTATTGGAGTATAGCCCTTTGGCAGGGCAGCCAAAAATTGGGAGGCTCCACATTGTCCCTGGATAGAGACGTGCAGTAGGGCCTGTAAACCTGAAGTGGGTGTGTTGGAGTATAGCCCTTTGGCAGGGCAGCCAAAAATTGGGAGGCTCCACATTGTCCCTGGATAGAGACGTGCAGGAGGGCCTGCAAACCTGAAGTGGGTGTATTGGAGTATAGCCCTTTGGCAAGGCAGCCGAAAATTGGGAGGCTCCACATTGTCCCTGGATAGAGACGTGCAGTAGGGCCTGTAAACCTGAAGTGGGTGTATTGGAGTATAGCCCTTTGGTAGGGCAGCCAAAAATTGGGAGGCTCCACATTGTCCCTGGATAGAGACGTGCATGAGGGCCTCAAAACATTTTTCCCATTGAAAAGGAGCTGGTCTCTTGTCGTTGTAATGTCCATTCTAAAAGAATGGGCGAAAAAATTTACCACTGGGGGTATACCTAAAACAACAGCCTAACTATTGTAATAGTCATCATGGTGGCACATGAGGAGAAGGAGGAGCACTCCAGCGATTAGCCACAGTCCAGAAGTGTGTACCCATGGGTGAGTGTAGGTACATGGCAAATTCCCATAACAAAATTTAAATTCCGCGGTCATTTGTTGGTGGTGTGGTGAAGTCTGGCCCAATCCTACCCTTGTTCATCTTGATCAGAGTCAGCCTGTCAGCATTTTCAGTTGACAGGCGGGTGCGTTTATCAGTAATGATTCCACCTGCGGCACTGAAAACACGCTCTGACAAAACGCTAGCGGCAGGGCAGGCCAGGACTTCCAAGGCGTAGAGAGCCAATTCATGCCACGTGTCCAGCTTGGAGACCCAATAATTGTAAGGCACAGAGGAATCTTGCAGTACAGTTGTTCGATCTGCAAGGTACTCCTTCAGCATCTGGCCAAACTTAGCATTTCTTGTGGCACTACCCCGCACCTCAGGGGCTGTGGTACGTGAGGGGCTGAGCAAACTGTCCCACATCATAAAGACTGTTTCCCTACCTCTGGCGGATTGGACTTGTGCCCCTCTCGGCCGTACGCCTTGGTTGTCCACCGATTCCTGACCTATGCCGCTTGCATTTTGTGAGGGAAATGCTTTGCCTACTTCCGTGACTATGGCCTTCTGGAACTGCTGCATTTTGGCTGACCTCTCCGCCTCAGGAATGAGAGACATAAAGTTCTCCTTGTAGCGTGGGTCTAAGAGTGTTGCCAACCAGTACTGATTATCGGCCAAGATGTTCTGAACGCGAGGGTCACGAGCCAGGCAGCTTACCATAAAGTCAGCCATGTGCGCCAGACTCTTAACAGCCATCACTTCAGTATCCAGACCAACACGATGACTGAACATGCTGTCCTCCTCCTCCTCCTCCTCATCTCCCCTGTCCTCTGGCCAGCCACGCTGAAGCGAGGGTATGACTGGTGTGCATGTCATATCCTCAATTTGGCCAGATTTGGCTCCATATCTTCATCCTCCTCCTCCTCCTCGTCATAGTCCTCCACTGCACGTTGTGATGAGATGAGGCAGGTCTGTGTGTTATCACCCACACCCACTACTGTTTCTTGCTCAAACTCATCGCGCTCTGCCTGCAACGCATCCTCTTTGTTTTTCAGCAGAGACCATTTTAGAAGGCAGAGTAGCGGTATGGTGACACTAATAATGGCGTCATCGCTGCTCACCATCTTGGTGGAGTCCTCAAAGTTTTGGAGGACGGTACATAGGTCCGACATCCATCTCCACTCCTCAGGTGTTATGTGTGGAGTTTGACCCATTTCCCGACGGCTTAGGTGATGCAGGTAGTCAACAACTGCCCTCTTCTGCTCACATATCCTGATTAACATGTGCAGAGTTGAATTCCAACGCGTGGGGACATCACACACCAGTCTGTGGGCCGGAAGACGCAAACGGCGCTGAAAGCCGGCAAGGCCGGCTGAAGCAGCAGGTGACTTGCGAAAATGTGCAGACAGGCGGCGAACTTTTACCAGCAGATCATACAGCTCTGGGTATGACTTTATAAACCGCTGAACCACCAGGTTGAGCACATGGGCCACGCAGGGAACATGTGTCAGCTGGCCTCGCCTCAAAGCTGCCACCAGGTTCCAGCCATTGTCACACACAACCTTTCCTGGCTTTAGGTTCAAAGGTGTGAGCCAGTGATCTGCCTGCTGTTTCAGATCTGTCCACACCTCTTCTGCATTGTGGGGTTTGTCACCTATGCATATTAGCTTCAGCACAGCCTGTTGCCGCTTCGCAGAGGCAGTGCTGCAATGCTTCCAGTTTGGGACTGGTGTGGAGAGTAAAGTGGATGAGGATGCGCAGGAGGGGGAGGAGGAGGAGGCTGAGGAGCATGACATTCCGGAGCTGTAGAGTCTGGGTGAAAACATGACTGAGGTAGGGCCTGCAATCCTTGGTGTGGGAAGGACGTGTTCCGTCTCTCGCTCAGACTGGGTCCCAGCTTCCACAATATTAACCCAGTGTGCCGTCAAGGAGATGTAGCGGCCTTGCCCACAAGCACTTGTCCACGTGTCTGTGGTTAGGTGGACTTTGGCTGAAACAGCGTTGTTCAGGGCACGTGTGATGCTTTGTGACACGTGGTTATGCAATGCGGGGACGGCACATCTGGAGAAATAGTGGAAGCTGGGGACCGAGTAACATGGGACAGCAGCCACCATCAGGTCACGGAATACTTCCGTCTCCACCAGCTGGAAATGTAACATTTCTAGAGCAAGCAGTCGCGAAATGTGATAATTTAGGACTGTGGCATGTGGGGCGTTGGCAGCGTATTTGCGCCTGCGTTCAAAGGTTTGCTGAATGGATAATTGAACGCTGCGCTGGGACAAGGACGTGCTTGATGGTAGTGTTATTTGTGCGTGGACAACATCAGGTGCAGGGCCGGAGGCTTGTTCGTGGGCAGCATGGACAGGGTATTGGCTCGCACGCACAACACGCGAAGACGTAGCAGTGACATGTGTCTGATCATGCTGGTGGTGGTTAGGCTGCTAGTTTTCGTACCCTTGCTGATTCTGGCATGGCAGGTGTTGCAAATGGCCTTTTTAGAGTCATCTGGAGCCAACTTAAAAAACTGCCAGACTCGGGAAGATCGAACATTTGCACAGGCACCTTGTGTCGTGTTGTTGTTCCGGGGAACGGTTGCCTGCCTTCTGCCTGCGGACACGACCCTGCTTCTTACTGCCTGTTGGGATGCTACGCCTACCTCCCCCTTTGCACTGCTGTCCTCGCTCTGCATATCCTCCTGCCAGGTTCGGTCAGCTACTGGATCATCCTCCACGTCGTCTTCCTCTTCCGCACCCTGATCCTCCTCCTGACTTCCTGGCAATTGTGTCTCATCATCGTCCACCCCTTGTTGAGACACGTTGCCAAGGTTCCCTTCGTGAGATCGTGGCTGCTCAAATATTTGGGCATCTGTACATACCATCTCATCACCCACTTCAACAAGAGCTGGAGAGAGGCCAGATTCTGCGAATGGATACGTGAACATCTCTTCCGAGTGTCCTAGTGTGGGATCAGTAATGTCCGTGGACGTGTACTCAGCCTGGTGGTAGGAAGGAGGATCAGGTTGGGAAATGTGCGGTGCAGTATCATGGCTACTGACACTTGACAGTGTGGAAGACAGGGTGTTTGTGGAGGTGCCCATCTGACTTGAAGCATTATCCGCTATCCAAGTAACAACCTGTTGACACTGGTCTTGGTTCAAGAGCGATGTACTGCTGCGGGCCCCAAGAATTTGGGACAGGACGTGAGAGCGAGTAGATGTGCCACTTTGTTGTTGCGAAAATAGTGCTTGCACATGACCTCGGCCTCTGCCTGCACCACCATCACGTCCACTTCCTTGTCCCTTGCCAACGCCCTTGCGCATTTTTCCTGTATACAGCTACAACAGTCTGGTGATTGTTGTGGTCACAGGAAAGCTGGATTTTAGACCCTGCCTGTATACAGCTAGTCAATTTTAACAGTCTGGTGACTGTTCTGGTCACAAGAAAGCTGGATTTTAGACCCTGCCTGTATACAGCTAGTCAATTTTAACAGTCTGGTGACTGTTCTGGTCACAGGAAAGCTGGATTTTAGACCCTGCCTGTATACAGCTAGTCAATTTTAACGGTCTGGTGACTGTTCTGGTCACAGGAAAGCTGGATTTTAGACCCTGCCTGTATACAGCTAGTCAGCTCCAACAGTCTCCTGAGGACTGTTCTGGTCACTGTAAAGCTTGGACTCCGATTTGGATCACCCTGCCTATATCCTCCTAGATTAGTCCTGAGAAGGACTGTTGTGGTCAGCAGCAGTTTGCAGCCCTGCTCCGGATCTACCTATGAGGGTCGCAAATATGTCCCTAAGCAGCAGCAGACACTCTCCCTACACTCACTGTCTGGATGGCTGTGTGCAGAGCATATCGTGGCCGGGTCTTATAAATGCTCGGTCACGCTGTGCGGGCCGGCCAATCACTGCAATGCCACAACTAACAGGGCTGTGGCATTGCAGTGGTCTGCCAGCCAATCCCTGCAAGTGGGCTGGCTCTCTAAAGAGCGCCAACATGCAGGGACGAGGACCACGGGCACAGCACGAGTATCGCGAGATTACTCGGTGCTCGCCGACTAGCCCGAGTACAGTGATACTCGTGCGAGTACCGAGTAGCGCAGAGCATACTCGCTCATCACTAGTGGCCACCCAAAATGAGGTGGTTGATTAAAAAGGACCTGTCACTCCCCTGGTGCATGGCAAACTAAATGGGGTCCTCCATGGCTTTAGTTCCCTGTAAGCTTTAGAAAAGACTTTAGAAACCTTACAATTAAGAGGTCGCCTGGGGTGGATCAGAATAAGAGGTCCTGGCTGCTGACACAACCCTCTCTGCCTCCTCCTTGTGTGTTCTGCCAATCTATGTGCCTGCTGCCACCTCCTCTTGTTCTGCGTCTGCCCTCCTCTTCTGCTCCTGCTCTGTGTGACGTCAGGAGCAGAAGAGGAGGGCAGATCAAGCAGAACAGGAGGCAGTGGCAGACACATAGAGAAGGCGGAACACAAAAGGAGGTGACTCACCGTGGCCGGGACTCCGGTTTAGACAGTCGTTTTCTTCCTCTTTCTTGTCACGGATGGACCGCGCCTGCAGGTAGTGGGGCCCGGTGGTACAGATCAAAATGATGAGACGTCTTGTGGGAACAGATTAAGGGGTTAATTGTTTCGTGACGCCACCTATGAGTGTTCCGGTAACTTTACCGGTGCTGCGGGGTCTCCGGGGGATGGAATGCAGCAAGATGGAACACTCCCCACAGGCTGAGCGGTGTCCCCGGAGCCAGAAGCTGCAGAAGATGTTGTGAGGCAGCTGCGGTTACCTTAGCATGCGGATAAACAGTTCATAAGAAGGCACGGACACTGTAAGTCTCTGTAACGGGTGCTTTACTGTAACCAGCAGGCAGTACATGGTATACAGTCTGTAGGTAGTGGACCGGGTGGACTCAGCAATGACCAGTGTGTTCTCAGAGATCCGCGGTGTTCCTCCATTCTAACTAAGTACTATGCCGTTGTCGCCCAGGAATACCAGGTCGGGTACAGGAAGGCTGCTTGAATTCCCTATCCGGGGTATACATTCTGGATGCTTTGGGGAGCCTTGGGTCCCTTGGTGGGTACACCACTTGTTAGACGACTGGATTTGGCGATGGTGGGGTGCTCCTGTAAAGCGATCCCTCCACTCCTCTGGTTGGCATAGCAGAGATGAACTGCTGCTAGCTTCGGTACCAGCAAACCGGCTGTAGATGGGCACGGGATGATTTTGGACAAGCATGTTGATGCCTGGGTGATGGTAGGGAGACGGCCAGGGAAGGTGGCCAGGGGGCCGCACGGAACTGTGCAACCCCCTCTCCTAGGTTGCAGAGCTGGGAATCTGCAGAGGTCTTCTATGTTGCTGTTGCACTCCCAGACTAGTCTCTTCTAAACTCATCTAGCTGGACTAAACTTCCACTACACACTACCACTACACTCCGCCCACCAGGACCTGATTGGCCCTCTATGCTAGGTGATGCATGTAGGGTATGGATCTCTGAGTTAACTGTGTGATTGCTGGGTCAGAGAATATTGCTGCTGCTGCATTTGTGGCTGCAATACCCTCCTGTGACGCACTCGGTGCGGGGCGCCACACTCCCCCTTGGTGAAATACGCTTGTCCCCAAGTGTCTCGCTACCAAAACATTACAGAGAAATTTTGTATTTTATAACAGGCATAAAAGTTACACTTTTATTAACAACAGGTAAAGATTTGCTTAAGATATTGCAAGCAAAAAGAAACAGGTTAACACATTCGCGGTCCCGGCGGGCGGTCGGCTGTCCTTGGTTTGAGTTCAGGCTATTGCCGCCAAGTTGCGGTGTTATTTACCAAACAGGAAGAAGTCTCTTGTAAAGTTCAAACAGCAAACCACCCATTGCAGCATACATATCGCTCGTAGGTTACAATGTCCCCTCTGTACAAGGTGCAGTTTGGATGCCCTCTTGGTAGGTGCGACTCCACATCACGACGCCCCACAAACACTTCCGTACATACACCCTCCTCCCTGACAAAACCCCACCCGGTGGATAGGTTGAATGTGCTCACCCGTCCTTTCTTGCAGAGTTCATCAGGTAATGGAGGTTGGCGGCGAGCTTCAGCGCGAGCCTGCATGTTGGCGCGCAGACGAGCCTGCCACTCCTCCCTTCGGATGCGACGTATATCTTCGTCGGAGCGGTGCAGAGTGTGGATAAAGTCACTACGACATGACTGCTGTTGAACGGCTTGAGTTTAATGGGCAGTCTGGATTGGAACCCGGTTGAACGGCACCGGAGAAGGTGTTGCGATGGCACCCGACCAGCGTACCCGAGCTGACTGCTCGGCAGAAGGATCCACAGTATCTACCCAGGCGAACCCCGTGTAGAGGTCCTCAGCGGTGCTGTGGGTCTCGTTGTCGTCGTCATCCTCCTCTCCCTCAACGATCACATCGGGCTGCTCGGCAAACGGAGATGTTGGAACGGGGTCCTCTGGGTCGATGGGCGGCTGTGCTGCAAAATTCTCCTCGGGGTCTTCTTGCAGGGCTTCCAGGCTGCCTGCCTCTTCTTCTGTTGCAGCTGGTAGTGGTGTCTCAATCCCAGTAACCAGGTAGGCCTCGGTAGTAGCAGAGGAGGCCTCCGGTTTGGGGAAGAAACAGGCAACAGTCTAGGTAGTGGGGAAACTAGTCGCGGGTTCCTCAAGGGGAACCAGGTGAATGTTCATTTCTTCTTGGGAGTGAGTTGCAAGCTCCGGCTCAAACACGGGTTCGGTTCCAGGCTCTGGAACAGGATAAGCTGTGGTCTCTTTCAGGATGATGCAGTCTATCAGCTCCGGAGACGAGGCGGGACAGGTGGTCGGCGTGGGCAAGTCGGTGCTGAAACTCGAGATGTCGTCCGTTCCAGGAGTGGTTGCACCCGAGCAGCTCTGCTGCATCGCACGATGTAGTCTGCTGCCCAAGCTCGCGCTCCAGCTGCGGATCGTCCACTCCACAGTCTCGATCAGCCTCACCCGGAGGTCTTGTAGAGCTTCATGCCAGAAGTCGGGGCAGCCGTCTATGTTGAGGACAGGACCCGGATGGCCAATTGCTGCTCTGGCCTCGGCTTCCGCTTCTCGCATCAGGTCATGGAGTCTTGTGCTGGTCTTTTCCTTGGAGGAACCACACCCGTCTCCACCCGGTAACTGTTCTGGTGAAGAGCTGGTGAAGAATGGTCTGACACTCCCACTTCCTTGGGGGCTTTTGTAGACCAATTGTGGGAAAAAGTATTTTGTCCGCCCCCATGGTTGATTCGAGCAATCAGGGCGGACAATGATTTTGGCGCCTTTGCCTTTAGACCTCCCACAATGAGGGGCGGTGGCTCACCCCTGGGCTTGCAAGTGGTGGATCCTCATGGCGGGGACGCCATCTTGGGCGCCATCTTGGCCCAACGGTGAAAAGGCGGGAAAAGATCTTTTTGGGACGAACAAAGTCCAAATTGTTGAAATAAAGTCTTTTTAAGCACATTATACCCGTTAGGGAGCGGGCCTGCTCGCATCCTGTTCGTGACGCCAAGTTCTGACTCACCGTGGCCGGGACTCCGGTTTAGACAGGCGTTTTCTTCCTCCTTCTTGTCACGGATGGACCGCGCCTGCCGGTAGTGGGGCCCGGTGGTACAGATGAAAATGATGAGACGTCTTGTGGGAACAGATTAAGGGGTTAATTGTTTCGTGACGCCAACTATGAGTGTTCCGGTAACTTTACCGGCGCTGCGGGGCCTCCGGGGGATGGAATGCAGCAAGATGGAACGCTCCCCACAGGCTGAGCAGTGTCCCCGGAGCCAGAAGCTGCAGAAGATGTTGTGAGGCAGCTGCGGTTACCTTAGCATGCGGATAAACAGTTCATAAGAAGGCACGGACACTGTAAGTCTCTGTAACGGGTGCTTTACTGTAACCAGCAGGCAGTACATGGTATACAGTCTGTAGGTAGTGGACCGGGTGGACTCAGCAATGACCAGTGTGTTCTCAGAGATCCGCAGTGTTCCTCCATTCTAACTAAGTACTATGCCGTTGTCGCCCAGGAATACCAGGTCGGGTACAGGGAGGCTGCTTGAATGCCCTATCCGGGGTATACTTTCCGGATGCTTTGGGGAGCCTTGGGTCCCTTGGTGGGTACACCGCTTGTTAGATGACTGGATTTGGCGATGGTGGGGTGCTCCTGTAAAGCGATCCCTCCACTCCTCTGGTTGGCATAGCAGAGCTGAACTGCTGCTAGCTTCGGTACCAGCAAACCGGCTGTAGATGGGCACGGCATGATTTTGGACCCGCATGTTGATGCCTGGGTGATGGTAGGGAGACGGCCAGGGAAGGTGGCCAGGGGGCCGCACGGAACTGTGCAACCCCCTCTCCTAGGTTGCAGAGCTGGGAATCTGCAGAGGTCTTCTATGTTGCTGTTGCACTCCCAGACTAGTCTCTTCTAAACTCATCTAGCTGGACTAAACTTCCACTACACACTACCACTACACTCCGCCCACCAGGACCTAATTGGCCCTCTATGCTAGGTAATGCATGTAGGGTATGGATCTCTGAGTTAACTGTGTGATTGCTGGGTCAGAGAATATTGCTGCTGCTGCATTTGTGGCTGCAATACCCTCCTGTGACGCACTCAGTGCGGGGTGCCACAGAGGAGGCAGGGAGGGCTGTGCCAACAGCGGGGTGGCAGGTCCTCTTTAAGTGGGGCAGATACCCAAAAAGGGGGAGGAGCATGTCACATAAAACAGAGCAACAGCATTGGTATTGATCGACATGCTTGGGGATATATTCCGCAAGAAATGTCATGATTCTGGAAATTTGGCAGGCAGATGTCCCCAGAGCAGATGGATGAATGGTTGATGGGAACGTTGTTTCTGCTACGCATGCCCAGCCTGCAGTATAGTATGCTCGTGTGACAAGGCGCTACAACTGTGTTCCATGCTAGATTAAGAAAGTGTGACTGAACTGATAGACTTGGGATGCTTATTAATCCTAGTGAGGTTCACACCCGATCTCTATATGATTCCCAAAAATAAAATCGAAATAGGCTGTATTTGTGGGGATACTAAAGAATATCCATTAGCCAGAGCGAACATCGAGACAGGCAAGGGTATGGTGTACCATCAGTGCCGGAGTCAGCACCCGGCATACCTGGGCAAGTGCCGGGGCCCTGAGTAGCTGGGGGGGCCCACTGGTCATCAGGGACAAGCAGCCTGATGGCCAAGGGCCCATCAGGGAAGGCAGCCTTGATAAGGAGGGGCCCAGCAGCTGGGACACTCAGGCAGCTCAGTGCTCCCGCAGTGCTGCCAATTCACATGGCTAATTTGAATGCGATTCAAATTAGCCATGTGCTGGCTCCCATCTGAGCTCCCTCCCCAGTCGAATGCAGCAGAGTGATGAGTCATCACCCTGCAACCTCATCACACTGCTGCAGCCGTGCTGGCAGTGAGGAGGAGCGTGGACTCAAGCCTGCTGCAATGAGGAGCAAGGACAGCAACTGAGGAGGACAGGGGCTTCGGGGAAGAGGAGGGAAGGTGAGCATAATCTTTTTTTTTAACTATGTGCAGCATGATCGGGTATTATAGAATTTGTCACTGGGCTGCTTGGAGGTTATGTTGGGCTGTGGAGGCTGCTGCTGAGTTATGAAGGCTGTGCTATGGAGGCTGCTGCTGGGTTATGGAGGCTGTGCTATGGAGGCTGCTGCTGAGGTATATGGAAGCTGTGCTATGGAGGCTGCTGCTGGGACATAGAGGCTATTGCTGGGTTATGGAGGCTGTGCTATGAAGGCTGTTGCTGAGATATATGGAGGCTGTGCTATGAAGGCTGCTGCTGGTGTATATAGAGATTGTGCTATGGAGGCTGCTGCTGGGACAAAGAGGCTACTGCTAGGTTGTGGATACTGCTCTATGGAGACTGCTGCTGGGACATAGAGGCTGCTGCTGGATTATGGAGGCTGTACTATGGAGGCTGCTGCTGGGTTATGGAGGCTGTGCTATGAAGGCTGCTGCTGGGGTAAATGGAGGCTGTGCTAAGAAGGCTGCTGCTGAGGTATATGGAGGCTGTTGCTGGAGTATATGGTGGCTGTGCTATGGAGACTGCTGCTGGGACATAGAGGCTGCTGCTGGGTTTTTAAGGCTGTGCTATGGAGGCTGCAACTGGGGCATATAGAAGCTGTGCTATGGAGGCTGCTGCTGGTCCATAGAGTCTACTGCTAGGTTATGGATGCTGTGCTATGGAGGCTGCTGGTGAGGTATGTGGAGGCTGTGCTATGGAGGCTGCTTCTTGGCTATGGAGACTGTGCTATGGTGGCTGCTACTGGGCTATGGAGGCTGTGCTATGGACTTTGCTGCTGGGCTATGGAGGCTGTGCTATGAAGGCTACTGCTGGGGTATATGGAGGCTGTGCTATGGAGGCTGCCATTGGGGCATATAAAAGCTGTGCTATGGAGGCTGCTACTGGGACATAGAAACTACTGCTGGGTTATGGAAAAAGTGCTATTGAGGGTGCTGGTGAGGTATATGGAGGCTGTGCTATGGAGGGTGCTGCTGGGACAAAGAGCCTACTCCTAGGTTATGAATGCTGTGCTATGGAGGCTGCTGATGAGGTATATGGAGGCTGTGCTATGGAGGCTGCTGCTGGGGTATATGGAGGCTGTGCTATGGAGGCTGCTGCTGGGCTATGGAGGCTGCGCTATGGACTTTGCTGCTGGGCTATGGAGGCTGTTCTATGGAGGCTGCTGCTGGGGTATATGGAGGCTGTGCTATGGAGGCTGCCACTGGGGCATATAAAAGCTGTGCTACTGAGGCTGCTACTGGGACATAGAGGCTACTGCTGGGTTATGGAGACAGTGCTATGGAGGGTGCTGGTGAGGTATATGGAGGCTGTGCTATGGAGGCTGCTGCTGGTCAAAGAGCCTACTGCTAGGTTATGGACGCTGTGCTATGGAGGCTGCTGCTGAGGTATATGGAGGCTGTGCTATGTAGGCTGCTGCTGGGGTATATGGAGGCTGTGCTGTGGAAGCTGCTGCTGGTGTATATGGATGCTACTGCTGGGATATAGAGGCTGCTGCTGAATTATGGAGGCTGTGCTAAGAAGGCTGCTGCTGAGGTATATGGAGGCTGTTGCTGGGGTATATGGTGGCTGTGCTATGGAGACTGCTGCTGAGATATAGAGGCTGCTGCTGGGTTTTTAAGGCTGTGCTATGGAGGCTGCTACTGGGGCATATAGAAACTGTGCTATGGAGGCTGCTGCTGGGACATAAAGTCTACTGCTAGGTTATGGATGCTGTGCTATGGAGGCTGCTGGTGAGGTATGTGGAGGCTGTGCTATGGAGGCTGCTTCTTGGCTATGGAGACTGTGCTATGGTGGCTGCTGCTGGGCTATGGAGGCTGTGCTTTGGACTTTGCTGCTGGGCTGTGGAGGCTGTGCTATGGAGGCTACTGCTGGGGTATATGGAGGCTGTGCTATGGAGGCTGCCACTGGGGCATATAAAAGCTGTGCTATGGAGGCTGCTACTGGGACATAGAGGCTACTGCTGGGTTATGGAGACAGTGCTATGGAGGGTGCTGGTGAGGTATATGGAGGCTGTGCTATGGAGGGTGCTGCTGGGACAAAGAGCCTACTGCTAGGTTATGAATGCTGTGCTATGGAGGCTGCTGCTGGGCTATGGAGGCTGCGCTATGGACTTTGCTGCTGGGCTATGGAGGCTGTTCTATGGAGGCTGCTGCTGGGGTATATAAAAGCTGTGCTATTGAGGCTGCTACTGGGACATAGAGGCTACTGCTGGGTTATGGAGACAGTGCTATGGAGGGTGCTGGTGAGGTATATGGAGGCTGTGCTATGGAGGCTGCTGCTGGGACAAAGAGCCTACTGCTAGGTTATGAACGCTGTGCTATGGAGGCTGCTGATGAGCTATATGGAGGCTGTGCTATGGAGGCTGCTGCTGGGGTATATGGAGGCTGTGCTATGGAGGCTGCTCCTGGGCTATGGAGGCTGTGCTGTGGAGGCTGCTGCTGGGCTATGGAGGCTGTGCCATGGAGGCTGCCACTGATGCATATAGAAGCTGTGCTATGGAGGCTGCTGCTGGGACATAGAGGCTGCTGCTGGGTTATGGAGACAGTGCTATGGAGGGTGCTGCTGAGGTATATGGAGACTGTGCTATGGAGGCTGCTGCTGGGACATAGAGCGTACTACTAGATTATGGACCCTGGGCAATGGAGACTGCTGGTGAGTTTTATGGAGGCTGTGCTATGGAGGCTGCTGCTGGGGTATATGGAGGCTGTGCTATGGAGGCTGCTGCTGGGCTATGGAGGCTGTGCTGTGGAGGCTGCTGCTGGGCTATGGAGGCTGCCACTGGGGCATATAGAAGCTATGCTATGGAGGCTGCTGCTGGGACATAGAGGCTACTGCTGGGTTATGGAGACAGTGCTATGGAGGGTGCTGCTGAGGTGTATGGAGGCTGTGCTATGGAGGCTGCTGCTGGGACAAAGAGCCTACTGCTAGGTTATGGACGCTGTGCTATGGAGGCTGCTGGTCAGGGCCGTATTTGCCATTAGGCGCTCGTAGGCACGTGCCTAGGGTGGCGCCATTCATAGGGGGCGGCGTCTCAGCGTCTTTTCTTTTTTTTTCTCTTTTTTTTTCCTGCCTGTGTTCGCGGGGTCATAAGCCCCACCCCCTCACACACCTCCCCCCCCCTTCTTGATCGTCATCAGGCCCGCTCATGCCTGTGTTGGCCGGTTCGTAAGCCCCGCCCCCTCATACAACCCCCTTTCCCCCCTCGTCGTCATCAGGCCCGCTCATTAGCCCGTGCTCTTACCCTCCTGCACTGCGAGGGAAGAAGTGAGAGCCGACGAAGAGGATTAGAGGAGCGATGTGCTGGAGGATAAGGAGAAGCAGCTCCAACCTCCGGGTAAAAAATGTGACAGACCTCCTGCTGTGCCTGTGCTGTGCACAGTCCAGGCAGAGAGAAGGAGGGAGTGGGGGAGGGGCTGCCCGGGGACAGCTGCTGGGAGCAGGGAAAGCTGGATATGTACCCCCTTCCTGCAGCAGAAAGAAGTGTATATGTGAGGTATCTGTAAAATGTGTGTGTGAGTTGTGTGTCTGTATGTGTGTTTGAGTGAGTTGTGTCTTCTGTGGATGTTGTGTCTGTGTCTTCTGTGTGTGACTTGTATGTGTCTTCTGTGTGAGTTGTATGTGTCTTCTGTGTGAGCTGTATGTGTCTTCTGTGTGAGTTGTATGTGTCTTCTGTGTAAGTTGTATGTGTCTCCTGTGTGAGTTGTGTGTCTATGTGTGTGAGTTGTGTCTTCTGTGTGTGAGTTGTATGTGTCTTCTGTGTGAGTTGTATGTGTCTTCTGTGTGAGTTGTATGTGTCTTCTATGTGAGTTGTGTGTCTGTGAGTTGTGTCTGTGTCTTCTGTGTGAGTTGTATGTCTATGTGTGTGATGTGTCTGTGTGTGTGAGTTGTGTCTGTGTGTGATGCGTTTGTGTGTGAGTTGTATCTCTATGAGTTGTGTCTCTGTGTGCGAGTTGTATCTGTGTGTAATGCCTCTGTGTGTGAGTTGTGGGGTGCAGTGGGACAGCGGAGAGAAGGACGGGTGCAGGAGGACAGAGGAGCAGCAGGAGGGACAAAGCAGAGGAGGACAGGGGTGTAGGAGGACAGAGGAGCAGCAGGAGAGACAAAGGAGAGGAGGACGGGGGTGCAAGAGGAGCAGCAGGAGGGACAGAGGAGAGCAGGACGGGGGTGCAGAAGGACAAGGAGAGGAGGACGGGGGTGCAGGAGGACAGAGGAGAGGAGGACGGGGGTGCAGGAGGACAGAGGAGAGGAGGACAGGGGTGCAGGAGGACAGAGGAGCAACAGGACGGGGGTGCAGGAGGACATAGGAGCAGCAGGAGGGACAGCAGAGAGGAGGACAGGGGTGCAGGAGGACAGAGGATCAGCAGGAGGGACAAAGGAGAGGAGGACGGGGGTGCAAGAGGAGCAGCAGGAGGGACAGGAGAGGTAGACGGGGTGAAGGAGGACAGCCGAGCAGCAGGAGGGACAGGGAAGAGGAGGACGGGGGTGCAAGAGGAGCAGCAGGAGGGAGAGAGGAGAGCAGGATGGGGGTGCAGGAGGAGAGAGGAGAGGAGGAAGGGGTGCAGGAGGAGAGAGGAGAGAAAGACGGGGGTGCAGGAGGACAGAGGAAAGGAGGACGGGGGTGCAGGAGGACAGAGGAGAGGAGGACGGGGGTGCAGGAGGACAGAGGAAAGGAGAACGGGGGTGCAGGAGGACAGAGGAGCAATAGGACGGGGGTGCAGGAGGACAGAGGAGAGCAGGACGGGGGTGCAGGAGGACAGAGGAGAGGAGGACGGGGGTGCAGGGGGACAGAGGAGAGGAGGACAGGGGTGCAGGAGAACAGAGGAGCAACAGGGCGGGGGTGCAGGAGGACAGAGGAGCAGCAGGAGGGACAGCGGAGAGGAGGACAGGGGTGCAGGAGGACAGAGGAGCAGCAGGACGGGGGTGCAGGAGGACAGAGGAGCAGCAGGAGGGACAAAGGAGAGGAGGACGGGGGTGCAAGAGGAGCAGCAGGAGGGACATGAGAGAAGGACGGGGTGCAGGAGGACAGCCGAGCAGCAGGAGGGACAGGGAAGAGGAGGACGGGGGTGCAGGAGGACAGAGGAGCAGCAGGAAGGACAGCGGAGAGGAAGACAGGGTGCAGGAGGACAGAGGAGCAGCAGGAGGGACAAAGGAGAGGAGGACGGGGGAGCAAGAGGAACAGCAGGAGGGACAGGAGAGGAGGACGGGGTGCAGGAGGACAGCCGAGCAGCAGGAGGGACAGGGAAGAGGATGACGGGGGTGCAGGAGGACAGAGGAGAGGAGGACGGGGGTGCAGGAGGACAGAGGAGAGCAGGACGGTGGTACAGGAGGACAGAGGAGAGCAGGATGGGGGTGTAGGAGGACAGAGGAGAGGAGGACGGGGGTGCTGGAGGACAGAGGAGAGGAGGACAGGGGTGCAGGAGGACAGAGGAGAGGAGGACGGAGGTGCAGGAGGACAGAGGAGAGGAGGACAGGGGTGCAGGAGGACAGAGGAGCAACAGGACGGGGTGCAGGAGGACAGAGGAGAGCAGGATGGGGTGCAGGAAGACAGAGGAGAGGAGGACGGGGGTGCAGGGGGACAGAGGAGAGGAGGACGGGGGTGCAGGAGGACAGAGGAGCAACAGGACGGGGGTGCAGGAGGACAGAGGAGCAGCAGAGGAGGACAGCGGAAAGGAGGACAGGGGTGCAGGAGGACAGAGGAGCAGCAGGAGGGACAAAGGAGAGGAGGACGGGGATGCAAGAGGAGCAGCAGGAGGGACAGGAGAGGAGGACGGGGTGCAGGAGGACAGCCAAGCAGCAGGAGGGACAGGAAATGGAGGACAGGGGTGCAGGAGGACAGAGGAGGAGCAGGATGGACAGCGGAGAGGAGGACAGGGGTGCAGGAGGACAGAGGAGCAGCAGGAGGGACAAAGGAGAGGAGGACGGGGGTGCAAGAGGAACAGCAGGAGGGACAGGAGAGGAGGACGGGGTGCAGGAGGACAGCCGAGCAGCAGGAGGGACAGGGAAGAGGAGGACGGGGGTGCAGGAGGACAGAAGAGAGGAGGACGGGGGTGCAGGAGGACAGAGGAGAGCAGGACGGTGGTGCAGGAGGACAGAGGAGAGCAGGACGGGGGTGCAGGAGGACAGAGGAGAGGAGGACAGGGGTGCTGGAGGACAGAGGAGAGGAGTATGGGGGTGCAGGAGGATAGAGGAGCAGCAGGAGGGACAGAGGAGAGAAGGACAGGGTGCAGGAGGACAGAGGAGAGGAGGACGGGGGTGCTGGAGGACAGAGGAGAGGAGGATGGGGGTGCAGGAGGATAGAGGAACAGCAGGAGGGGCAGAGGGGAGGAGGACAGAGGAGAGGAGGACGGAGGTGCAGGAGGACAGGAGCAGCAGGAGGAACAGAGGAGAGAAGAACGGGGATGCAGGAGGACTGGGGCTATGGCTGGTGCTGTGTGTGGTGATAATGACGGCTGTACAGTGTGTCTGCCTTCATGTAGCTGCCACCACCTTCTTGTGTTGGCAGGGTGTAGCATGCTGGGAGTTGTAGTTCTCCTGCCTGTCCTATATGATTTCTGGGCAGTGTGTTGAATGCTGGAGTTGTTGTTCTTCCAGGTGGGCTCAGTGTTGTCCCGCCACCCGTCTGTGGCCTGTCTGTCTCTTCTGGGATGTCCTCAGCTCTGTGCTGTGCACAGACAGTGTACCACCAGCTCCGTGCTGTGCACAGTGTACCACCATGTCCTCAGCTTCGTGCTGTGCACAGACAGTGTACCATACACTGTCTGTGCACAGCACAGAGCTGGGGAGATGGTGGTACACTGTCTGTGCACAGCACGGAGCTGGGGATATGGTGGTACACTGTGCATAGCACGGAGCTGAGGACATTGTGGTATACTGTCTGTGCACAGCAGGGAGCTAAGGACATGGTGGTACACTGTCTGTGCACAGCAGGGAGCTAAGGACATGGTGGTACACTGTATGCACAGCACGGAGCTGCGGACATGGTGGTACACTGTGCACAGCATGGAGCTGGGGACATGGTGGTCCACTGTCTGTGCACAGCATGGAGCTGAGGACATGATGCTACACTGTCTGTGCACAGCACGGAGCTGAGGATGTGGTGGTACACTGTCTATACACAGCACGGAACTGCGGACATGGTGGTACACTGCACAGCACGGAGCTGGGGACATGGTGGTACACTGTGCACAGCACGGAGCTGGGAACATGGTGGTACACTGTGCACAGCACGGAGCTGGGGACATGGTGGTACACTGTACACAGCACGGAGCTGAGGACATGGTGTTACACTGTGCACAGCACGGAGCTGGGGACATGGTGGTACACTGTGCACAGCACGGAGCTGGGGACATGGTGATAAACTGTGCACAGCACGGAGCTGGGGACATGGTGGTACACTGTGCACAGCATGGAGCTGGGGACATGGTGGTACACTGTGCACAGAACGGAGCTGAGGACATGGTGGTACACTGTGCACAGCACAGAGCTGAGGACATGGTGGTACACTGTCTGCGCACAGCACGGAGCTGAGGACATGATGCTACACTGTCTATGCACAGCACAGAGTTGAGGACATGGTGCTACACTGTCTCCCGCCGCCTTAAAATCGGTCAGTGTCTCATCCAGGAGAGTCGGACGAGTGTCATCGGTTTTTTGGTCCATTTGGCATCCAACTGACAGTGCCTAGGGCAGCAAAAACTCCAAATACGGCCCTTCTGCTGGTGAGATATATAGAGGCTGTGCTATGGAGGATGCTGCTGGAGTAAATGGAGGCTGTTCTATGGAGGCTACTGCTGGGAACTAGAGGCTATGCTATGGAGGCTGCTGAGGTTATGGAGGCTGCTGCTGAGGTATATGGAGACTATTGCTGGGACATAGAGGCTGCTGCTGGATTATGGAGGCTGTGCTGTGGAGGCTGTTGCTGGGGTATATGGAGGCTGTGCTCTGGAGGCTACTGCTGGGACATAGAGGTTGTTGATGGATTATGGAGGCTGCTGCTGGGTTAAGGAGGCTGCTGCTGAGCTATATGGAGGTTGTGCTATGGAAGCTGTTGCTGGGTAATGGAGGCTGTGCTATGGAGACTGCTGCTTGGCTATGGAGGCTGCTGCTGGGCTATGGAGGCTGAGCTATGGAGGCTGCTGTTGGGCCATAGAGGCTACTGGGTTACGGAGGTTGTGCTATGGAGGCTGCTGCTGTGCTATGGAGTCTGTGCTATGGAGGCTACTGCTGGGTTATGGAGGCTGTGCTATAGAGGCTGCTGCTTGGCTATGGAGCTGAGCTATGGAGGCTTCTGCTGGGCTATGGACTCTGGGCTATGGAGGCTGTGGTGGGCTATGGAGGCTGCTGCTGGGATATGGAGGCTATGCTATGGAGGCTGTTGTGAATTCTTTGGAGTTCCCTCCTGTGGTTGTTGCTGGTGATGCAGCTAACTGTGTGGGTTTCACAGGTGATGGTGATGATTGGCAATCTGGTTCTTGGAGCATATAATGGTTTGAAGTGGATCAATCCTTGTCAGTTGTCTTTGGTTCCTGGAGGAGTTCACATCACTCTGGTTTCTTCTGCTCTGTTTCTTCAAGCTAAGTGGATGGTTTTTTGATATTTTGTACCATCTTAGCCCCCATGGATGTGGAGTCCTTATATACTAACATCCCACACGAAGATGGACTTACTGCCTGCTGACTGTTTCTTGAAGCCAATGGGATCCCTTCTGAGTCAGTTCTAAAGCTCACCAGATTTATCCTCACCCACAACATTTTCTCTTTTGGTGAAGAGCTGTATTTACAACGCACCGGAACTGCCATGGGAAGCAAAATGGCCCCCCAGTATGCCAACCTCTTCATGGCTAAACTGGAAAATGACTTTTTAGCCTCCTGCCCAATCAAACCCTTGGCGTACTTCCGTTTCATTGATGACATCTTATTAATCTGGACTGAGACTGAACATGAACTTCTAAAATTCCATGACAAGTTCAACCAATTTCATCCCAGCATAAACCTGACACTGGACCACTCAAAAACACAAATCAACTTTCTGGATACCACCTTAAAAATTCTAAATGGTTCATTCCAAACAACAGTATATCGGAAACCGATTGACCGTCCCACATACCTCAGATGGGACAGTTTCCACCCGAAACACATCAAAAAATCTATTGTCTACAGCCAGGCCCTGAGATATAACCGTATTTGCTCCAACCCAGTGGAAAGGGATGAACACTTAAACCAGCTAAAGAACACATTTTTAAACCAGGGCTACCACCCCACCTCCATTGATGATCAGATCATTAAAGCCACAAGGATCCCTAGAAGTCAAGCACTCCAATACAGAGAAAAAGAAGAGAACCAACGTGTTCCCCTGGTGGTGACCTACAACCCACAGCTTGAGGTACTAAGGAATACTGCCAGGAAACTTCATCACATCCTACACAAGGATGACCGACTTAAAATATTATTCAAAGACCCTCCCTTGCTGTGCTACAGGCAGCCTCCCAATTTAAGGAACATCATGGTCCGAAGTTTGATGCCCTCTGATACGCCAAAAGGAACTTATCCATGCAATGTGAAGAGCTGCAAGACCTGTGCTCACATAGAGACCAGAGACAGGATACAGATCCCCAACACACAGCAGGATTATAAGATTCCTGGGACTTTCACATGCTCCTCTTCCAATGTGGTATATTTAATTATGTGCACCATTTGCCCAGTAGGTTTTTTCTATGTTGGGGAGACTGGACAGCGTCTAAGAGCAATGATGAGGTCTCATCGTCACACAATTACACAAAAAAAAAATCAATTTTCCAGTAGCGGAGCATTTTTCTGGCCAGGGACATAACATTGACAATATGAAGGTTTTAATTTTGAGAGGTAATTTCAAATCCCAAAAACACAGAAGAGTCTGTGAATCCAAGCTAATTAGAAGCTTCAATTGTATACAGAACGGGCTGAACATTGTTGATGGTTTTATGGCTCATTACCACATATAAACAATGTTGTTCAAAGACATGGAAATCTTGGACACCAGGTTTTCTAATAATTTAGTGTCCTAAAGACTTTATTACCTCTGAGCCTGTCTGTTTGAAGATCATCTCCGAGGCTGTTTGTTTATTTTGCCAAATGTCCAGTCCCTGTAATGTTTATTGAGTTAAATATCCAATCATTTTTAGTTGTGCATGTATATATTTTGAGTTTCATTCAATATCTTGTCATACCATGCCTGATGAAGAGACCTGAGTCGTCTCGAAAGCTCGCCTTATAACATCATTTATTTTATTTTTGTTAGCCATTAAAAGGTATCACAACTACAAGATTTGTATCTTGTTTCTCACACTGAGAACAATCAACATTTTCTCAACTGGCTAACACGGTACCAAACCTTTGATATTTTGTGGCACACTTTTGTGTGCTTAAGGTTCTGCTTATGTTTTGTCTTATTCTGAGCTGTGGGTTTGCAATTTCGTCTGTATATTTGTTTATCTGCTCTCAGACAGGAAGTTTTCTTTCTAGGAATTTTACCATTCACTATTATCTGTTATTTCCAGTTCTGCTGGCATTTGATTTATAGAAGTGTGCAGATATAGAGGGCGCCAAGTCATAGTGACTCAGGGTAATTTTTGTTCTATCTGCTGTTGGTGGCTTTTTGATAGTGTTTTATACGGACTGCAATAGTATTCTATCCTGTCTTTCCTATATAGCTAGTTTGGCCTCTTTTGCTAAACCTTTTACTCTGCCTGTGTTTGTTTTTCTTTCTCTGGTTTCCCAGTTAATATCTGTGGGGGCTTGCTATTCTTTGGGGTTCTGCTTTGAGGCAAGATTAGTGATGGGCGAGTCCTAAATTACTCGGAATCGCTTGACTCTAGCGAGTCCGCGCCTGGGACTCGCTACTCGTTGCGAGTCTAGCGAGTCCAATGTTAATGAATGGGGAAGCGAGTAATAGCGAGTAATGTGCGATTTACAAATTGCAGATGTGTCTCGGAAGCTTCAGGCTCTATCTGCTACTCTGCGAGTTTACCAGCGTTTACTCCACAGTAACCAGCCCAATGCAAATCAACTTGCATTGGATTCCCTACTGTGCCAGTGATAGCAGGGAAACTCGCAGAGTAAGAGCTGTCTGCTCTATGCAGCTCCAGGGTCCTAGAGCCCGCCTGCTGCCTGATGTAGCAGAGCTGAGATTGTTCTCAGTCTGCTCATTCCCTGTGCATAGACATCTATATCTATGCACAGGGGATGTAGCAGAGAGGACATTGCGTTTTGGACTACGTCGGACGGAAGAGGATTTTCTTAATTAAAGATGGAGTCCCTAATGGCTTTTTTTTTTATTTCTAATAAAAAATTTTCTCTGTGTGGTGTTTTTTTTAACCCTTTATTGGAGATTCTTAGTGGCTGGGTCAAACTTGGCCTGACATTAAGAATCTTGGGCTTAATACCAGCTTGTATAACAAAGCTGGTATTAACCCCTTTATTACCCAGCGTGCCACCGCCACCAGGGCCGCTGGAAGAGCGGGGTTCAGCGCCAGAGGATGGCGCTTCAATGAACGCGCCATCTTCTGGGGCGGCTGCGGGCTGCAATTTGCAGCGGGGGGTGCCCAGAAAGCTTGGGCCTCCCTGCGCTGCGGATTCCAGCCCCCAGCTGCTTAGCTGTACCTGGCTAGACATAGAAATTGCGCGGAGCCCAATGCATTTTTTTTTTATTATTTCATGAAATTCATGAAATAATAAAAAAAGAGGGCTCGCCTATATTCTTGTGTCCGGCCAGGTACAAATAGGCACGTGGGGGTTGGGGGCAGCCCGTCGCTGCCTGCTGGATCCGGCTGGTTCCAGAAATACGGCGAAGCCCACGTCAAATTTTTTTCTGACAAATCTATAAAACAATGTAAATAAAAGGGACTGCATCTTTATTGACCCCTGGACCATGGGCGAGGGGTTAATAAAGAGGCAGTCCCTTTTTTAGGATTGGTTTATTGATTTTTCAGAAAAAAAATGACGTAGGCTTCGCCGTATTTCTGGAACCAGCCGGATCCAGCAGGCAGCGACGGGCTGCCCCCAACCTCCAGGTGCCTATTTGTACCTGGCCAGACACAAGAATATATGGGAGCCCTTTTTTTTTATTATTTCATGAAATAATAAAAAAAAAATGCATGGGGCTCCGTGCAATTTCTATGTCTAGCCAGGTACAGCTAAGCAGCTGGGGGCTGGAATCCGCAGTGCAGGGAGGCCCAAGCTTTCTGGGCACCCCCTGCTGCAAATTGCAGCCCGCAGCCGCCCCAGAAGATGGCGCGTTCATTGAAGCGCCATCCTCTGGCGCTGAACCCCGCTCTTCCAGCGGCCCTGGTGGCGGTGGCATGCTGGGTAATAAAGGGGTTAATACCACCTTTGTTATACAAGCTGGTATTAAGCCCGGGATTCTTAATGTCAGGCCAGGTTTGACCCGGCCACTAAGAATCTCCAATAAAGGGTTAAAAAAAACACCACACAGAGAAAATTTTTTATTAGAAATAAAAAAAAAAAAAGCCATTAGGGACTCCATCTTTAATTTAAAAAATCCTCTTCCGTCCGACGTAGTCCAAAATGCGATGTCCTCTCTGCTACATCCCCTGTGCTTAGATATAGATGTCTATGCACAGGGAATGAGCAGACTGAGACCAATCTCAGCTCTGCTACATCAGGCAGCAGGCGGGCTCTAGGACCCTGGAGCTGCACAGAGCAGACAGCTCTTACTCTGCGAGTTTCCCTGCTATCACTGGCACAGTAGCGAGTCCAATGCAAGTCAATGGCAATCCTAGTTTTGTCAGAATCTCTGACAAAACTAGGATTGCCATTGATTTGCATTGGACTCGTTACTGTGCGAGTAAACGCTGGGAAACTCGCAGAGTACCGAGTCCTGCGAGTCCCTTACTACTCGCAGAGTAACGAGTCCTAGCGAGTAGATTCGCCCATCCCTAGGCAAGATAGCTTTTCCTACATCCATCTTTAGGAGCAGTCAGTTATCTGGCTGTGCAGAGGTGTCTAGGTCTGGTTAGTTACATCCCACGGCTACTTCTAGTTGCGGTGTGTAATCAGGGATTGCTGTCAGTACAGTTACCAATGACTTCTATGGAATCTGAATGTTACTCCTGAGTCATCCGTTCATAACAGTACAACTGTCCAAAAGAGTTAAAATCAAGATACATGCATCTCAGAAGAAGGGAAGAGAATAGAGATGAGCGATGTTCGATTCGAAATGTTCGCTATACTCAAATTCGACCTGTTTTGGGCGGTGTTCGAGTCATTCATCGAATTAGAACAATTAGCTTCAAATTTGGCAGTTCTAGGTTATGTTCGATAACGCTTCGGTCACCAAAAGCATACCAGGCTTTTCACACTAATACTGATTTTCAATCTTAATATCCATTTTGAGTGTATAGTGTGCGGGGATGGGGGGGGTTCAGATCAGTGCTGCTGAAGTGATGGAGCTCTTTTTTTTTTCTCCAGACCGCATGTAGATTGGGGCAGTGCAGACTTTGAGCCAATCACAGTGAAACACAGTAAAGGGCATGTTTTGCACAAGCAAGGTCCTGCATCATTGGCTGTGTATGTCACATGTCCTTGCCCTAAAAAACCCGGCCATTTTCTTCATCGCCACCATTTGCTCATTGCTGTAGCTGTGTGTCAGACGGCACCACTGCTGCTGTGGGCCCCATAAAGTCAAAACTCACAATTCTACCATCCCATTCAGCTACAGAGCTAATACATAGTTAGATAGATAGGTTTAGGGAGTAGGGACTGGGGGGAGGGTGCGAATTGTAGCAAAATCAGCTCTTGTAAGAGCTGCATCATAGGAGTAGGGAGTAGGGACTAAGGACTAAGTCTGTAACAGCCCTTTTACAGATCTACTCCATAGAAGCAGGGACTAGTTTTAATTACAGCCCTTTGGGCTAGGTTAGAGCAGTCCCTATTAGTTTTTGCCAGTCAGGTGTGTGCCAGAGTGCTGAACAAGCCTTTTTCACAGCATCTGGCCACATCTAGCTCCGGGAGTCCTTTACGGCAGGTAGTGTAGCACTGTTGTTAAGAAAGCTACACCACATGTCCTAGGCTAGGGTCACACATAAGCCCTTGGTCCATTTTTGGCATCAGTTTTTGCATTTTTTTTTCTAAGTCCAAAAACTGAAGGAAAAATGGATTATATGTAATAAGCACCCTATCCGTTTTTTTCTGTACCTAAAAACATTGCAAGGAATGTTTTTTACTTAAAACGTTGATCCCAACGTTTTTGGGTGCCGTTTAAAAATGGATCAATTTTTTTAACATGGGGCCCTATGGAAAAATGGATCCGTTTTTTTGGTGCCTTAAAAAGCGGATCCGTTTTTTCTAGCAATTTTTGGCAAAAAATGACACATTCCAAAAACGTTCAGGGGCACAGGAGGCTCAAAAACACCCAAAAAAAACGGATTGGTCATGGAAAACACTTCCAAAAACAGATTGCTATTTGTGACCCTAGCCTTACGTAGGCATTTTTTTGCTGCTGCTAGTCTCAGCAATTTGGTCGGACTAGTAGCAGTGTGATTTACACAGTAGTGTAGCCCACTTGTGAAAAGCTGCACCGCCAGTGTACTTCCTTACTAATTTTTAACCGCACTTTGGCCACATCTGACTTCTGGTCAAGTCGCAGCGTGCCAAAAACTATTAGTGTAGGCCACTTGTAATACAATCTACTACACCGCCAGTGTACTTCCTACTAATTTTTAACTGCACCTTGGCCACATCTGACTTCTGGTCAAGTCGCAGCGTGCCAAAAACTATTAGAGTAGGCCACTTGTAATACAATCTACTACACAGCCAGTGTACTTCCTACTGCACCTTGCCCGGGTCTCACTTTGGGCCTAGTAGCAGTGTTGGTTCAGTCTCCTCTGCTTGATTAGAGAGATAAAAAGACAAGGTAATTCCAGGGGTTTGAGGTTGGGTACCACAGTTTTTATGATATCTACTAACCTTGCCGGGTTATGCAGCCTGCATAACCCAGTTAAATCGCACCCCGCACTTGATTTGATTTTCTGGTTGCCGAGGAGTTGGTCACATGGGGTGTCATGTGCTCCTGACGTCACCACTGGTCCTTTACACTCAGTCAGCTCGATGTTAGCTGCATGCGGCTGCCTAGATTATCTGTGCTGCACCTCACCGCTCACCCGTGGTTGTATAGAGATATGAAAGGAAAATATATATAGCGGTTTTTGAGGGCGCTAATAAATAGAATAGAGCTGATTCATGGTTCACAATTTGGAATTTTTAGAGAATATATACATTTTTAATAGATTATTAAAAAAGCTAGGTTTTTATATGATGTGTTTTTACTGTTTTTACTACTTTTCTCAAATGTTCGGAATGGAGTAATTTCCCATTTCTTGACTTGTACCCTTTTTGTATTTTTATTGTGCTATTATGAGTTAACTGGGCGGAGAAACGCCATGACGATTGTCTATAAGAATGTACAATGCTGGGCCCCCCCCCATCATCTGATGAAGGCAGAGTATCCGTTGAAACACGTTGTGATTAACTGTGACCTGGATTAAACAGTAAAGTTTTGGAAGACCCTGGCTCCTGCTTTCTTTGGTAGCGCCCTCAAAAACCGCTCTATATATTTTCCTTTCATACCTCTGCTTGATTGACATTCACCTTTCTTTTGTAAAACAACTGTACTGCTTGCAATTTTTTCACATACAAAATGAGTGGCAAAAGGCCTGCTGCTGGTGGAAATGGGAGTAGGCGTGGTGGAAAGGGAAAAAAAATTTGTGTCCGTGGGGTAGATTAACATCTGCTGAAAAAAGATAATCTTCCAGCCAAAGTAAGATGTCTACTTCTTTCTGTGGCCAATTGGATATGATCCCTTTCTTACGGACACGACCATCGATACCACTTGGAAGTGAGGCACAAAAACAGCAGGTGCTTAAATGGATCTCAAGTGCTCCATCAAGTGGCCTCTCCTCGACCTCAACTTCTACATCACAAACCCTCCAGTCATCTGAGGTGTCAGACCAATCATACATGATTCTTCCAAGCTCCCAAGTGTCCAGCCGCCCTACTCAGTCTGGGGTAACAGACATGTTTGAGTCTGCAGGGATGTTCAATCACATAATAGCCTGGGAATCAGAGGTCTGCACCAAAGCTGCAGTAAGTCCAGACGAGTTAATGATCTGCCCTGATGCCCAGAAGCTTTGTGAGTCAGACCCAGGCCCAGATGAAGAAGCTTCTGACCTTTATGTAGACCCTCATTCCCGAACAGTACATACTGTTGGTGGACATCAGGAGGATGATGCTAATGAGACTCAGATACTGGATTTGATTGACAAATTAAGTTATCGGTCAAGGCAGCAAGAGGTTGTCTCTGAGGATGAGGGGTGTGACAACACAGAGGATGATGATGAGGTTGGAGATCCCACTTACTGTCATCCCACAGTCAGCCAGTCGATGAGGTCAGCACAGGAGGTGGAGGAGGATGCTACTGATGACGAAGTTAGGTTGCGCCTTCCTGGACATAGAAGGAGCACTGGAAGCACACCAACAACTGCATCCGCAGCCACAACTCTGCCTCTGAGCGGAAGTCGTGCTGGTTCTGCAGCTCGCATGGGCTCTAAGCCTTTTCTAGCCTGGGCCTTTTTTGACATCGCCAAGGATCTCCCAACTCATGTCATCTGCAAGATTTGTCACCAATCTCTGAGTAGAGGCCAAAACTCACTAGCTTGAGTACTTCATATATGAACCGCCACATGGACATGAAGCACAAGTCGTGGTGGGAAGCTCACCGTGCTAGAATGCGGGCTAGCAGGCCGGGCCTACAACCGTCTGCTCCAACAAGTAAATCCATGTGCTCTTCATCGTCTGTGACTGAGGGGACAGCTGTCACACATGCTTTTGGATTTAGACCTTCCACCTCTTTACCCGCAACAGGCAGTGTGATTGGCAGGTCGTCACTTGGTTTTCAAGTGGACAATGTTGCTGGTGTTGAGCTCTCTCAGACATCGAGAGCACCACCTTTGCATGAAGGCAACATTACATCCTGCACCTCCCTCCCAGACCAGCAGTTTGCCGAGGAAACCATACTCAACTGTGTCTCAGCACAGCAGCCAGCCCTCCATCCCTCAGATGTGGACAAGTAAAAGGCCATTTCCTCCTAGCCATGAGAAAGCTAAGCGCTTGAATTTCACCATCTGCAAGCTGTTGGCTTCGGAAATGCTTTCTTTCCGCCTGGTGGACACAGAGGATTTTCGAGACCTTATGTCCGTCACAGTGCCCCAGTAACAGATGCCCAGTCGCCACTACTTCTCCAAGAAGGTGTGCCTGCGCTACACCAGCATGTCGCAGACAACATCACCGCTTCCTTGAGAAACTCTGTGTGTGACAGGGTGCATTTCACCACAGACACTTGGACAAGTAAGCATGGACGGGGCGTTATATGTCACTGACTGGGCATTGGTTAACTATGGTGAGAGCTGGAGAAGGGTATGCTGTCCAAGTCTTGCCATCCCCACGAGTTGTGCGTCCATCCTCTGTAGATAGAAGTTCCTCCATTGTTTCTGGCTCCTCAACCTCATCTCGGTCCTCCACCTCCGCACAAACCCTGTCTGGTAATGCCACTCGCATTGTAACTGCACAGAAGGAATCCTGCACACCTCCCTACTATGCTAGCAGCAGGGCTCAACGCCATCAGGCGGTCTTTACCTTGAGATGAATAGGAAATGTGAGTCACACAGCTGAGGAGTTGTAGTCAGCTCTGACGACCGAGTTTCAGCAATTGTTGTCTCCACTTAACCTGCAGCCAGAGAAGACTGTGCGCGACAATGCTGCAAACCTGAGTGCGGCCCTTCGCCGGGGCAATATCACACACGTGCCTTGTATAGCTCACATGTTGAATCTGGTTGTCCAGCAATTTTTGACACACTATCCCGGCCTACATGGGCTTCTGCAGAGGGCACGGTCGCTGTGTGCTCACTTCCGGCGTTTGCATCCTGCAGCTCAACGACTCGCTTCGCTCCAGGAGTCTTTCGGCTTGCCCGTTCACCGGCTGAAATGCGATGTGCCGACATGCTGGAATTCTACTCTGCACATGTTGCAGCGACTGTGGCAACACCGCCGATCCCTGGTGCAATACGTTATGACGTATAGCCTGAGCCAACGAGATCCAGAGGTGGGGCAGATCACGCTGCAGGAGTGGTCTCAGATCAAGGACCTATGTACTCTTCTGCACAGTTTTGAGATGGTGACGAAGATGTTTAGTGCTGACGATGGCATTATCAGCATGACTATTCCGGTCATCTACATGCTGGAGCACGCTCTAAACAATATTTGGAGTCAGGTGGTGGGACAAGAGGAGGTTGAGGAAGTACAGGAGGAGTCCTATTCGGAAGGGATGACAGCATCTGCAAGATCCTCACAGTCGGCAGCATCAAGACGGCAGGCATGGGAGGGTGGTGGAGAGGCATTCACTAGGGTGCATGTTAGCAACCAACCTCTTCAGGAAGGTGCAGGAGCCCAGGAAGAAATGGAGGATGAACTGGCGATGGGCATTGAAGAGTCAGCAGATGAGGGAGACCTTGATGACATTTCTGTTGTGCGAGGCTGGGGGGAGAGGGCAAAGGAAGGAAGCATCATTCTAACCTCCCCACCACCAAGACAACAAGGACTTAGTCCTCCTGGGTGCGCAAGACACATGAGCGCTTTCTTGCTGCAGTACTTGCAACATGACCCTCAGATTGTATGAATTAGGAGTAATGCTACTTGGTTGCCACACTATTAGATCCCCAGTACAGGAGCAAATTTGCTGAAATCTGTGGTGGTGGTACCAGCAATTTTGTGGCCTCGTTTCAAGATTTGTTCAGACCATCATTTTCAAGGCCTGAAGACACGAGAAGTCTGACACATAGTCAATGCCTGGACCGGATGGGACACAAGTATCTCCAACTTAACATCGATGCAATGACTGGGGAACTGGAGCCTTGCTCATTTTAGGCTTCCAAACTGGAAAAATATTCTTATTCCTTTTCACATTCTGCAATGGAAATATAACCATGGAAAAATATTAAGAATTTAATTGAGAAACATAAATTAAATTTTTACTTGCCAAAAAATAAAATACAAATGCTCCAGTTCCCCAAAAGTCTACTGTTTTGAAACATGGGGAACATATAATGTAATATTAATCAAGAAAATGTACTTTCTAGGATGACACATTTTGAGGCTTGAGAAAGAGGAGCTTAATATTGATTGTCCATTGAACAACTTCAAAAAATTATGGAATATATGCGGGATGCATACAGATTTTTGAGACCTCAAAAATTACAACATATTGCGTTCAGCAGCTAGCTTGAAATGATGTACAGTGATGCATACGCATGAAAACTGATGACAGTGCATGTTGTGGAGACACGGGGGTCAGTGGGTGCTCTCGTCCACTGACCCAGCCGCGTTGAGAAAGACAACATGGACCAGGGCTCATCCCAAACTGAACGCCCAAGCTCCTTACCCGTGGGCAAAACACTACTCAGACAACACAGGGTGAGGGAACCACAATATTAATGCTTTATTGGATCCCCAAACAGTTAACAGCATATAACACATAACCAGCAAAACACAAAATGAAGCAGGAAACAGAGTCTCATCCTCTGCTGGCTCACCAGGGAATTACAAGGTTCTGCTGTGGCCAGGGTATCTTCCTTATGTAGTCTTTGATATCCCAGCCGAATCTGAACATTCAGTGCTGAAGTCCTTATAGTATTATAATCCAAGTTCTCATCCCCTTGGTTGGCACCAAAGTGCCTAGGCCTGGAGTTATGGCCTGCTAATCGGACCCGTAGATAGTAGATTAGCTGCCTGTATCAAGTCCCGTGCACCTTCAGTCGGGGCCGAAGTCCCTAGACCGAGGCCACTAGACAAAATCTCAATCACCCTGGTTAATGAACAGGTTTCCTTATATACCTGAGCCCTCATTGCAGGATATTGGGGACGTCACAATTGGTGGAATGAGACTGTGTTCTCATTGACTCAATTTCAAGCTGCCAGGATAATGTTCATTTAAATGATGTAGACATAGAGGGGCCAAAGTGAAGCCCATCCAGTCTGCCATCCATAACAACAAACAATGGTGGCTGAAGTAGTTTACATAGAATCAGCAATACACATAGTAATACAAAGGACTTTTAGGAGGATTAAGTTCTCTGGCCTTCTGTGACGAAAAGGTAGGATAATTACATTACACACGGTCAATATCACCAGGCTTCTACAAGAGTTGTAGGAACACTGAGTGGCCTCTCACAAGGTAGAAATAAAATACAGTACAAAGAGGTGAGATAATTACACTGCCCACGTTAACACTAGCAGGGATCTAGAAAACTTGTAGGAACAATGAGTTGCTTATCACAAGGTAGAGCACAAAATACAAAGAATTGTCTGGCTACATAAGAAATCATCCTATTTTATATATTAAAGGAGTCCATTTCGTCACATATGTCCCTGTAATGTTAAGTATAGGGACACAAGATGCATGCGGATGCCTGGAAAGAAGGAATAGATGCCAGGGCAACGCACACAAATGCCATTGTGAAACCGGCCTAAATCTATCTATTGTTTTCATCTATCTAAAAATCTATTTTTACTTTCTATCTATCTATCTATCTATCTATCTATCTATCTATCTATCTATCTATCGTATCTATCTATCTATCTACAACAAGGAGAAAAAAAACAGACAGCACTTGCTAGAGGATTAATTCACAGGTGCAGAGCTGTATCACTGAATAATATAATATAGGAAAACTACAGGAAAACTCTTTTAAAACTAAACATATGCACTTGAAAGTGTCAGAATGCAAAAAGATTTTATTCTGAGAAAAAATTAAAGCTAAAACGTTTTTGCCAATATGATGTTTTTTTCTTTTTATATAAAAGCACTGATCTTTAAAGTTCTTAGCGTATATATTGGCCTATAGATACCTGCCGATCAACCATGGCTAGGTGACCTTAAATCTGATGGGTCCCTAGCTACAATAGAACCTCTTTTGGACCCCTTGAGGTCTCCATTACCTGGGCTGCAGTAGGATACACACACATCAGATGTGCTCTAGGATTCTTTTTGCCCCCTGTCTACCTCTACATTGACTTCTAGGGCAGGGCTGGGCAACTTCAGGTCTCATAGGCTAAAAAACAGTGCACGTTTTCCATAGTTTTGCAAGGTTGGTAATTTAATCACCTGCACAGGTGATGATTCCAACACCTTGTGCAATGTTACAGAAATCATGAAAACATGTACTGTTGCAGTCCTTGAGGACTAAAGTTTCATAGCCCAGATCTACAGGAGTGTGTGTAGTGTCTTGTATATCTATACCTCACACCTTCAGGCCAGAGGCCTGCAGGTTGTTCTCCATCATCTCTAGTGGAGTACCAAAGCACCTTTTACTTTGAAAAAACAGTCCAGCACACAAGGAGTGAAGATAAAATGCTTTACTGTTGCAAGTTTAAGAAAAAACACGTTGCTACATGATCTAATTTTTCACATTTATGTTACATAAACAATTATCATTTTAAAATAGGCACTAAGCCCAGACTATAATAAGTCTAAAAATCACAGATATATAAAAATACACAGTATATAGAAATAAGTCCCACAAGGATTATGAAAATCCATTAAAAGTAGGTACAGACCATCAAGATAATAGAGCACAGTCTATTGAGGGCATAGTCAATTAAGAGCACAGTCCATTAAGGGCTTTGAGGTATAGGCCAAAGGCTGCAATCCCACTAATCCAGCAGGGAAAATCGCAAACAGCGCTAAAGTTGGGAAGGTGGAAAATAAAATTAACAAAAAAAAGACCTTGCTCTTGTTAGAATGCCAAACAGTCCTCATCTGGCCAACAGGTCAACTCCAGGACTAACTGCAAGGCTATCAGCCTTCAAATTTACATGTTGCATGATGCAGGTTTCAGCAGGGACATTTCTTCCAATGGGTCAGTGAACAACAGGCCTTTTTTAGGGCAGTCCTCTTTAACTGGAGTAAATAGACTGTGTCATCTTTCTCAATGCTGACATGGTCATTTCACACTGTAATCCCCTGCCAGATGTTCTTAGAGGGTCGCAGGGGTTACTCCCCCAGAACTATTCTCCATCACCACCTGTCCCCCAGCATGCCACGTCATGGCCACCGCTGGAGAAGAGGATGGAGTAATTAGGGGATGTCCCCCTCTTCCAGAATAAGATTGCCAACTGGCTCCAGATACATTGCTCCTCAAAGTCTTTAGACTTAGACCCCTGCAACCACTTTTGGGCTGGGCATCAGGCAGCCTAATTTTTTTCAAAAATTACAAGGGCAGGGAGGGTTCATGCCTTTAAGGATACTTGTTTGGAGGGGGTACTTGGTCCCACGTGGCATTCTCCCAGATGAAGGCCTCTGGCAGGAGTGCTACAGAAGGCAGGGTCATAAGGTTATCTGCCATTGCTACCTCCTCCTTGTCCTCATCCTCCTTGATTTGACAATCCACTGGTTGCAACATTTGCTGCACGTTTAATAAGGCCAAGCATGCTGCAGGATCCTTTCTGTGATCTGTGGTGGTTTGAATCCTGGCTGGCATGTAGAACAGCTGACCTCTGAACTCTGAGCTCTATTCCAGTGGGACCTGTTTAGACATGTGGGACGTTGAAGTTGGACCCGTTGAAGCGTGATCCACGAGGAACGGAGCACCCGTTGTCCTCCTTCGCACATCCCTCCCTCCATGCACACCTGTAACCCTTACTCCAACCTGGAATAAAGCTACACTTGGAAGACTTTCCTGAGTGAGTGCCATAATTCCTTTGCATACTTGCTTGCATATTGTCTATTTATATGACTCGCGCAACGCCCTATTTCTATGCTGGTCAGAGTCATTCAAGAAAAAACATGCACAGCCACTAGTGCCCTGAACCTCCAGTTTTGTTATGAATACTTATGACCATGTGATATTTCAGTTTTTCTTTTTTAATAAATTTGCAAAAATTTCTACATTTCTGTTTTTTTCAGTCAAGATGGGGTGCAGAGTGATGGGGTAATGAGAAATAAATGAACTTTTTTGAATTTACCAAATAGCTGCGTTGAAACAAAGAATGACAAATTGAAAGGGGTCTGGATACTTTCTGTACCCACTGTAGATAGATAGATAGATAGATAGATAGATAGATAGATAGATAGACAGACATGTAGATTGACTAAGGCTAGGGTCAGACTTGGTTTTGGACCCACGTTTCCGGGCAGCGCTATTACTGGACAGCGTTAACAGCAAGCACTGCCTGTAAACAAGGCCCCATAGAAACCCATTGTGTACCTTAGTTGCAGCTGCTTACAAAGCTGCAGGACATCCACTTTTCCTCTGCGCAAAGGAAAGAGCTGAAGGTAGCGTTTCCTTTGCGCTCAGCTGAAGCGCACCTCCTGCAGCTCTGTGTGCGGCTAAAACTAAGGTACACAATGGGTTTCCAGGCAGTGCTTGCCGTTAATGCTGTCCAGTATTAGCACTGCCTGGAAACGTAGGTCCAAAACCAAGTCTGACCCTAGCCTAATATAGTACATAATATTTAATTTGTTGTTATAGTATATGTAAAAATATATCCACTTAAAAAAAGACTAGTTCAAGTCAGGAAAATGCTAAAGACAGTGATTTATTAATGTTCTTTAACATGACAATTAAATACTTGTAAAGAGGTGCATATTGCCCTGCAATGATTCAAATTATAAGATTAATATTTTTATAACACATAATAAAACACATATAATGCATATGAAAAAATATTTTAGTCTTATCTTTTGTCTTATTTTTGTTAAAGAGTGATCACCGGAGAGAGTATGCGGATATGTTTCTGAATGGGGCTGTTGGGATGGTTGGCCCATGGATTCCTGTCTACACAATAGGGTCCGGCTTGATTTACTGGGAGGACCTTTATTGGAGGAGTTGGTGACCATGTTTGATCCCAGTTTAATGGGCTCAGCATGCAAACCCAGGGTGAAGGTTAAAAATATAACAGTCCGCCCCTGAAGAATAAGAATCTGTTTGGGTGTGGTATAGATCGCTCAAATAAGTCTCACTATAGAAAATGAGTAATATATAAAACATTTTTACACATATAGTATATTTATTGCACTATGCACTTTGTACACTTAAATAGCACTTTAAAAAAGTGTGAGGCCCCCTGGCACCGCTTCCCAGCTCACCTCTCCCGGGTCGGCATCTCCTGCTCCTCTGCCGACCGGGTGTCCGGCATCCAGGCGTGCTGTGTCTCGGAGCGGTCGCCATGTTCCCTTCCTGTCAGCTGACCGCTGGGTTCGCACATGAGCACATTACTATGGTCATTTTCATGAGCCTTCTCAGTGGCGCACTAGATGCACTCCTTCCCTGTGACTCTAGAGGCTGGCAAGGTCCAACCTGACACTCCCCTTGACCAATAGCTGGTCTTCCCATGGTATATCAGGCCACCTCCTCTGATGGGAGGTGACTGATTATTAAGTCAGTTTGCTTGGTCAGGCCTTCCTTGTGCTCTGTGTCCTGGAACCCTTGCTGTGCTCCTTCCCAGTAGCACCATTCCTGTCCTCCAGCCTTGTACTCTGTTCTCTGGAACCCTTGCTGTGCTCTTCCCCGATAGCACCATTCCTGGTCTCCTAGCCTTGTGCCCTGTTACCTGGAATACTTCTCTATTTCTTAGTATAGGCTAACCTTACGAGCCGCCCCCCTGGTACTAGTTGCGTTGGTATTTAGACCCCCTGGGCTTGCCCCTGACAATCCCTGTATAGGGGCTGGGTCAGCTCACCCAGGGGAGTTCGTACCACGGCCCAGTGGGTCCACTCTAGGGCGCCTTCCCCCAGAAGTGTGACAATAAGTCTCCAGGATGCTGGGCATATTATGGACATTTGAGATACACTGGAATGGTGAAGTTGCCCAATAACAAAATGGAGTCAGCGATGGCAAGATTGAGTAGTGTGCAAGTGCAGCGGAAGCAAAATGACACCGAAACTCCTCCCCGAGTCACCATAGTTGCTAAACGCCCAAAGGGGCGGGCGCATGCGCATGGTAGCTTCTGGGACACCGCAACGATGTATACAATGGAGGATTAGCAGCGACGATGTGATTCCAAGTATAAGCATAAAAAAAGATGTTTATTAAAACGGATGATAAAGTGCTAGTGGATGTGAAATTATGTATTGAGCACAAGGAGTGATGAAATGGTGATGTAATTGTAATGTAAAAATTTAAGTAAACAATTTAAGAATATTTTTACACTGTAATTGGATAACTTGCACTAATCTTTTAATGAAGTATAAAATGATGTATAAAATTATGGGTAAACTGACCAGTGGTTGCTAGTCAATTCCCTAGATAGATAGATAGATAGATAGATAGATAGATAGATAGATAGATAGATAGACAGACAGACAGACAGACAGACAGACATGTAGGTTCACTAATATACTAAATAATATTTGATTTGTTGTTATAGTATACGTAAAAAATATACCGCATAAAAAATGGACTAGTTTAAGCCAGGAAAATGCTAAAGACAGTGATTGCTGTCTGTGATATAAATCAATTGTGCTACGCAGCATACAAATGGAATGGTGAGTTGTGCAATAATGGTATGGGTACAGATAAGATTCATAATCTTGACAGAAGGAAATTACCTTTATTTTAAAGATTAGATAATTTAATTTTTCTCAAGAGACCAGAGGGTACTTTCTGGATTTAGCTTTGTCTGTCAAGTGCAGTAATGTATGCGAAGAAAATGGAACCATGCAGTTGGATAGAATGAATACACAAAAAAGGCAGACTGTAATATTTAATGTAAAATATAAACATTTATTAATATAATGGACAATAAGTTGTGCTTGAGGAATAGGGAAAAAAAGAAACACTTTTTTTTTACAGTTTTTATTTCAAGTATACCGGAATTATAGTAGTAACAATAATCATCAAATTAAACATGTGTAGAATGTAAACAATAATGATTATATATAAGAAAATATTTTTTAATTCAATACTTCTATCTAATCAGTTACCAACAAAATATACGGTATGTTATAGAACGTAATTTTTCTTATATAAAATATATGGAAATGAGATGAGGACAAAAACCCCTTCCTGATATTGAACATACTGGTTCATTTATAGTGATGGGCGAATCCTAAATTACTCGGAATCGCTTGACTCTAGCGAGTCCGAGCCCAGGACTCGCTACTCGTTGCGAGTCTAGCGAGTCCAATGTTAATGAATGGGGAAGCGAGTAATAGCGAGTAGTGTGAGATTTACAACTCGCAGATGTGTCTCGGAAGCTTCAGCCTGAAGCAATCCTAGTTTTGTCATTTATTTGCATTGCTCGTTTACTTTGTAAGTAATCGCTGACTCGCACAGATAAGAGTCCTGTCTCCTCTGTGCTGGCTGCCAGCTCCAGGGTCCTAGAGCCTGCCTGCTGCCTGATGTAGCAGTGCTGAGAGTGTTCTCAGTCTGCTCAATCCCTGTGTACAGACATGAATGTCTGTGCACAGAGATGATGTAGCAGAGCTGAGATTGTTCTCAGTCTGCTCATTCCCTGTGCATAGAGATCTATATCTATATACACAGGGGATGTAGCAGAGAGGACATCGCGTTTTGGACTGCGTCGGACGGAAGAGGATTTTTTTAATTAAAGATGGAGTCCCTAATGGCTTTTTTTTTTATTTCTAATAAAAAATTTTCTTTGTGTTGTGTTTTTTTTAAAACAATTTAATAGAAATTCATGGCGGTCATGTCTAATATTGGCGTGACCACCATAAATTTCGGGCTTAGGGCCAGCTGATAATACAAAGCTGGTATTAACCCCTTTATTACTCAGCGTGCTACCGCCACCAGGGCCGCTGGAAGAGCGGGGTTCAGCGCCAGAGGATGGCGCTTCAATGAACGCGCCATCTTCTGGGGCGGCTGCGCGCTGCAATTTGCAGCGGGGGGTGCCCAGAAAGCTTGGGCATCCCTGCGCTGCGGATTCCAGCCCCCAGCTGCTTAGCTGTACCTGGCTAGACATAGAAATTGCGCGGAGCCCCACGCATTTTTTTTAAATTATTTCATGAAATTCTGAGATTCTGACTCTGACTCTGAGACTCTGACTCTGAAATTCATTAAATAATTTTTAAAAAATGCGTGGGGCTCCGCGCAATTTCTATGTCTAGCCAGGTACAGCTAAGCAGCTGAGGGCTGGAATCCACAGCGCAGGGATGCCCAAGCTTTCTGGGCACCCCCTGCTGCAAATTGCAGCCCGCAGCCGCCCCAGAAGATGGCGCGTTCATTGAAGCGCCATCCTCTGGCGCTGAACCCCGCTCTTCCAGCGGCCCTGGTGGCGGTAGCACGCTGGGTAATAAAGGGGTTAATACCAGCTTTGTTATACAAGCTGGTATTAAGCCCGAGATTCTTAATGTCAGGCCACGTTTGACCCAGCCACTAAGAATCTCCAATAAAGTGTTAAAAAAACACAGAGAAAATTTTTTATTTGAAATAAAAAAAAAAGCCATTAGGGACTCCATCTTTAATTAAAAAAATCCTCTTCCGTCCGACGTAGTCCAAAACGCGATGTCCTCTCTGCTACATGCACAGGGAATGAGCAGACTGAGAATAATCTCAGCACTGCTACATCTCTGAGCAGGCGGGCTCTAGGACCCTGGAGCTGCACAGAGAAGACAGCTGGACTCGGCTCGCAAAGAAACAGCAGTTACTTTGCGAGTCTCCCTGCTATCACTGGCACAGTAGCCAGTGATGACTCGCACGAGTCTAATGCAAACAATGGCAATCCTAGTTTTGTCAGCGTTTCTGACAAAACTAGGATTGATATTGATTTGCATTGGACTCGTGCGAGTCATCACTGGGAAACTCGCCGAGTACCGAGTCCTGCGAGTCCCTTACTACTCGCCGAGTAACGAGTCCTAGCGAGTAGATTCGCCCATCCCTATTCATTTACACAAATAGACATATTGGTCTATCTTGGTGGATAAGGCTAGGGTCACACATAAGCCCTTGGTCCGTTTTTGGCATCAGTTTTTGCATTTTTTTGTTTCTAAGTCCAAAAACTAATGGAAAAATGGATTATAAGTAATATACACCCTATCCGTTTTTTTCTGCACCTAAAAACATTGCTAGGAACGTTTTTTTACCCAAAAACGGATCCATTTTTTTAACATGGGGCCCTATGGAAAAACGGATCTGTTTTTTTGGTGCCTTAAAAAACGGATCTGTTTATTCTAGCATTTTTTGGCAAAAAATGACTAAGTCCAGAAAACGTTCAGGGGCACAGGAGACTCAAAAAGCACCCAAAACAAAATGGATTGGTCATGGAAAACACTTTTAAAAATGGATTGCTATGTGTGACCCTAGCCTAACTAAGGCTTGGGTCAGATTTGTGTCGGCCCTCAGCCTGCAAACAATGTTTCCTCTGCACTCTGCAATAGCGCATATCTGGTCCTTGTGTGTGGAGACGGCGGCTGCGCGGAGCCACAGGTAACCATAGAGATGCACAGGCAGGCAGCCCACAGCATTACATTCTGTTAATGCTATGCACTGAGCCTGCAATAATCTAAGTTGTAAGCAGATTCAGCACAAGTAAGACCCTAGACTAACACTATCCCAAAAGACTTGCTTATTGGACAAAGATGTCTGCTGTCTCCAACAGACCTTCTTCACTCCATGCCCTGAGGGCTGTCACTGCCCCCTATTATCCATCAAATGTGACCGGACAATTGCAGTATTTTTACAGTTAAAGCAAATAAAAATGGTTCTTACACCTGTGGTCAATGGAGATGAGCGATTTTTATGAGAGCACAGAGGTTATGACACCTGCAATGATCGCTGCGATTGGTCAATCTGTGCTGTCCAACCAGTCGTAGACAAATGGTTGTTTGTTTTGGGGAAAGACATGTAGAGAGGTTGTGTGGGCCTCAGTCTTTTTTGTGTCTTACTGGGACTTGTAGTATGTGTTTTGTGCTGTTGCTGCTCTTCCAGTGTTTGTTGTGATACCTTTGTTACTAATTCAGTGTCTCTTCTTCTGCTGATGTGAGAGATTCCCTTTAACTTGGTAGCACCACAGTATCATCCCCCTTTATACCTAAACAGCATCCTCCACCACACTTCTCTCACAACTCCTTTCCCCCCACCACTATCATATCTGGTTGCTGTTAAGCATATATTTATTTCATCTTTGACACAGGGCAATGTTTTATGCAAATCACTGACTGGAATTATAGTATGTTCAATTTTTGTCCAGAACTTTTTTATTTTCTATTTGATCTTTGCTCTCATTCTTTTCTATGTAACGTCTATAGATGATCGGTATCTGCAGTTTCAGTGCAGAATTCTTAGTTTTGCCTCTTTATTTACTTTTTATATGCATCACTACCTTGTCTTTGCAATCTAAGGCAGTTTTAGGGTATGTGCCCACAAGCAGTCCTGAATGCAGCAAAACCTGAACTGCTTTTAAGGATCCTAAAGTCCTTGACAGGAGATTAGCTGTGATCTTGTCTGCATTTTCTGCGTGTTCTCTGCATGGTTTTTGCACGTTTTTGTGCTTTTAACTGCGTTTTTCCTGCATTTTTGCAGCGTTTTTTCCTGCGTTTTTTCCATTGACTGTAGCAAAAACACAGGAACATAATTAACATGCCAATTCTTTCCCATCCACAGCAAAAACGCAGGTATTTGACAGTTCTTGACAACTGCAAAACCAATGTGTGGGCGCAGTGTTTCTGTGAAACACTTGGTTTTGGTGGGAATCAAAACCGCAGGAACAAATTAGCATATATTACCATAAAACCAATGGTAAACCGCATGCAGAAAACGCCCCAAAAACGCAGCACAAACGTCCTGTGGGCACATACCCTTACATGCCAATGTTCAAATTCAATGATAACATTTTGATACTGGATTTATTTTTTCAGTGTAAAAAAATGAGTTACTAGCTGATCGGGTTAGAAATAGGGATGGAAGAATATGTTGTAAAAATATTCCTTGGTAATTAGCCAGAACTACATAATTTTTTACTGACATTATGTTAGTGTCAGTTGCCGATGCCCAGTAGCTATTTTTACTGGCGTCCGCATCGAACATTATATTTGTTGTAGTTTTAGAAATATGGAGATTACTGTAGTAATTATTACACTATGGTAATTTTTTCCTAATATATACAATTAATTTTGCGTCAGCTACTTGCGTGCGCTTAGTAACCATTTTACTGACTTCTGCACTATATATTAGAATTGATATCATATCAGAAATTTTATATAAATTATTGTAGTAATTATTACACTTCATTTTTTTCTAATAATCTACAGATCTACTTACAGTATAGTGTCAGTTAACTACAAGTGTTTAGGTTTTTTTTCAACCAATGCTGCCATTATATTATATTTGAATAGAAAATTAAAGAAAAATTAGCTCAGTAATAATTTTACTACAGTTTTTTTTCTAATAATCTATAGATATATTGTTACTATTGGTCATTTGCTGGTGCTCAGTAATTGTCTTTATTATTGTTTGCATTGTATATTTTAAATAATCATGGTATTTTTTCTTTTATTCTCAATTTTCTATTCTTTTTATTCTCTTTTATTCTTGTTCAAAGTTTTTATTGGTTTTACAATATAAAGGATTGTGTAACAACCAAATAACATTACAATCAATTTGACAGATTTACAAAAAAAAAAAGTTTTGTTCTTTTTTTAACACATTAGAAAATCAGATTTGAATGTTAGTCTATATCCAATAATACAACTTACAATAGTATCTAAGTGGAATAAAATAATTTTCAAATTCAAACTTAGAACATCTGTAAATAAATTACAGGTTAACATGGTAGGAAAGAGAAGGGAAAAAAAAGGGGGGGGGAGGGGTGAGGATAAGTAGAGTCTATTTAATTGGGTGAAGAGTAGTTAGTATTAGAGTTAGAATGTTTTGAAATAGGATCATACCTGGAAGGAAAATTTTTGTTCCAAAGTTCCCATTTTTTTTTGTATTTATTTAATGTTTTAGATCTCAGTGAATGGGATAGTTCATGGGCATTATGTTCAGCAATTCTCTCCAAGAGAGCCGTGAAGGTGGGAGCCTCAATGTCTCTCCATTTAGCGGCAATTAAAGTTTTTGCTATTAAAATGATATGTATAGTCAGAGGTCTAGATTGCCAGGGTATCGATTCACTGTCAAGGAGCAGCAGAACCAATTCCGGGGTGAGTGTACAATTAGTTCCTGTCAGGTCTGTGATCAAAAGTTGGATCTCATTCCAAAAGGTTTCTAGTTTTTTACAGTGCCAAAATATGTGTGAGATGTTTCCCACTTCCAGAAGACAGCGCCAGCATAATGGAGAGTAATCTTCCTTAATTGTATGTAATCGTTGGGGTGTATAATACCATCTGGTGAGTGTTTTGTAGTGGGTTTCTATTAGTGAGGTACAAGGTATCATTTTTTGGAGTTTCAAAAGTGAAAGACTTAATGATTCCACATCAATTAGAATACTTAATTCTTTTTCCCAAGCAAGCAGATTAGGAGTTTTAGATATAGATGTATCTGAGTTAATGATTTTGTATATACTTTTAGTAGACCAGAATACTGGGGTGAGATGATATTTGAAGAGTTGTGAAATGGGTAGGGGAAAAAGGAAGTTTGGTTTTTTTATTGTTAATATAATTGTTAATTTTCTCCCAAGTTGATAATTCTTGATCTTTTAGTTTAAAAGTAGAGCGTAATTCGGCAAAGGAGATTAGCTGGTTTCTCCTGTCAATTATATCTGATATGAAGTTAACTCCTAGGTTTTTCCAGGAGTTTAAGTTGAGGAATGGGACTAAAAGGTTTAAAATTTCGGAAGGTATCCAGTTATTTGTGGTAATTGATGGTGAGTTTTCAGTCGCTTTTGTAACTAGATGCTTCCACGCTTGGATTGTCGCTTTGATAGTTAGTTCTTGAGGAAGTCTTTTTGTTTTATCACATAAGTGAGAGAGGAGAAGTAGATTGAGTTTATGTTTAGGGTATTTGGATTCTTCTATGGACAGCCAACTGGGTCTCATATTCTCGCTCCACCAAGTTCTACTTAGGATGATTAAGGTCGAGTTGTAATACGCTGAGAGGTTGGGAATGGCCAATCCTCCATTCATTCTACTTTTTTCTAGAGTATTTCTTGCCACCCTCGGTTTTTTTTGTCCCCATATAAAGTTGTAAAGTTGAGATTGGAGTTTTTTTATCCATTTCTGTTTAATTGAGATTGGGAGGGAGCGAAAAACATAAATTATTTTTGGAAGAACAAACATTCTGTAGGATTCAATTTTTCCTATCCATGACAGGTCAATTTTAGAGATGTGTGCCAGGTCTTTTTGAATATTTTTATGTAAGGTATCCAGGTTAGTGTCTGTCAAAGTCGAGGTTTGGGAAGTGATTTGTATACCTAAATAATCCAATGTTTTATTATCCCAAGTTAGGTTATGTTCTTTTTTTAGTGTGGACATGGTTTTGAAATCCAAATTAAAGTGAAGTACTTGGGTTTTATTAAGATTAATTTTATATGAGGATACTTCTGAAAATTCCTGAATAGTTAAAAAGAGGTTCCTGAGAGAGTTAATGGGATCCGAAAGAGTGAGAATAACGTCGTCAGCGAATAGACTGACTTTGTATTCTTTGGTCTTGGTGTGAATACCTCTTATATGTTGGTTCATTCGAATTTTTTCTGCTAAGGGCTCAATGTATAAGTCAAAAAGAGAGGGGGATAATGGGCAACCCTGTCTAGTTCCGTTTGATAGGGGAAAAGTGTCTGATAGTGTGTTATTGGTCAAAATATTCGCTGTTGGGTTGGCATATAATGCTTTGATAATGTGGAGAATATTGCCTTTGAAGCCAAATCTCTCCATTGTGGCAAAAAGATAATCCCAATGGACTCTGTCGAACGCTTTTTCAGCGTCGACAGAGACCACCACCGCCGGGACTCTCTGTTTCTCTATGTGGGATAGTAAATTAATAATTCTTCGAGTGGCGTCTGCCGAACCTCTATTTTGAATGAAGCCTACTTGGTCACTATGTATAAGTTTAGGGGTAAATTTCTGTATTCTAGTTTTGATCGTTTTTGATATGATTTTAAGGTCTGAATTAAGTAGGGAAATTGGTCTAAAGTTTGCTACATCTTCTGGGTCACCTTTATTTTTTGGAATAACTGTAATAGTAGCTTGAAGGGTTTCTTTAGATAAAGGTGCATTAAAGTTGGTAAGTGAGTTTAATAGCTTAGTTAAATAAGGTGCTAAAATTTCCTGGTATGTAACATAATATTCGTTTTGTAATCTGTCGGGTCCAGGGGATTTTAGTTTTTTTTAGAGATTTGATTGTGTCTAATATTTCTTCTACTGTGTAAGGGGAGTTTAAGTCTTCAAGATCTTCTTTGGAGAGGGAAGGTAGGTCCATTGAGTTAAGGAAGGTAGTGATTTTAGATTGGGAAGCAATATGTTCCGAATGGGATTGTTGTAGATTGTACAGGCACTTGTAGTAGTCAGCAAAGGTGTCCGAGATTTTTTGTGGCATTTTTTCTAGAATATTGTTCTTGTTTTTAATTTGAGAAATATTAGTTTTGGATCTACGAACTTTTATGAGTTTCGCGAATAGTTTAGATGGCTTATTAGAGCAATTATGAAAGTTTGATTTATTTAGACGAGAAATCTTATCGTAGTCAGATACCAATAAGGATTTAAGTTCCATTCTTAATTTAAGGATTTCTTTCATAGTTAATTCATTGGGATGATTAGCTACAGATAATTCTAGTTCTTTGATTTTATGAATTAAGTTCTTTGTTTCCAAAATTAAAGATTGTTTATGTCTGGAATTAAGTTGTATTAATGTCCCTCTTATCACAGCTTTGTGGGCGGACCAGATAGTTGAAATAGGAATTTCTTCGAGGTCGTTTTCGCTAAAATATAATTTTAATGTTTGTTCTATTTCTGATTTGAAGTGTGGATGGGAAAAGAGTTTGCTCTCCATACATTTCTACGGTTTTGGGGGCAGCCATGGGAAGTTACAAATAAAACTGGTGAGTGGTCTGACCAAGATTTCGGGAGGATTTTGACTGATTTAATACATCTAAGAGAGGAGATGTCAGTAAGAATTAGGTCAATACGTGACAGGGATTTGTGGACGTTAGAAAAGTGGGTATATTCTATTGAGGAGGAGTTTATACATCTAAAAGCATCGTAAAGTTCTTCTTTTTTTAGTAGTGGGTCTAATTGGGTGTTTTGATTTCTGCTCTTGTTGGAAGAATCAAGGTTACTGTTTGGGACTGCGTTGAAGTCTCCGAAGATATACAAGATACCTTCTTGTTTCTGTCGTACAATTCGTAGAAGTTTTTTTAAGAAAGCGATTTGACCAGTGTTAGGGGCGTAAATATTAACTAATGTATGGATAACATTGTCTAATTGGCATATGAGGATTATATATCTTCCTTCTGTATCTTGAATTAATTCTTTTTTTTTCAAATTTGATCGTTTCTTTAATTAGTATAGCTACGCCTGCTTTCTTTTTTTTATTTGATGATAGAAAAATGTGAGGGTAACGTGGATTTGAGAATTTAGGTTGATTCTCAGCGCTGAATCTAGTTTCCTGCAGTCCGGCAACGTCTATGTTAAGTTTTTTTTAGCTCCCTCCATGTATAAAACCGTTTTTGTGGCGAGTTAAGACCATTAGTGTTAAGTGATAGAAAGTTGTGGGTCATAGTAATTGATGGAGTATCTTGTTTAAATAAGACTCTACTGGGGAGGAGTGGGTTAGGAAAAAGAAAGGAAAAGTAGCGTTATCTAAAGAAACCAATCAACAAGGGAGGGGAGAATGGGGAAGTAAAATTAAGTTATCAGGAATTCGTCACTCAGTGACGTATCAAAAAATTTATTCAGAGGAAGGGTTCTACGGAACCGATGTATTCCTTCCTTAAGGCTAATGTTTTGGCCAGAGTGCCATTTTGTGATCGTTTATCAGAGTCATAGTTGTTGAAGAGGTTTTCAGCTCGAGCCTTTGATATGGAGGTCTTTTAGGGTTTCAAGTCCTATTCCCGCCTCTTCAATGGTGTAGTTTTTTTTCTTTATAAGTGAAAATAACATTTGAAGAGAGGTGGCTCCATCTATATAAAATATGGTTGGCTCTTAGGACGTCTGTTATTGGTTTTAGAGACCGTCTTTTGTTTAGAGTCTCTTTTGAAATGTCAAGAAAGACCTTGATGTTGTTGTAGGGAGATGGCAGGGTTTTATTTTTTTTCAAGTAGTCATTTAATTGGTCCTTGGTTGGAAAAAAAGAAAATTTGGCAATGACATCTCTAGGGACATCTTCCGCTAATCGAACAGGCTTAGGCAGTCTGTGTGCCCTTTCTATTGAATATTCGATTTCTTGTTTTCCTGGGACAGTTTTTTTTGTTAGGTTTTTGATAAAGTTAGGGAGATCTTGTGGTTTAACCGTTTCGGGTATTCCTCTAAATTTAAGATTTACTCTTCTGTCTCTGTCCTCCCTATCAGCCAATTTATCCTTTAGGTATTTGATTTCTTCCTTCATTTTTATCTGTTCGGTCTTGGTTGATTTGGTGTCAATTTTGAGTTCGGAGATTGCCTGGTCCTGTCTGTCTACTCTGGATGCTATTGTGGCAACAGTAGTTTTGATTTCATCTAAGTGAGAGTCCAAATTGTCTTCCAATTTAAATTGGAATGCAGTACAAAGATTCACCATAAAGTCTTTGTCTAGAGGTTGGCCCGGCTTGTAGTTAAGGAGAGATTCCAGTCCCATTGTGTCTGTTTTCATTTTTCGTCTAACAGGGCTTCTAGTAGTGGAATCCTGATTTAAGGTCGGATTGCTTTTGGTGGGGGTCATAGCGTTAGTTTTAGAGGGGGTACTCATCTCTTTCCTTTTGGATGAATATGAGGATTCGTTCATAGGTGTTTCTGCTGGGGTCTCAAAGTGATCGCCTTGTTTGCCCTTTTTGATAGTCTGAGTGGACTGGTATGGTGTGGGTATCTTACTTTTCAATGGTGATTTTTGTAAATCTCCTGCAAGTTCAATTTCTTGAGGAGTTGAGGTAGGTTTGGCTTTAGAAGGCATATTGTGTCAGACTTTGTCTGAATATTCTAGTGGGTTTTTGGTGGTAGTTCACTTAGGATATTGGTGATTGGAGAGGTGTTATCAGCACCCTGTATAGTGGGGCTTTAGATGTAGGAACTTATAAAGTCGTGAGGTAAGGGATTTTTGTTTCTAGAATTAGTCACAGGTAGAGTGTAGGATTACATATGTAACAATAGAAACTTAAAGTCTAATTACTAGTTTCAATCAAACATTCAATTAAAGATATCACTAGAATGCAGACTTTTACACTTAATATATAACACAATATATAACAAAGTAATCTCTCTTGAGGAAGATATAAGGCTTGTTATAATTGATCCAGATATCCAGGACATAAACTATTGGAAATTTATACAGGATAGTTTAACTTTCAGGCAAAACAGGACCTTAAGTTATGAACTGTTTTCTTATTACCTCATAAAAGCTGGCTGCAGATAGATGTGAGGTAAAAAAGTGTCTCTTTCACCCTGTCTGGTGTCAAGTTTCAGGTCTGAGTTTACAAATCTCCTCTCTGGATTTTAGCAGACAGACAGTGCAGGCAGACTTATAGAATTAGATTTTGTTGTAGAGTAGCAGATCTATAGTTAGTCTATTTAGATAAATCAGCAGGTATGTCAAAGTACAGCTCAACAAGTAGTGGAGGAGGGGAGATAGGGAAAACAAATGGGAAAGGTCCAAGCTGTTTGGCTGTTGTGGTATGAGAAAGGAATTACCTGCTCGGCTACAGCACAACACAAGGGTGAAGGAAAGTTGTTTATTGAGGCTTGTGTGCGTTGGAATGTCAAAGGAGAGCACTCACTTGCTTGGAGATCTTAATCTCTTTCTCTCTGCTTTCAATGTTCGTTTCTGTGCTGCATGGGAGCAAGCTTGTAAAGTTAGGATCTCTTTCTTTACTGTATTACACACTGCTGTAACCTGGCTGCGTCAGGAGGTGGCGCTCCAGAGCTGTCAGAAGTCGCACTTTCAATGTCAGGATCTGTAATATCCCTCCGCCTGATTTCTCCCTGCGATCCGGTAGGCAAATAGTCCCTCACCGTTTGTCACCGATTCTTGCGTCTTGTGCGAACAAACTTTGAAAAATCTTGAAAAATCCTTACTATGATGGGAAATGCTTTGTATCCCTTCTCCCAAATGGGAGTAAGTGATATATCACGCAGCTCCTCACGGCTCCTCCGGTCCCGGGTCTGTCCGCAGTCGGTTAAGTCCTCAGGTGGGTTACCGGGAGCTTGTGAAATGTAGGAGTATAAGGTTTAGTCACCCTGAGACGCCAGGCAGTTCAGGATCTCTGAGTGAGAGAGAGGACTGGTAGCTGCACATTGAGGAAAATGGTGCCCAGAGCTGACAAGATCCTGTCTGAGGTAATATAAGGTCCCGGTGTGAGTTCTCCTTACCGGAGCCACTAGTTGGTTGACCCGAGTGTTCCTCAGCTCTTTACTAACAGTTCTATGTAGCTTTGGTGGGATAGTCTATCTTGTATCAGACCGAAAATCCCGTCGCTGTTTCAAAGGCACAGGAGCTCAGTGGGATTCTGACTACTCCATGGAGCTGCAGGCCACGCCTCTATTCTTTTTTATTCTAATACATAAAGTAGTGCAAAGAAAGAGCTGAGTAAAATCTGGTTACAAAATACATGAGAAAAACACTTCAGACATGCACACACAGTACTGTGGTAAAAAAGAAAAGAAGTACAGTGTTCCACTTTTCCCAAGGGTTGCTTTCATTGGAGGAGGCACACAACTTTCTTGCCTTCGACAATAAACATGAGGGAGAATATGCCATATCCATCTATTTTGTCCTGTCTTTATCTACCTTGTCTAGTGAGAATCAACCTTCAGATGTCTCAAGACTGCATATAAGGCATCATTGAATGTTACAGACTTCCTCTTGACCTCATCCCTAGTGATGTGTGAGTAGCAAAATATTCTGAATCACTCTACTCATGGAGAGTACTTTGTAATACTCATGTAAAGATCTGAATAGTGAGACCAATGTTAGTCAATCAGTGATAGGCTCCACCCAACAACAACATATCCACGCCATAAAACCAGCATTTCTGGGGCATGGGAGAGGCTGGGCTTTTTTGAGTTTTCACTCCATGAAACACCTTGCAGAGCCCCCCAGAGAGCCACACATTCAGTCTGAGTCAAAATAAGGAGAAAAAAGGAGGGAGTGCTGCTGGTCAATAGTCAAGTGGAGGAGTTTAGAGGCAGATTAACTAACCTGCTGTGGTCATGCTGCCGGCACAATAATGGAGTTTATCCTGCAGTGCTTGTGGAGCACCACTCACTGCTCCTGCTTCTGGGTTCGGAGGTTAGGCCGGTCACATGGGTCGTCAGATGGGGCTGCCATCTCCGCAGGTCTTCAATCTCTTCTCTTTCACTCTTTCACAGGTCCTGCCTCACAGCTGATTTGTCAATCAAGATCCATGCTGAACTGTTCCGCTTGCCTGTAAAGGGTGAGATAAGGTATATACAAAAGAGGAAATTAGCGGCTGTTGCCGGCGCTCAGGAACTTAACAGACCGGTATTTGAAATGAACATTTTCTTTATTTTGGTCATACTCCTCACAACACGTTTCGGTGGTGTACTCCGCCTTCATCGGGTGTCTGATCATCACCTGATGAAGGCGGAGTACACCTCGGAAGCACGTTTGAGGAGTTTGACCAAAATAAAGAAAAAGTTCATCTCAAATACTGGTCTGTTAAGTTCCTGAGTGCCCGCAACAGCCGCTAATTTCCTTTTTTATATACATTCAATCTGCTCTCACTGGAGTACTGACTCCCTTTGTGTACTGAATGGAGGATCTGGCATTTTGTGTAAAATCGTTCATGATTGACACATCACTCATGAGCACCAGCGTTACTCGCTGAGTAACGAATATTGCAAATACTGTACTATCCGTGTGAGTAGCAAATAGTACTGATTATACTAGCTCATCACTACTCATCCCTCAAAGATGATGAGCTTCAGATTCCAGATTTTATGGCTTGATCAAGTATCCAAATTAATACTATGAGTCTCACAGAAGTTGATTATTTCAAAGACTTTCTCTCTGAGGATTTCAAATGTCTCATGGTGGCTAAGATACATTTTCTGTATATGCCCAACAAATTTTTCCTAATACCCCTTTCATCATTTACTAATTAGACCTCCGTAAGATGCAGGGAAAAACATGAAATTAAAGGGCTTTACTCTTTACATGGGGATAGTGAAGAAGACAGAATTTTGGTAATATTGGAGCGTGAATATTTTATATAACACTCCAATTTTCTGCATGGCTATTACCAAGACACATTTTGAGGTCATTCTCAAGCTTTTGTATTATAATAATGCACAGTGTCCACTACAATATAAACCAAACTTTGACAGGCTTGTCAATATTAGACCGTCATTGATCACTTTAGCAACAAATTTATTGAGATGTACATCTCCCAAAGGGATGACTGGCTAGATGGTTGCCTAATTCCTTCAGGGGAGCAAAAGAAGAAAAAGTGTACCCCTGTATAGCTAAGCACAACCACGATCTTTGAGTATGCAAGTGAAGTTTTATATAATTATATAATGTGACGGCAAAAGAGCCAAGCAAACATGTTAAAAACTATTAAAAACTATACTATACAAGGAATTTGGTATCAATATCATTCACATGTGTTACAGTTTTATAATTACACATATACATTAAACCGTTTAGACAATCAACCATGGTAGACAATCTTGGATATAATATAACTATTTGTATGTATAGTGTAGACCAGTGATGGCGAACCTATGGCACGCGTGCCAGGGATGGCACGCAGAGCCGTTTTCCCTGGCACGCGGCGTCGCCTCTCACTGCAGCTATGAACTGCCGGCATGATGGCGCCGGCAGTTCAAAGCCGTGTTGGATCGGAGAATTCTCCTTCCTCCGCATCTCTGACACTCTCTCCAAGCTCCGCCCCGCCGGCGTCACATGACCGCGGTCATGTGACGCTGGGACGGAAGACGCGAGGAGAAGAGGAGCGGTGAAGGCGGGTGTTCTAGGTGAGTATGAGTTTGGTTTTTTTCAAGCCACAGTATAATGAGGGGGCAGGATGGAGACAAGAGGGGCATGTGTGTGACAGGGGGCAGGATGGAGACAAGAGGGGCATGTGTGTGACAGGGGGCAGGATGGAGACAAGAGGGGCATGTGTGTGACAGGGGGCAGGATGGAGACAAGAGGGGCATGTGTGTGATAGGGGGCAGGATGGAGACAAGAGGGGCATGTGTGTGACAGGGGGCAGGATGGAGACAAGAGGGGCATGTGTGTGACAGGGGGCAGGATGGAGACAAGAGGGGCATGAGAATGATAGGGGGCAGGATGGAGACAAGAGGGGCATGTGTGTGACAGGGGGCAGGATGGAGACAAGAGGGGCATGTGTGTGACAGGGGGCAGGATGGAGACAAGAGGGCATGTGTGTGACAGGGGGCAGGATGGAGACAAGAGGGACATGTGTGTGACAGGGGGCAGGATGGAGACAAGAGGGACATGTGTGTGACAGGGGCAGGATGGAGACAAGAGGGACATGTGTGTGACAGGGGGCAGGATGGAGACAAGAAGGACATGTGTGTGACAGGGGGCAGGATGGAGACAAGAGGGACATGTGTGTGACAGGGGCAGGATGGAGACAAGAGGGACATGTGTGTGACAGGGGGCAGGATGGAGACAAGAGGGGCATGTGTGTGACAGGGGGCAGGATGGAGACAAGAGGGACATGTGTGTGACAGGGGGCAGGATGGAGACAAGAGGGGCATGTGTGTGACAGGGGGCAGGATGGAGACAAGAGGGACATGTGTGTGACAGGGGGCAGGATGGAGACGAGGGGCATGTGTGTGACAGGGGGCAGGATGGAGACAAGAGGGACATGTGTGTGACAGGGGGCAGGATGGAGACAAGAGGGGCATGTGTGTGACAGGGGGCAGGATGGAGACAAGAGGGACATGTGTGTGACAGGGGGCAGGATGGAGACAAGAGGGGCATGTGTGTGACAGGGGGCAGGATGGAGACAAGAGGGACATGTGTGTGACAGGGGGCAGGATGGAGACAAGAGGGGCATGTGTGTGACAGGGGGCAGGATGGAGACAAGAGGGACATGTGTGTGACAGGGGGCAGGATGGAGACAAGAGGGACATGTGTGTGACAGGGGGCAGGATGGAGACAAGAGGGACATGTGTGTGACAGGGGGCAGGATGGAGACAAGGGGAAGGATGGTGACAAGGGGCAGGATGGTGGCAAGAGGGGCATGAGAGTGACAAGGGGCAGGATGGTGACAAGAGGGGCATGAGAGTGACAAGGGGCAGAATGGTGATGAGGGGCATGAGGGTGACAAGGGGCAGGATGGTGACAACAGGGACATGAGGGTGACAAGGGGCAGGATGGAGACAAGAGGGGCATGATGGTGACAAGAGGGGCATGAGGGTGACAAGGGGAAGGATGGTGACAAGGGGCAGGATGGTGGCAAGAGTGGCATGAGAGTGGCAAGGGGCAGGATGGTGACAAGAGGGGCATGTGTGTGACAGGGGGCAGGATGGAGACAAGAGGGACATGTGTGTGACAGGGGGCAGGATGGAGACAAGAGGGACATGTGTGTGACAGGGGGCAGGATGGAGACAAGGGGAAGGATGGTGACAAGGGGCAGGATGGTGGCAAGAGGGGCATGAGAGTGACAAGGGGCACGATGGTGACAAGAGGGGCATGAGAGTGACAAGGGGCAGGATGGTGATGAGGGGCATGAGGGTGACAAGGGGCAGGATGGTGACAACAGGGACATGAGGGTGACAAGAGGGGCAGGATGGTGACAAGAGGGGCATGATGGTGACAAGAGGGGCATGATGGTGACAAGAGGGCCAAGATGGTGACAAGAGCGGCATGATGGTGACATTAGGAGTAGGCATGATGGTGACATTAGAAGGGGGCATGATGGTGACATTAGGAGGGGGCATGATGGTTACATTATTACAAGAAGGGGGATGATGGTGGCTTTATTACAAGGAGGGGCATATTACTGCAGGATGGGGGCAGGATGGGGACATTACCACAAGGGGACAGGGATCGAGCATACTACAAGGGGATAAGGCTGGAGAAATTACTACAAGAAGGGTGTTAGGATAGGGACATTACTGCCAGGAGAGGGTCGGGATGGAGCAAATAACTACAAGGAGAGGGTCAGTATGGAGCACATAACTACATGGAGAGGGTCAGGATGGAGCACATAACTACAAGGAAAGGGTCAGGATGGAGCGCATTACTACAAGGGGAATGTTAGGATCGAGCACATTACTTCAAGGAGAGGGTCAGGATTGAGCACATTACTATAAGGAGAGGGTCAGGATGGAGCACATTACTGCAAGGAGAGGGTCAGGATGGAGCACATTACTGCAAGGAGAGGGTCAGGATGGAGCACCTAACTACAAGGAGAGGGTCAGGATGGAGCACATTACTACAAGGAGAGGGTCAGGATGGAGCACATAGCTATAAGGAGAGGGTCAGGATGGAGCATATAGCTACAAGGAGAGGGTCAGGATGGAGCACATAGCTACAAGGAGAGGGTCAAGATGGAGCACATAGCTACAAGGAGAGGGTCAGGATGGAGCACATAGCTACAAGGAGAGGGTCAGGATGGAGATACTACTACAAGATAGGGACCAGGATTTCAGTATGAAATTTGCTTGCTCTGTCTAATATTCTGCGTTTTTCCATACAGATCAATCCACCTGCTGTTTCTATAAAGGGCAGTGGCAGCGGCTCAGCTTCAATGTGCAGTACATATGAGCTGTCTGACCACTGCTGAAGAGAAGAGAAGACTGCAAAGGTAAGTTTAAAATCAATTAATTGTTAAAATAATTGAATTGATCATCTGTGTTTTAGGGCTACAAGCCCTGTACAGGGAAGAGAGTTAGCATCTGCTGGCTCTCCCCCCTGTGCAGCGCTTGTGATAATCACTGCTGTAATTTAGGTTAAATTACAGTGTTGGCACTTCGCCATAAATAATTTTGTTTTGGGTTGCAGTTTGGGCACTCGGCCTCAGAAAGGTTCGCCATCACTGGTGTAGACCATATCAGGCCAGGCCGCCATCCCTCCTCTGTGGGCACTCCATTACAGATTCTTAGTGGTAACCCTCCCTCTTATAACCATACTGCTTACAGCAATGTAAGCTTGCGGGGTCTCTGTGCTTCTTTATACCTTATGAAGTTTATGTTGTCACTCAAAATCATTAACTTGGAAATTGTTGTATTATACGAACACTCCTTGAGTTGTTGTCTCACATTTGTTCTCACTAGTACATTATTGTGGTCACAATATGTAAACAACTGTCTTGAAACTATACTGTCATTTTTCTTGGTTAATTATTCATCTGAGTATTTAAAATCTACCCATGTTGATAGTCTAATCCCCTTATATTTTGCTGATATGGTCAACACTATACATACAATTAGTTATATTATATCCAAGATTGTCTACCATGGTTGATTGTCTAAACGGTTTCATGTATATGTGTAGTTATAAAACTGTAACACATGTGAATGATATTGATAACAAATTCCTTGTATATTGACCTTGGTCTTCATCCTGTAAATTAAGTGCCATGTACAGGGGAGGGCTGGTCCGGACCAGTATGGTTTTTAATTGTTTTTAACATGTTTGCTTGGCTCTATTGCATTATATGATTAAATAAAACTTCACTTGCATACTCAAAGATCGTGGTTGTGCTTAGCTATACAGGGGTACACTTTTTCTTCTTTTGCTCCCCTTCAAACCTACCCCTCCGCTGATGCACCCATTTTACCTGGGCTAGACACCTGCAACCCAGACCCTTCATCTTAATTTTTTCAGGGGGAAGCTGAATTTTTGACAATATCTTCTTACTAGGAGGGCAAAATTTGGAATAAAAAATGTATAAAATATGCAACAGTTACTTAAGGTACAACAATAGATTTAAAGGAAGGACACTCGTATTGAACCAGCTGCTCTGGGTGTGAGTGTGTGAGTGTAGATGTGCCCATTGATGAATCAGGGTTACCACCTCTATGTGGATAACTGCTATATCAATATTCCACTTTATAAGCCCCTCGCTGCCAGGGCTACCATGGCATACAGTACTGTGCACAAAAATAAGGGACCACCCTTTGTCACTAATTGGGTAATTGCTCAGAGAAAGTGAGAGCAGAGCTCAATGTAGCGATAGCAATATTGTGGTCAAGTATAAGGACAAAAGGGATGTTCTTATTTTGACCACAATACATGGAAATAGCAGCACGTCTAATACTGGTACCACTGCACAAATCCCCAAACCAGATTGTGTTATGATATAATAAAAACACAGGAGGAGTTGCTTTCTGATCAAGTCCTTAAGCCTTAAGGTGTCATGCAAAAATAAAGGTCTTGTACAAAAACTGGTTGTGCACATCATACAGAAAGCATTACATTGCTCTTATATTCTTTTATTTTCTTTAGTTTCATAAGGTATTGTATTCGGAAGTCAGGAGGGAGAGGCCCCAGTACCTCTGCAAAATAAGGTGACCTATTGTATCAGGGCAGCATTTTCCTGCTGAGGTCGCTCAAACTGCTGGCAGAGAGCTATCACAAAAACAGTATGTTGCAAAAAGGAATAAGTAAATACTCTACTTGGCAATGGAACACCTGCGTCAAAAAAAATCTGGCATGTGCAAAAAAAACCCTCTTTCAAAGTCTACCACTCATCCATGGATTGCTACATTTATGTCTGATTTAGGCTAGGGTTACACACAAGCCCTGGATCCATAATTGGCATCAGTTTTTTAACTTTAATTTTCTAAGTCCCAAAAAACTGATGCTAAAAATCAAGTGTGACTGCATTGTTAACAAAAGCTATTTGTTTTTTTTTACTGAACCCAAAAAACGCTGCAAGCAACGTTTTTGGGAGCAGTAAAAAAACAGATATGTTTTTTAACATGGGGCTCTATAGGAAAATGGATCTTTTTTTTGGTGCAGTAAAAAAAACGGATCTGTTTTTGCTAGCATTTTTTGGCAAAAAATGGTTAAGTCTAAAAAATGCATAGCTGCACAGGAGGCTAAAAAACAGCCCAAAAAGAAAACGGATTTGTTATTGAAAAAAGTGGAAAAAACTGATTGCTATGTGTGACCCTAGCCTTACTCTAATTTAGTGCAAATCTTGATATACTCTGCACAATGTAAATTTGCCAGTCTAATATACTCTACACAGCTTACGCATGTCAAGATATTATGAATTCACATACCAGAAGAGGAGCTAACAAAACAATATCTCAATGCATCTAGCAGAAGGAATGATCCCATACTCTAAACAAGGAAATAAATTGCGGTACTCCCTGACATGTAGAGTGTACAAGTGCAAAAGCTGAACATAACACACTGTAACAAAAAGACAGTTGCACTCTGAAATGCTAAGATATGCAATTCTAAAAATAAAAGAATATAGAAGAGTATGTAGCTTAGGAGATATACAAAAAATATGAGACATTTAGCCTATAAATATAGCCATATGTGTAACTGCCCAGTAACCACATCAAGGGATGCATCCTTAGTGCTACCGTTTTTTTCTTGTTTAGATTCTTGAAACATTCCTTCTGTTAGTGCAACCCATTAGCCTTAGGTGATTTTGTTCTCCATTATCAGGTTTGTACATGCCCATAAAATAAAGGTTTTTAAACCCAGAGAAAGGCAGTGACTCAGTGTAGATGTCCAGCAAGGAAACACACCTTGTCCTGGCCACTGGGCGGTTTTAGATATGGCTAAGTGTCTCATAGTTTTAATATATCTCTTTAGTTATAATGCTGTCCTATATTCTTTTATTTTCAGAATTGCCTGTCTTACTGCAGCTGTATTTTTGTTGCAATGTTAAAAAAAAAATCATAACCTATTTCATATACACCACACATGAATAACCCTCAGCGTGGCTGGCGTCTGCCCCAAAAATTTGTACATATTTAGTTCATTTTTTGCTTCATAACAGCATATAAAATGCAGTCTGTTACTTAACAATCTGTGTAATTTGGTGTTTTTTACCTCAGTAATTGTAAGCTAAATTGTTGCTCCAATATTTGCATTGAACATTTTTACAAGAAATAAGCAAAAATGGAATACAACAATAAACAATACAAAAACACAAAAAAAACAATAAATAGAAAAATCAATAAATTGGAGAAACCTGTGAGCAGTACTAAACCAACTGTAACATTGTTTATTAATATCTTATAAAGAGATAAAACGCATAAACATTAGAATATAGTAAGGAATATAGAATATAAAATGTCAGTAATTAAACCTAGAAATTATATTTTAGACTGTTAAGCCAGGGTTTCCATTTGCTTGAACACTTAGACCATGAAGAGTGTTTTTTTTGCAACAATAGTTAATATATTTGGAACAACTGGGTTCTTCTAATATGTGGCAATTTCATTTTGGTTACTGAAAATATATGAATTATTAATGCTCTAATCCCTGGGTCAAGCTGTTCTAGTTCTAATGAGAGAGAGCCATTTGTGGGGAAGCGTAATATTCTTTATGAAAATACTATTGACTAGTAAAGAAATCTCCGTTTATAAATTCTTCATTTCTGGGCAGTCTCAAAATTAGGGATGGGCGAATCTACTCGCTAGGACTCGTTACTCGGCGAGTAGTAAGGGACTCGCAGGACTCGGTACTCTGCGAGTTTCCCAGTGATTACTCGCACGAGTCCAATGCAAATCAATATCAATCCTAGTTTTGTCAGAAACGCTGACAAAACTAGGATTGCCATTGTTTGCATTAGACTCCTGCGAGTAATCACTGGCTACTGTGCCAGTGATAGCAGGGAAACTCGCAGATAACTGCTGTTTCTTTGCAAGCCGAGTCCAGCTGTCTTCTCTGTGCAGCTCCAGGGTCCTAGAGCCCACCTGCTCACAGACATGATGTAGCAGTGCTGAGATTGTTCTCAGTCTGCTCATTCCCTGTGCATAGACATCTATCTATTCACAGGGATGAGCAGAGAGGACATCGCGTTTTGGACTACGTCGGACGGAAGAGGATTTTTTTAATTAAAGATGGAGTCCCTAATGGCTTTTTTTTTATTTCAAATAAAAATTTTTCTCTGTGTTTTTTTAACCCTTTATTGGAGATTCTTAGTGGCTTGGTCAAATGTGGCCTGACATTAAGAATCTCGGGCTTAATACCAGCTTGTATAACAAAGCTGGTATTAACCCCTTTATTACCCAGCGTGCTACCGCCACCAGGGCCGCTGGAAGAGCGGGGTTCAGCGCCAGAGGATGGCGCTTCAATGAACGCGCCATCTTCTGGGGCGGCTGCGGGCTGCAATTTGCAGTGGGGGGTGCCCAGAAAGCTTGGGCATCCCTGCGCTGCGGATTCCAGCCCCCAGCTGCTTAGCTGTACCTGGCTAGACATAGAAATTGCGCGGAGCCCCACGCATTTTTTTAAAATTATTTCATGAATTTCAGAGTCAGAGTCTCAGAGTCAGAGTCAGAATCTCAGAATTTCATGAAATAATTTAAAAAAAATGCGTGGGGCTCCGCGCAATTTCTATGTCTAGCCAGGTACAGCTAAGCAGCTGGGGGCTGGAATCCGCAGCGCAGGGATGCCCAAGCTTTCTGGGCACCCCCCGCTGCAAATTGCAGCCCGCAGCCGCCCCAGACGATGGCGCGTTCATTGAAGCGCCATCCTTTGGCGCTGAACCCCGCTCTTCCAGCGGCCCTGGTAGCGGTGGCACGCTGGGTAATAAAGGGGTTAGGGCCAGCTTTGTATTATCAGCTGGCCCTAAGCCCGAAATTTATGGCGGTCACGCCAATATTAGACATGACCGCCATGAATTTCTATTAAATTGTTTTAAAAAAACACAACACAAAGAAAATTTTTTATTAGAAATAAAAAAAAAAGCCATTAGGGACTCCATCTTTAATTAAAAAAATCCTCTTCCGTCCGACGCAATCCAAAACGCGATGTCCTCTCTGCTACATCCCCTGTGCATATATATAGATCTCTATGCACAGGGAATGAGCAGACTGAGAACAATCTCAGCTCTGCTACATCATCTCTGTGCACAGACATTCATGTCTGTACATAGGGAATGAGCAGACTGAGAACAATCTCAGCACTGCTACATCAGGCAGCAGGCAGGCTCTAGGACCCTGGAGCTGGGGCAGCCAGAACACAGAGAAGACAGGATCTTATCTGTGCGAGTCAGCGATTACTTACAAAGTAAACGAGCAATGCAAATAAATGACAAAACTAGGATTGCTTCAGGCTGAAGCTTCCGAGACACATCTGCGATTTGTAAATCTCACACTACTCGCTATTACTCGCTTCCCCATTCATTAACATTGGACTCGCTAGACTCGCAACGAGTAGCGAGTCCTGGGCTCGGACTCGCTAGAGTCAAGCGATTCCGAGTAATTTAGGATTCGCCCATCACTACTCAAAATGTGTAAATCACCTTTACAACAGCATTCTCTCCAGCATAGTGGAGACTGACTGGGGAAAGGTTTAGCTAGCTTAGTAGGAGTTAAGTACCCCCTTTTATAGTTCCATAATAGGACTACAGGTACCGTTACACGGGGAGATCTGGCAGCGCTGATGTAAGCGATGCCGCGGGTGCGCGGTCGCTTCCGACATCGCTGCCTTAGCTGTCATACAGGCAGATGTTGCCTGTGACACCGCGGCGATGTTGCCGAAGCGATAGCTCACGGGGCTGGGAACAACCCAGCGAGTGATATACTGCAATGTTGCGAATAGGCGGCATCGCTGGCAACATTGCTATTGCGGTGTCACACAGCAAGATGCAGCCAAATTGCTGGTGCGACATCGCCAGGTTTTCCAACATGCTGGAAAAGCTGGCAACTCGCAACCAGCGATTTATCGCAGTTGCATTGTGCTGTCACACACTGCACTAGCGATGTCGCCAAAACATCGCTGAACCCAGGATTTTTCAGCAATGTTACGGGCGAGATCGTGATGTGTGACGGTACCTTTAGAGTAGCACACAGATTTGAAGAATATGTCCATGTTAATGATTTTTGCAGTTGGTCACTGGAGAAAGATTTTTTTCATTCTTTTTCCCAATTTATCATGTAGGTCGTTTTTTCAAACTCAAGATCTTGGTTTAACGAGTTGTAAATATTTCTAGTTTCCAATGACTCTTATTATTAGGATTACATAAAAGTTTTCCTATCATTTTAGAAAAGGTAAATTTAGAGTATAGGTGTCTAGTTATTTTTTCCAGATGGATATAGTGTATAAGGTCTGGTATTTTGAGAGTTATCTGTAACTGCAGAAAGGAAACAAAGTTTTGCCCTTAGATACATACAGCTGAGCAAAGGCACAACGTAAACAGGTCTGTAAGACCGTGTTCACACTACTGAAAGACTAAATCACGGAAAAACAGTATAACAACATCTAAAATTATTCTGCTATGAAAAATAAAAGCAAGTGCTAGTGAGAACAGTGTTAATAACAGGGTATTTAGTTAAAACATTTTTTTGAAAAAATGTATACAAAGCAGTTCTACCGCCGTCTCTTGTTAAGCGAGATAAGGAGTGCCTTACCCCTTTCTTACTGAGTCACTGCACTGTGCCCATCATGAGACTTTGACTCTTCTGCACCCTGAATCCATTGAGATTTTTATATACAGGATCAGGTTTTAAATAAGGTAGGTTAGGGACCGTTTAGATGTGGGTAACCTTGACGGCAGTAGAACAGTTTTGTATACATTTTTTGCAAAAAACGAATTAACTAAGTGCCGTTTTATTAACACTGTTCTCACTAGCACTTGCTGTTTACTTCTATTTTATATAGCAGAGTATTTTTAGACGTTGTTATACTGTTTTTCTGTGATTTAAAGTTTTCACCCTTGTGTATTTAATGCTTTGATTCCTAAAGTAACCCAGGGAGCAAAAGTAGTTTGATTGTCAATCGAGTTAATGGTAAGTCTTTATATTGATCATATTTAGAGGTCTTCTTAAATATACCTGCTAATTTCCTCCAAACTATAATAGTGGCATTGCCTGTTTGGAAGCAGGGAGAGGGAAGTGATAAATTTAATAAATGTTTAAGATGTAAGGAGCCCAATGAGATATTTTCATTTAAAAAGTTGTCATGGTCCACCCATGCAGGTGGGAGTTATCATTAAGCCCTTTTTGACTCTATAAATTAAGGATAGCGTAGTAATATGATCTTAAATTCAGGAGACAATAGTCTCCCATTGTTTTATTTTTTATTAGTATGTTTTTGGAAAGTCTTGCTTTTGTTTGGCTCTAATATATATATGTTTAAAATTGTCTGTAACTTATTGTTATACTAGATGGTGGCCCGATTCTAAAGAATCGGGTAGTTTAGAATCTATATATAGTTTATTTAGTAATAGGGGAGTGCTGTGAAATTAATTGTGTGTATACAGGCGGCTCAGTGGTTAGCACAGTATATGGTGGTTCAGTGGTTAACAGTGAGTGCGGTGGCTCAGTGGTTAGCAGTGAGTGCGGTGGCTGAGTAGTTAGCAGTGAGTGGGGTGGCTGAGTGGTTAGCAGTGAGTGGGATGGCTCAGTGGGTAGCAGTGAGTGGGGTGGCTCAGTGGTCAGCAGTGAGTGGGGTGGCTCAGTGGTCAGCATCGAGTGGGGTGGCTCAGTGGTCAGCAGTGAGTGCGGTGGCTCAGTGGTCAGCAGTGAGTGCGGTGGCTCAGTGGTCAGCAGTGAGTGCGGTGGCTCAGTGGTCAGCAGTGAGTGCGGTGGCTCAGTGGTCAGCAGTGAGTGCGGTGGCTCAGTGGTCAGCAGTGAGTGCGGTGGCTCAATGGTCAGCAGTGAGTGCGGTGGCTCAGTGGTCAGCAGTGAGTGCGGTGGCTCAGTGGTCAGCAGTGAGTGCGGTGGCTCAGTGGTCAGCAGTGAGTGCGGTGGCTCAGTGGTCAGAAGTGAGTGCGGTGGCTCAGTGGTCAGCAGTGAGTGCGGTGGCTCAGTGGTCAGCAGTGAGTGCGGTGGCTCAGTGGTCAGCAGTGAGTGCAGTGGCTCAGTGGTCAGCAGTGAGTGCGGTGGCTCAGTGGTCAGCAGTGAGTGCAGCACAGGCTGGAGGGGGCAGAGGCTGGAGGGGGCAGAGGAGAGAGGAGGCAGAGGACGGAGGAGGCAGAAACTGGAGGGGTTAGAGGAGGGAGGGGTCAGAGGAGGGAGGGGGCGGAGGGCGGAGGGGGCGGAGGCTGGGGGGCAGAGGAGAGCGGAGGCTGGGGGTCAGAGGAGAGCGGAGGCTGGGGGGCAGAGGAGAGCGGAGGCTGGGGGGTCAGAGGAGAGCGGAGGCTGGGGGGTCAGAGGAGAGCTGAGGCTGGGGAGTCAGAGGAGAGCGGAGGCTGGGGGGTCAGAGGAGAGCGGAGGCTGGGGGGTCAGAGGAGAGCGGAGGCTGGGGGGTCAGAGGAGAGCAGAGGCTGGGGGGTCAGAGGAGAGCGGAAGCTGGGGGATCAGAGGAGAGCGGAGGCTGGGGGGTCAGAGGAGAGTGGAGGCTGGGGGGTCAGAGGAGAGCGGAGGTTGGGGGGTCAGAGGAGAGCGGAGGCTTGGGGGTCAGAGGAGAGCGGAGGCAGGGGGGTCAGAGGAGAGCGGAGGCAGAGGAGAGGGGAGGCAGAGGAGAGGGGAGGCAGAGGAGGCAGGGGGGCAGAGGAGGCTGGGGGCAGAGGAGAGCGGAGGCTGGGGGGCAGAGGAGAGGAGAGGCTGGGGGCAGAGGAGAGGAGAGGCTGGGGGGCAGAGGAGAGGCTGGGGGGCAGAGGAGAGGCTGGGGGCAGAGGAGAGGCTGGGGGCAGAGGAGAGCGGAGGCTGGGGGGGCAGAGGAGAGCGGAGGCTGGGGGGGCAGAGGAGAGCGGAGGCTGGGGGGCAGAGGAGAGTGGAGGCTAGGGGGCAGAGGAGAGCGGAGGCTGGGGGGCACAGGAGAGGCTGGGGGGCAGAGGAGAGCGGAGGCTGGGGGGCAGAGGAGAGGAGAGAATGAGGGGCAGAGGAGAGGAGAGGCTGGGAGGCAGAGGAGAGGCTGGGGGGCAGAGGAGAGGCTGGGGGGCAGAGGAGAGGCTGGGGGCAGAGGAGAGGCTGGGGGGCAGAGGAGAGCGGAGGCTGGGGGGCAGAGGAGAGCGGAGGCTGGGGGGCAGAGGGGAGCAGAGGCTGGGGGGTCAGAGGAGAGCGGAGGCTGGGGGGGCAGAGGAGAGGGGAGGCTGGGGGGTCAGAGGAGAGTGGAGGCTGGGGGGTCAGAGGAGAGCAGAGGCTGGGGGTCAGAGGAGAGCGGAGGCTGGGAGGGCAGAGGAGAGCGGAGGCTGGGGGGGCAGAGGAGAGCGGAGGCTGGGGGCGCAGAGGAGAGCGGAGGCTGGGGGGCAGAGGAGAGCGGAGGCTGGAGGGCTGAACACTCACTGGGCTGTCGGCGGTCAGCGGCAGGGCTGGCGGCGGTTCCGGAGGCCGGCCCCGGAGTGCGGGCGGGGCTAGCTCCGTGATGGAGGAGAGTCACCGGGTGTGTGGAGAGAGCGGCAGGACTGGGAGCGGTGCCGGCGGAGGCCGCACACTGGAGTGTGGGCCGGTCCGGCCCGGCCCACACTCCGGTGTGCGGCCTCCGCCGGCACCGCTCCCAGTCCTGCTGCTCTCTCCACACACCCGGTTCCCGCATGTTGGTGGGCGCACACCAGGCTGTGTGCGGAGCCAGTGGCGGGATAGCGGTCCCTGATGGAGAGTGGGCGGTGAGCTGCAGGGCTGTGGGCCGGATGTGGGTGGGTGCACACGGGGCTCTGTGCAGGGCCGGTGGCGGGATAAAGGCGAGTGGTGGCGCTTTAGCGGCCACCGCGAGGCGCTGTGCCATTTCGACAGCGGCTCACGGTGAGCGCTACGCGCTCACCGCTCGTGGGTCTGGTACTTCCGGTTCCGGTCTTTGACACAGGGCACAGGCCATCACGGAAGTTGAGCGGATTGGCCGGAAGTGGCCTTCGGGTTTTATATATAAGATTTTAGTGGTATTTCAAGTGGGATGGCTCTTAATATAGAAAAGTATTTTTGGCAGAGTAATCATTTCAAAAATCATTATTCTTCCCAACCGGGTAAGCTCATTTCTCGAAAAGTTTTTAGGATCCCTACGGACAACACTTATCAGTCTTTTTGTGTGCCATTGGATATGGGAAAGGGATTCAACAGATCATTGTTGGCAAAAATTCTAGCAGATGGATGTGAATAAAGTGCTATGATGGTTTTCATAAAATATTTACTAAATCCGTATTCCAAAAATTTCCAGTTCAACCTGTCAAACGCCTTTTCAGCATCGACAACAAACAAGATGAACATTAGTTTTATTTTTTTAAATACATAACAAATTATGATACTTCTCACCTGTTGAAAAAAATGAAAATAAATTATCTATTTATGTCTCAAATAACACCTCTTACCACCTATATAACGTTACAGATAAATGAAAATGATAATCAACTTGAAAGACTCAAATCATCACTTCTGCTTCTTTTATAGGAGTTTCCAAAGTTTAAGTGAAGTAAATATTTTTGAACCAAATAAATATAAAGTATTTTGATGATCTAAGTCCATTCACCAAAGTATCGACATTTATTCAAAAAAAATTGTTTGTGACGTTAAGTATGTCAGGCTATCAATAAATAGCAAAAATTCCTGGGAAAATTTTATGGCAGGCAATGACATGATCCAGATCCTGATGCAGGGACTTCACCTTTCTATCGCTTTGCGATGAGATCTTTTTCCTCTGTTGTGGATAGGGATGGATGCCTTAACCCCTTTAAATTCAGTACTTTATTATACTTAAGATCAGCATAGCTAGGGATTTCCCACCTTGGGGCTTGGACACACTTTCCTAGTTACATCAGAGTTTCGCTGAGGAGACTCTGAAAGGGCTGGAGCAGTGGCCCTGAACAGCCTCTCCCTCTCTGGACAGGGAGTCTGGAGCTGCACAAAAACACAATCAGCTGACAGCCCCGTCCAGATAGTGAGAAGCCGTTCAGGGTCACTGCTCCAGCCCTTTCAGAGTCTCCTGAGTCAAACTCTGATGAGTGTGTCCGAGCCCTTACTGCCACAGTTTGGTTTCTATGATTTGCTGGGAAATACAGCTAAGTATGTGAGGCTACTAAAAAATATGCCAATTAACTAAAATAAACTTTACAAATATTACTAGCCCTCTGTATGTTTTCTTAATTTCCATTTTCTATTTTTTTTCTATATTTGACCATGAAAATATTGTAACCTTTAAGGGTACTGTTACACGTCGCAATATCGTTCCGATATCGCATATAATTTCACGGGAGCGCGCACGTTTTTGGCACTTGTCCAAGATCGCATTATCTATTAGTTTAAATTATATTTTGGATCATTAATGCTATTTCTGGCTTTGGGGCTGTTGTGACAGAGACAAAATATTGTATAATTTTCTTATTCATATGCCTTTGCTGTATCTAGAATGGTCTTTTTATCAGCATGTGTTACATTTTTAGAAATTAAACACCTAAAGCGCTTTATGCAAGAAACAATCTTCAGAGCCATTATCTAATTCTTGCTGTTGTAGGATCT